>ML677332.1:27311606-27344326 GCA_007922305.1 Dermatemys mawii
CACCCCATATCCTGGGCTCGGTGGGCAGGGACAGGAGAAAGTGGTGCTGGTGTTGACAGAGTCAGCAGTGGAGATTTCCGTGTTGGCAATCTCAATGTCCATGAAACCCTCAACACCAACAGCCTTGCTGCTGGCATCTCGGGCAATAAAATCAGCACCTTTGCAGAAGGTCAGCACCAAAACAGAGCCAAATTGAGCATAACTCCAAGCATGCGGGGGAAGTCCTAGAAAGAGGACATGAAACACCACTTCTCCAAGCACAAGAATGGAATGGCTTATGGGCAGAAAAAGAAACCTCATACTGACACCGATATTGGCATCATGACTGAGCCTGGCAAGATCCCAAGATATATCTGCATCTCCTGAGAGATGTTCTCCATGTTGAAGGGATGACTGGCACAGGAGCCAGGTAGCCATGCAAAAGGTTCTGATCTTGTATGCATGAGGGAAATACGTATTTACAGTGAGATCCATGCTGACTAGAACATGTTGAAGAACTACAGTTTTTGTAGGTTCTTTTTATAAAATATGAAGCACAGAAAGTGTCACTCTTTGCAGGGTCTCTCTCTCAATATATTAACACTCTTTGACCATCTTTCTCTCTCTTTCTGGGGCCAGTTCTACACTAAAAAGTTAACTCGAAAAATCCCCACACCTGAGTGACGTAGTTTATATGTATCTAACCTCTTCCCTATGTAGACAGTGCTAGATTGATGGAAGAATTATTCTGTCAACCTGGCTATCATCTCTCAGGGAGATGGATAAACTATAACAGGAAAACCCTTCCGATGGCTGTAGTGAGCAGCTAAGCTGAAGTGCTACAGTGATGCAGCTGTACTACTGTAGCAATTTAAGTGAAGACAGCCTGAGTTTTCTATCCATCCTTGTACTCTATTCAGGAGAAGGAAACTGATGTGGCTGAGGAACAGCACAGTACTATATAACCACCACCAGTGATGCCACTGTGCACCCCAATGGGCACCGTGTACTGCAAGGTTTTGTTAATTTATTATGGTTTGCAGAATTAGGCCTTCTAAATATTGTTGTTTAGGATATTCTATTTCAGCTTGTCTACTTAAACTGTAAAATATACAAATAGGCAATTGCATTTGAGAAAAAGATGTCCAAATTATGCAGAGAACTTTCTAAATCTGAACTTCTGCTAAATTAGTACTTCGCATGGAGACACTGAAAGTATTAGTTGAAAGGCTGCACACTTCTAAGGAACTGGGGCATCTTATTATAGTGGTGTAGTGAAGCGTAACACTGAGTTCCCAGTCTGTGCAGACTCCACGTCATAACAATTTTGACAAGGAATATTCAATTATTGTAATACATTTTCCTTTTCACCACATGTATGCTTACCAATGTGTGCTTAGCTGTTTTGACAATAGGTTTAACTGTCTTAAAATTTGCTTCCCCCTGTGTTCTGTTAATGGGTTTTAGAAAAGCAGTTCAAAATCAGTTTTGCTGCCAGCCTTATCTTTTTAAAAATATTCTATTAGATTGATATTAGATGCTTTGTGTCCCCGGCCAGTTTTATTTGCAGGCCCCTGTTTTAAGAATGTTTTGTTTGTACCTTGTGGCATTCATAAATTGGTGTTCTACTGTGTCTTTTTTATTACTGAGTTAAATTGCACAGATTCTATAGTAAGAAATTTAATGTACTGCACTTATAGAATTTAAAGACTTCTAAATGAATCTTCTAATTTAAAAATAAAGATCTGTTTTCCTAATAGTTTTATATTTTTATACACTTAAAAGTAAAGGGAATCAATCAAACAACAATACCAGATGGTTTTAATTAAATACTTATTACTGCCATGTTAAAAAGCAGAGATAATTTTATGTTGTCTTTTTGTGTCTTCTTTGTGTCCATTGTCTCAGCTGAAACATCTGTTTTTTTCCTTTAAAAATCATTTTATTCAGTAAAAGTTTTTCTTCCAGTACAGGAGCTATATTAAATAACAAATGCTTGATTTTAAAAGAAATTCAAGTATGACTTTAATTTACAAAAGTAAGTAAATTCTTTATTAAGGGTGAAACTGCATCCTTAGCTCAAAGTGTTTGTGCTTAGGTACTTCAGCAAATGATATTTGTTATTAGTCCTATAACAACTTAATTCCAACACTGCCTGTGTATCAAAGCATCTTTGTACACAAGTGTTACTGACTGGCTATGTCGAAAGAAGGACAACAGACAGTTGACATGGTTTTAATTAGGCCACAACTTAATTATTAGATATCTGGGACTACCTGGCAGATAACAGTGTACAGTGCAGGTAACCCCCTGTTTATTCCATAATTCCCCGGGGTGGGGGCTTTTGCCTGCTCCCCCTCCTTTTCCATCCAGGTCCCTCCAGCAAATCCATTGCCGGGACCTTACCATACCTGGGGTTTGCACCAGCTCACCATCTTGTCCTCCTCCATTCCCCTCCAAAATCTATTGTCAGGGCCATATCATCCATCCCTCTTCCCACCCCCATGCCCTGTAGGGGGGTTAAGGTGGGCTATAAGAATGGGGGGGTTGAGCCCTGCTGTACGAAGCATAGGAATCCCCCACCGTCCTCTGTTTGTTCCTTTGATGGACACCTCTTTTTAAGTCCTTTTCCAAGCCATTCATCTGATCACTGTATACTATTTTTCTAAGAAGTCCCTGCACTGGACATCCACCTACACTTAAATAATGAGTTGCTTCAACTTTGGTCCATGTAAAAAGGAAGACTCAAGGCACCGCGCTGCCCATTTTCAAAGCCTGCATTCCTAGGAGATGCCCCTTTTGCAGCAGTTTTCATCTCTTCCTCCTCCCTTCCCCCCAGCCATAAAGCACTGTTCCCTTCACTCATGGGGGAAGCGCTTCACATTTTGTTTTTTACAGCATCTTTTCACAAATACACGCTTAATCAGAGTAGGTTGCCCAGGATTTTGCTTAAACATTATGTAAGGAGATGTGAACCTTTTTTATTTTCTAATCCAAGAGCATGTATGGTCTAGTAGACCAAACATAGGGCTGGGAGCAAGGTATTCCAGAGTTCTACTTTTGACACTAATTCATTGTGTTATCCTTAGGCAAATTACTGCCCCTTTTGTGTCTTGTTTGTACCATGGCCTGCCAGCCAAACATCTGCCTGCTTAAAGGTGCAGGATTATCCAAATTATGGACGTTGACACAACACTTGAAATAGTGTCAGAGCTAACCAGCAAACAGTACACATTTTCTAGAACATATAAAGATAATAGCTATTATTTTTTATTAATTCCTCAGCAATGGGGTATTATATTAAAAATAAATAAATAAACTTAAGTATTGAGCCAGCAGCCGCTGGGAACTATGGGGGCCTCTGTTGGCTGCCAGCTCCAGCCCTGCCATCCCAGGGGCACAGCATAAAATGTCACAGATGTCTCCGGAAGTCACTGATTCCATGTCCTCTGTGACGTAATCTTACCTTTATTTATAACTGTTTTTCAATGTACACAGCTAATGCAATTATGTGTATATGATCATTTATTGTAACATAAATAAAACAGCCTTTATTTGCTGTGTCCCAAATATAATCTGAATGCATGTTTCATATGTTTCTGTAACACCTTCTTAGAATTGGTATGCTAATGTACAACCTTCTTTTTTTTTTTTTGCTTTCTGTGTGTATAAATGCATCTTACTTCTGTTCCATTCTATGCATCCGATGAAGTGGGCTATAGCCCACAAAAGCTTATGCTGAAATAAACTGGTTAGTCTCTAAGGTGCTACAAAGTCTTCCTCGTCTTATTTACTTTCATTTTAAGAATTGACAGTACAATGCACAGTATAGTTTAGCCACTGATGTCCTTTAATGATGAGAAACAGGAGTATGTTTATCAACTGCCCAGTGCTGCTGCAGATGTAAATCCTAACATGGCAGGGAGGAATAATCTATCAATATTTATGGTGTTTCTTTATGCTCCTAGGAGTTTTCATTTTTGCAAATTATTACTGATAAAAAAAATTGCCTTTTAGTTTAATATCCTGAATGTTAATAGACAGAAGCTGCTCATTAGAGTTGACTCTTGAAATTGTAGTATTTCTTTTTTTGTGTTATGCTTTGTTCTTTCTAAG
Organism: Dermatemys mawii; assembly: GCA_007922305.1. Taxonomy (NCBI): domain Eukaryota; kingdom Metazoa; phylum Chordata; order Testudines; family Dermatemydidae; genus Dermatemys; species Dermatemys mawii. Next base: position 27,315,702 of record ML677332.1, read on the forward strand.
TATTTTTCATATTACTGTTGAATCAACAGGGATGCACTCAATCTTCTTCAGCAGAAACAGAGAATCAAAGCTACGGAATCAAGACCTATGATTTCTCCAGCCCCTACTCCGCCTACTGTAGTGCCTTTGCCTCCACAAGCAACAAGTGTGTCCTCTGTTTATCCGCGGCCTGCAGTTCCACCAATTTCTATACCAGGTCAGCCTGCAGCACAGGTAATAATTCTGTTAAAGCAGCATCTTGCATTCAGTTACAACTAAATAATGCCACCTCTTTTCATTTGAATTAAAAAAAAAAAAAGGAAAAGAATGACAAATATGCTAGACTTCACTTTAGTCAGTGTTAGTTAGTGATTGGAGTCAAGGGCCCGGGATTCAAACTCATGGTTTTTATTTCCAACTCTGCAACTGACTTGCTGTGACCATAGGCATGTCACTTAACTTCTCGGTCCTTATGTACACTCAGAAAAGGGTGCTTTTCTCCCCCAACTGAATTAGTTCAATTAAGTTACTTTAACAGGACTGAAAATCTCACTTAACATCAGTGCAAACACAGTTTAACACATTTAGCATGATGTGGCTATATATCAGCCTGCTAAAGACATTAAATTGAGGCTAAGTGAGCGTTTACATTAAGTTGGGTCAGTTGAGCTAAAGTGATCTTCATTTTTACCTCAGTTGAGCTGACCCAGGTTGGGGAACCTACCCCTTCCCCCCCCCAACTTTTTCCCTAGACTACATAAGGCCACAATGGCTAAGTTTTCCCCTACCTATATAATAAATATTACACATCTGATTATATGTATACCACTTTGAAATCTCTGACTAATAAGAGGCATGTGAGGCAAAAATATATAAGCATGGATTAAAAATAAATATAGGTAAGGAGCATGAAGTTGAATTAGGCAAGAGTTAGAGGATTGGGGCTGAGTAAGGATTGTTTGTGTTTAAAAAATATCGAAACCTTCTGAGCCTTTCTCTGAACAGTTGGGCCCCAAATGGCAGAAGTATTGAAAAATCCATTATTTTGGGGGGGAATTCCACCATGCTGGAATGCTTCCAGGGAGGATCTGTGAGATTGGACCATTCTGGTTTTAAAACCGACTTTGAAGTACAGCTGAAGGTTCAGGTCTGGTACCTGTTGACAATTTATAAGAGCTATAGAGTGTTTGGTATTCTGTGATTAACCATACTCGATGTAGATACTTTTTTTAACCTTATGAAAAAAAATTCAAGGCCTAGATATTTTTTTTTTTTGTCATGATAAAAAAAAGTGCTTTGCCTGCAGCTGTATCAACACACTGTGATTTGTATTCAACCCACAGTGTATATGCTGTATAATTTTGGAGAGTATTTCTTGTGAAATCCACCTGTTTTTCCTGCTTGATATTTTCACTGGAATTACAAGGAATTGCTTGCAATATAGTTCCTTTTCATCAAAAGTTTGTGAATGCTGAATTGTGACGTGACTGAATGAATTGGGCAGGATAGGCAAGTTGATGACAAAGGAGAGAGATAAATCGATAGCTCAGCAGAGCTCCTTCTAACAGTCCTCTTCTAAAATAAAGGTGCAGCAGAACTGTACTCTGCGAGCACTATGCTGGGATAATACAGCAATGCTGATTTCACCAGCTGAGAACAAGGGCTGATATTTTTGGAGTAATTTTGCTAGATCAGTAGACTGAAGTTATCTTGTTCCTTATCAGTACTAAGAAATATGGGCAGAATAATAGACATTGGGTACATTTTCCCCCCTAAATGTATATGACCATGGAATTTTCTTTAAAGAAGATTGTTACTTGTCATTGCTGTCTGTGTGGACCACCCATCTTGATTTCCTTTATCTGCTGAAGATCAGGTCCTTGTATAACGTTATATTATCATGTCTAGAATCTCTGTGTTCATCCAGATTTAAATCTGCCAGTCATGGTGCAATGGAACAAATATTCAGATTTTTTTTTCAGCCTTTGTTTTCTTACACTTCAGTTTTATGGAGTAAGATAAAACAAATACTGTACTGCATTAATTTCCGTGGTTCTGTATAACCAGTTTTGCTGATCTGAATAGGATTTTTCTTTCTGCTATCTTTCAGCAAGAATACAAAATTCAAATTTAATCTTAGGCATGTGGCTTGTATTAACATTTTAATGCTTTTTGAAAATTGAGGTTTGTTGTAAGTGAACAAAAGCTACCAGTTAAAAAGCATTACTGCCCTACTCTTGTTTCAGCAGAGGAGTGTGTGTGTGGGTTTTTTTTCCTCCCTGTATTTAGTATGCACAATATTTGCTTTCAGGGTACATTCACAGAAGTCCCTGCCAGCAACATCCGAAGAGTTATTGCTAAGAGATTAACAGAATCTAAAACTACTGTGCCTCATGCATATGCTACTACTGACTGTGACCTTGATGCTGTCTTGAAACTAAGGAAAGAACTAGCAAAAGGTTGGTAAATATTATTTATTCAAAATAAACTGATCTAAAGAGTACCCAGTACTAACTGGACTGTCTTGACCTGCTATACAGTTAGTTACGCCCATGCACTCTATACAGAGTGAGTAGTCTTCTACATTGAGTTTCAACACTGGGCATTCAAATAAACTTTCTTTCTTTGTGCTACGACAATTTGTTTTTCTTAAAGAATTCATTGTCCTGTCTTAAGCAACCACTTTGTGCCTGTTTCTAGTGAGGCTGATGATGATTACGAAGCGATTTTCATATATGCCAACAAATCTAAAGTCAAGTAAAAGTTATCGTGGTGCGGGGGTTTTTTTGCTTCGTTTTATTTTAAATTTGATTTCATTTAGCATATTGTTTTTAAAAGCCCCTTGCTAGGGAAATAAACATACTAGTCAAGATGTTCTAATGTGACTCATAATTTTGGGTACCTTAATTTTTGGAAGACCAATCTCACTTTAAAGGGGCTTGATTTTCAGAAAGTGTTGAGTATCCTTCCTCTGAAGACCAGGCCAAGTTCTAATTTCTCAGGTTAGCACCTGAATTCACTAATCCATTCTGGAAAAACCTTTGCCACTCTATTCATAGGAGATGCACTTTATACAGTATTTCTTTTTTTCATAAATTCATGGCCTATCTTCCAGAATTTAGAATGCATCCTAAAAACAACAAAATGCTTTGGCACAGTTATCAGTATAATCTTCAATCCTCCAACAGAATTCCCAAGACAGGGCCACATTGAAAAAAAAGCCCTTCCTGCTTGGTGAACCTATCTTGTACTAGGTGCATTAACATTAGCTACTGCAAGGAGACATCATGGCTGGTAAGGTGGAGGTGAATCTAACCTGTTATCTGGTTAATACACCATCCTAGTTTTTGAGAATAAAACCCAAGAACCTCACCACTGGAAAAAAGATATAAAACTTAATCATGTATCAAGCCTTAGGGAAAACAGAAACAGCAAAATGGAGCAATAAATGCAGTAAAATCCAGTGCATAGAAATGCAAGTAACAGAATTAAGTTAGTTTCCTAAAAAAAAAAAAAAAAAAAAGCCTCAGCACTTCTTCACAATGATCAAAATACCAAGCTCAGCAGAGCAGTCTAATAGCTGAGAAGATGCACTGAATATGAGAAAACATAACAGTTTGACCACACACATCCATCATTCATTGAGAAAGTAAAGATACTCACTTGGCAGAAAAACACATTATATGCCACTTAAATTAAATATCAAGAGGATTTTATGCCAGAACAATAAAGAAACTTTAACATACCACTCACCCATCTTGCTTCAGGCTCATTACTGATTAAAGTGAGCCTTAATCCCTGCTAATACGCTCTAATGAGTCTTATTGCTTTAGTGTTACACATCTTCATGTGTATATGATTTTTCTTTGTACCCAGATGAATTTCATACTGTTTGTAAACAACTTCCCAAATTACAGGTCTGTCTGCCAGAGCAAAAGAGGATGCTACTAACTGCCTGTTCTAGTAGATTTGGGGCAGAAAGAATCCCTTTCTTTGCTCCTGCGATGCCATAGTGGGGTTATGTAGCATGTACAGTACACTTAACTCTTCCAGTGCGTTAATGAATAAGACGTAATCTCAGTAGAACTGCAGCAAACCTTTTTATCGCACAGTGAGCTCAATCCAGAGGTGAAAGTAAGCCGGTATGCCAGCGTACGGGCAAGAGCTGGTGTGCCGTACCGGGGCTCCCGGCTTTCCTAGGCTGCAATATAAAGGGCTTGGGGCTTCCAGCAATAGCTGGAGCCCCAGGCCATTTAAATTGCTGCCAGAGCCCCACTGCTGGAGCCTGGAGCAGCAGCAGTGAGGCTCTGGGGGCTATTTAAAGGGTCAGGGCTCCCACTGCCTCTGCTGCCCTGTCCTTTAAATAACTACTGGAGCACTGCGGCTCCGGCAGCTATTTAAAGGGCCAGAGCAGTAGATGCAGGGGAGCCCCAACCTCTTAAATAGCCCTCAGAGCTGGTGTGGGGGGGGCTCTGCTGGCTATTTAAAGGGCCGGGGCTCCCCTGCCTCTGCTGCCCCGGTTCTTTAAATAGCTGCTGTTTTCTGAAGCCGCGGCTATTTAAAGGACCAAAGTGGCAGAGGCAAGGGGAGCCCTGGGCCCTATAAATAGGAGACCCATCCCTACCCCAGTGGTCTGGAAGCTATTCAAAGGGCCCGGGGCTTCCCTTACCTCTGCCACTTTGGTCCTTTAAATAGCCGCTGCTTCAGAAATCGGAGGCTATTTAAAACTGGGGCGACAGAGGCAGGGGAGCCCCGGGCCCTTTAAATAGCCTGCGGAGCCCCTCCCACAGCTATTTAAGTGGCCCAGGGCTCCCATTTAAATAGCTGCCGGAGCCCTGGGGTAGTGAATGGGCACCACCACTATTTAAAGGGCCCAGAACCCCCAGATACGGACTACTACCTGCTGTGGGGGAGTGGGGGGGTGGGAAGGGAAGGGACTTACCGGTATAGGGCAGGCTGGGTCTGACACATAAGAACATAAGAGAGGCCGTACTGGATCAGACCAAAGGTTCATCTAGCCCAGTATCCTGTCTACCGACAGTGGCCAATGCCAGGTGCCCTGGAGTGAGTGAATCTAACAGGTAAAGATCAATTGATCTCTCTCCTGCCATCCATCACCCCCCTCTGACAAACGGAGGCTAGGGACACCATTTCTTACCCAGCCTGGCTAATAGCCATTAATGGACTTAACTTCCATGAATTTATCCAGTTCTCTTTTAAACCCTGTTATAGTCCTAGCCTTCTCAGGCAAGGAGTTCCACAGGTTGACTGTGCGCTGACCCCCCCCCCCCCGCCCCACCCCTTCCGCCTGAAGCCCCGCCCCTTCTGGGGGCAGAGTCAGTCCCCAGCGTATCGGTAAGTACCTATAGTTACTTTCACCCCTGGCTAAATCCCATCAAAGCTTGCTTGCTCTATTTTATGAACTGTCTGCCCTTCAGTTGAAAGCTTCAAACACGTTAGACTTGTTGCAAAGAAGGAGGTTAAAGAAAATAGTACAGACTGGGTGTCTCTGATCCAACTGCAAATGAAACTAGTTTGAATGATATTCTGTCCTCAGTTTGTTGAAATAGTTTTCAGTTGTAACAAATTCATGTTCTGATGATCTGCGTTGTGAGAAACCACCAATGTTTCTTTACTCTGAACAATCACCTACACAAATCATTAACTTGGTCCCATCATGGGTCATCCATCAACATACAAATAAGAGAGTAATTCATGCATAGATTTAGCGTGTGAACTGTTTTGTAATATTGTTCATTTGACTTCAGTGGAAGATGCTTCTGTTTACACCAGTTCATCTGCACACATAATATAGCATTTTAGATTTGGGGCAGGATATCACATGACTCGAACCCTGTGTGCATTACTTTTGGAAATTTAGTCCTAGAATGCAAAGAGAAAAGGCTCTTGTGAGCAGGAACTTTTGACTGAAAGAGTCTATGATATTTGGATTTATGTTTAGCTTTATTTGTAACAGTCTTTTTGAATTCAATGCTTACAATAAATCATTCATGAAGCAAGATCATAATTTTTGTTTCATGTTTCCTTGTGGAAATGGCTGAATATTTTATTTCCTTGTCATCTATCACATAGCTTATAACATTTTCTATAGAGATTGTACAGAATCCGACGTAGTAAGTTAAAACTAAGTGTCATGGACTCATAGGTCATGCCCAGTCTTGGCCCCCTGTGGTCCGTGGGGGGTCCTTTCAGTGAGACGGCCCTTCTCGGGGGTCCACTCTCTCTCGGGATCAGCCCCTCCACCTCCTGGAGCTGCACCTCTCTGAGCCTTAGCACGCCTGCCTCTGCCGGGGGCCCCTTCAGGGAGTCCCCTCGCTCAGGACCCCCAGAGCCGCCACCCCTGAAGGGGACAATGCCGCCCTGTTCTCTAGACCGCAGTGACTCTCAGCCAACGTAAAACAGAGAGTTTATTGAGCATTGAACACAGCACGGGAACTCTCAGGACCCTCAGGCCTGGCCTCCCTCAGCCCAGCACATCCAAGTCTCCTAGCTTCCAGGTGGGCTCTGCCTATTCCCCCTCTCCAGCCTCAGAGCCCCCGTGCTTCCCAGCTGGGCAGCTGATCTCACTCCCCCAAGCTCCACCTCTGTCCATTCTTTCAGGTAAACAGGATCGTAAAACAGGGTCGTCTGGGCCTCTAGCTGGAACCGATTGGTCGGATCCTGGGGCTCACCAGCTGGTCACCAGCTCGCTAGCCATTGTGGTCTTCCTTCTCCAGGGCGTTGTCTGGGGTCCCAAGTTCCCTCGATGGTCCTCTGGAACAACAAACTCCCTCTCCCATCGCCCTGTTAAATCAGTAACACTCAGGGAAACTGAGTCCCACCTCCTCTGCATGCAACCCATAGAAAACCCGAGGGGGAAAAAAAACCCATTCCATCACACTAAGTTTCAGACATCTATAGTTCTTCTGAGCTTTCAATATGTCCTCCCTCTACCATAAACATTGGTTTAATTAGGTGCTCAAAAACCATGAGGTTTAAAGAAAATGTATGCCAGCTGTTCTATAATTCTTCCATTTGAATATGAGCTCTGTTTTCTTTCCTCTAATGGCAGATTATCCACTGAAATTCCACTTATCTTCACTGCCATCATATAAGATTTTCGGGGCATTTGTCTCTTCTAAACTGTAGTTCCGTTTCAATCAAAATGGTTTTTGGGGCAATGGGCAATAATCCCAATGGAGTTTTCTTCAGCCATCAAACATAAAGCCATTTTAGCTCAGCATTTACTACTATCTCATGAAATGTACACTCTTGTCCTCGCTATAAAAGTTGAGTTATCTTACGGAAGAGTTTGGAGTAGAGCACCGGGAGCAGGACTATCTATTCCAAACTGTGTCATTAACTTATTCACTGTGTGACACTGGACCACTTTGGGTCCAATCCTAAACATTGCTCAGTGATTCTTATTAAAGTCTGTGGAAGTAGAGAATCCTCAGCACCTGACAGAACTGGGCTGTTAATCTCACAGGGATGTTGTGAAGCTTAAATAAAGTCTCAGCATTTAGTGTGTATAGTATATTGCATTTTCAGTAGAGCATCTCAAAGTGCTGCTCTTCTGCTAGTTAGAGTGCTCTCTTTTTCTAAGTAAAAACATCACCCCTTCTAGGAGTTGTATGTTATCAGTCGGCTCCTGCTCCTTTTGAAGTGGTAGATGGCGAAACTGCTGTTGATTTCAGTCAGAGCAGAATTGGACCCTGTCCTGTATCATCAGAAGGGCAGAGTGAAGCTGGGAACAAAGACTTTGGCTGTTCTGCTGCTAAGAGGGTCTGCAGGTGGAAGTTTGGGAGAGCCAGTTAACATTGGAGAGCTAACAAGGAGAGGAGCTGGTCATGGGGAAATGGAGGCAAGAAGATGTTGGGAATACTGCTTCCAAGGAACTCAGTAGATCATCTAGCAGGCAGTGATTCTGGTCCCACCACTGAACTCTCTCCCACTCTCAGCCATCTGCTGCAGAGCTACATAATGCAGGTCTTTTATAATCCCATCTGTAGTCCAGGTGTGGGCAAACTTTTTGGCGTGAGGGCCATATTGAGGTTGCAAAATTGGATGGAGGGCTGGGTAGGGAAGGCTGTGCCTCCCCAAACAGCCTGGCCCCCTCAGAACTGCCAACCCATCCAACCCCCCTGCACCTTGTTTCTTGAGTGCCCTCTGCAATGACTGCCCCCACCCTAACTGCCCCCTCGGATCCCACCCCCTACCCAGTCCCCCGCATCCTGTCTGCTGACTGCCCTGACTCCTGTCCACACACCCCTGCTCCCAGACAGGCCCCTGGGACTCCCACGCCTATCCAACCCCCCGTTCCCCATTCTGTGACCACTCCCGCAGAACCTCCACCCCATCCAACCTTCCCCTGCTCCCTGTCACCTGAGTACCACCTCCCCACCGAACTCCCTGCCCCTTATGCAATCCCTCGGCCCTCTGATCATGCTGCTCAGAGCAGTATGTCTGACAGCTGCACAGCCCGCCAGAGCTAGACACGCTGTCCCGCAGGAGCTTGCAGCGCCGCTAAGAGCGGCAGGAGCTCGCAGCCACACTGCTGCCTTACTGCCCAGGAGCAGTGGGCCAGAATGCTGGCTGCGCAGTGCACTGAGGCTGTGGGGGAGGGAGGACAGCGGAGGAGGGTTGGTGGTAGCCTCCCTGGGCAGGATGGTCCCAGAGGCTCGATATGGCCCGCAGGCCGTAGTTTGCCCACCCCTGCTGTAGTCCTTTAAATTGTTTCCCATGAGTATCATATGTGTTTTCGCCCACCTCCTTTGTTGTTTTTCCCCCTCAGATGAAATCTTACTCACAGGCTATCAAAGGGAGTTTGAGTAGATTTCAAATCACTAAAGCCTAGGAGGAAATGAAATGGGTTCTACTGACAAAATTATCTTGTCTTTATAAAATGATTCACGTGCATTTGGAGTGGGCGCCTTTAAAAATTTTCTTGTTTACCCCTTGTGTGGATTCCTAAGTGTTGCATGAAGTGGAGGTGGGGAGGGGGGTCAGGAGGAAGGAGCCAGAATGTCCTTAAATGAAAATTGATTTGGGTTCTGAAAATTGAGTTGTGATCCCTTTTAAATTTGGCTTTGGGATGGTGACTTCTAACAAATGACTAGCAAGCTGCAGTCCAGGAGGCAAGAGAATCCAGCATCCTCTAGACTGAGAGTTTTTATTGCTTTGATTTGTTATGAATTTACACAACTAAGATGGTCCGGGCTAAAAGATGAAGTATATTTTCACTATGCCTCTGCACTCAAGGAGACAGACTCTGAGAGTTCTGGCTAGGCCAGGAATAATGTGGACAAGCTTGTATTTCATACACACCTCTGCCAATCTTAGTAGCTCAGTATTCATCTACAAATTTCTAGCTATTATAATACAATCCTTTAGGAAGACACTACCAATCATGATAAATACTGTAGATTAGTTATGTGGACAAAAGGAGACTGGGATATGACCCCCCAAATTCACTAGTTATAGTTAAGCAAATATCTCTTAATTATAGAGATGCAGCTTAATTTCCTCTGTTTGAGAAATGTTTTCAAATACGTGTATCAAGTGCTGTAAACCTAACCCCCTGAAATGAAACATTTATGCTGCCTTGGCTTTTCAGGAGCCAGCAGTTACTATGACAATAGACTTGTCCAGCAAGTTCTAGCTTTTTTGATGATGCATTTGATACCCTAAAAAAATCTCAGACATGCCTTCAGGATGATGCCATAGTTATGAAGTTACACGATTCTATCAGCTGCTGTGCTCTCCTGCCACACACTACTGATTGTATCTAGTTATCACAGCCTCCTCTTAAACACTCTGCAAGTAATATAATGCAAATATAGCCATTGATTTTTTTCCACATTCTCTCTGGAGTAGGGGGAAGGGAAGCAATCCTATGCACCATTGCTTATGTTCACTCTGGAAAAATCCACTCCTCTCAAGTTCACTGTGTCTCTTTGGGCTAAATCATTAATATTGGGTTTGGTTTGCTTTTTTAAACACTATAGACTGCTGACCCATGCATCAAGAGCTGCTGCCTGCTTTGCTGCTGCTGTTAATAGAATTTCAGAATTTGCAGATGCCTTCACCTTGGTAATCCTTGTAGTAAAAGGCCCCAAGGGTCATTTTAGAATGCAGAGGTTCTGGTTCACAGTTGAATACAGATAATCCTTATGATAATCCGTCTTCCAGTTTATACATAAAAGAGAACATAAAAAGGAACAATGAAAATTGAATATACAGGATTGTTTTTCTTTATCTTTAGACCATCAGTAGATTTCTGCATAAGACTTAAGCCAGTATGTAGTACACAGAATACATGGTCATTTATACTGTACGTGTGTGTGTGTGACTCTTTTTATTAATAAGTTCATTTATGTTACTGTATTCTATTCCATGTATAGAGTTGCTCCTCCAAAGCTTTATTTTTAATATTGTAATTAACATTGAACTAAAATTAACTTGCTCACTGTATCAAAACTATAGAAATTTAGAATGAGACAAAAGGGGAGGTTTCAAAGGACCACATGGCAGTCAGGCATCTAATTCCCATCGACTATCAATGGCAATGAAATGCTATTGTACCATTTATACCTTTGAAAATCTCTTTGTAAATCTTGACATGGTCTCCTTTTTGTCATTCTTCCTACCAATTTAGTTGAGTACCTGAATACCTCTTATTGTCATAAACTATTTAGTGTTGTTCATGTACACCTGATTAGAAAGCAACTGGGCTGTACTCAAGAGGTAGCTACATTTCATTGGAATGTGGAGCAATTCCTGCATGTATAGTATATACTATAGTTTTCAAAGTACCTTGGTAACTTTCTGGAAAAAAGATATATAAATGTAAACTAAATATTACATTAAATATACCAAACTACAGATTTTTTTTAGTAATTAGTTCATTGTAAGCCATTCTAGCAAAAGAAAATGTCTTCCCATTTTAGTCCTAAAGACTTCCAAAGTATTGTTACAAAAATGTTTATTTTTAACTGGATCTCTATAGATTATCTTGACATTTTGACATATGAACATTCTTTCCTCATTTAAACTCAGGACTGTTTCTGTATGTTTATTCTGCATGCACTGCTACGGAGTAAATCATCATCCCATTATAATGAGTAAGTTGGAGATGTGGTCTGTTTTATGATGTCAAAGGCAAAGAATGAAGTTTGACTCATGGTGTCAGCTAGAAGGATAGGATTGCATGATAAAGTTCTCTTGATTTAGTGCTTTTTTCCCCCTAGTTCCAGTTCCCATCTGAAAGTAGCACATAACCATCTACTACATACAGTATATGTGCTTGAGGGGAAAAAATATTCTCACATTCTGCCGTAATTTCATCTCTTCCAGGCCAGGAAAGGTCTAAAGAGTAGATATACAGTACATTGTAAAGAGTGTTCTGGAAGGATGTTGCTAATAGGTCACTCATCAAAATCAGTTTGTTCATTATTCACTATTCTTACTGTAGTTTCCAACCCTCACATTTAATGCCCAATTGCAATAATCGCTGGTGGATTCAAATGGGTCAGTCTAGCTTCATAACAAGTAATTATGAGGCGTGCTGTGAGGGCAGTTTTCAGATTTGTATTAGTTTGTAGGTAAGGTCAAATTAGAGCTCGTGTTTGGCATATTTGTAAAACACAGGATCTGATTCAGCAAGCACTAATTTATATGAGTTACTTAAATTGCATGATGAGGCTTGTTTTAAAATCAATGGAACTACTCAAATTAATAAATATTTGCACATAAATAGTTACGGGATTGGATCCTGACTGTGCGTGTTTGATAAACCACGTAATATTCTGGCCTTTCCATGAAAGGGTTTTTTAAAAATTAGAACTATTCTATGAATGGAATTAGAAACATTCTATGATTGTATGTAACCCAATTATTTAATAATTTGTGACAGTATGACTTTCTAAGAGTCCTAAAGACTAATTGACTGAAACAGTGGAATATTCTGTCATGAAACTGTCCTGTTTGTGGTTTCTGGAGCTACACTGGTAACCACTACTCATAATATTTGTATTTTTTTCTTCTTGCAGATGACATTAAAGTCTCAGTAAATGACTTTATTATCAAGGCAACAGCAGTTACCCTCAAAGTAAGTAAATAATTTGCCTTCAGTGATATAGTTGTAGAATAAACTTTTTTTGAGGGGGACAAAAGAAGTATTGACAAAGCTTGTTTGGTACTATAGTACAACTGTACTTCTATGCATTACCACTTTTTAGATTAAAGTATTGTGAGCATAGTAATAGTGCTCCAGTACCTGCACTGTGTATTGGTTTTTGACATAGAATTTAAGGTGTTTGCATTGACTTAATAAAGCCCTAAATGGCCTATGATTAAGATTAGGATTGTGTCGTGCCTATTTTTAGTTGTCTTTTGTATGGCTGGTATACAGCAGCAACTACAGTTTCACCTGAAGCTGATCGAGTCATATGGCTACATCAGCAGTAGCAGAATTTATTGCAGTAATGTGGTGGAAAATGGCAGCCTTTGTGGGGCCCACTCTGAGTGAGAATTCACAATGAATGCCATCAACTCGTGACCGAATATCGCTCAGCAATCTACTGGTCATCAGGAGATTTTAGTAAAAGTCAGGGACAGGTCACAGGCAATAAAGAAAAATTCACAGAAGCCGGTGACATGTCTGTGACTTTTACTGAAAACATGCGTAACAAAATGGGTAGCTGCGAGGGCCACGGCTCGGCTCTCCAGAGGCCCTTACTGCCCATTAGAGCTTTGGGCTCCAGGGTTTCCTGCCCTATCGGGGCTTGGAAGCTCCAGGGTCCCTCTGCGGTACCTAGGGAACGGTGGTGGGACCCTGCAGCTTTCAGCTGCTGCTGGCTGAAGTCACAGAGGTCTCTGGAAGTCACCAATTGCATGACTTCTGCAACCTCTGTGACAAAATCATAGCCTTACCTATGATCTACATACCTGAGAGAGTGCCTCTTTCCTTATGCCATATCCCTGCAGGTACAGAGACTCTTCTGTGAAATTCAAAGGCGTAGTAGAGCATTCTCTGTGAGAACGCTTTGACTTTGAAACTTGCTCCCCTCTTTGGTCTAAAATTGCCTACATCTAATTACTTTATGGGTACATTGCAAAGCCTATCTTGTTGCCTAAGCATTTGAAAAGAGGAGAATTGGAAGAGTTTTTAATGGCGGGGGGAATAAAGTGTGGCTTGTTTCCGTACTTTCTTTGCATGTTCCTGCAAATAACTGATAGAAAATGGGCTTGCTTTAGTTTAGTCATAATGGAGGGTATGTGTATACTATAATTTATTTCTTTATTTTTGTTAGTTAGTCTATGTTGAGCACCCAAAATAGATGAGCAACTGCTCTTCCTACTATATAGAAATCAAGTGAATATTTTAGCTTAAATGGTGGGGGCCTGGATTTTGGAATTGGAAGAAGTTCTGAGTGGCAATATTGTATATTACACTGATAACCTGGAAGTTCCAGGGGGCCACAGATTTTTTCCCATTGCTAACTAGCACATAGCACAGTTTCTATCTACAGCAATGTACTAAAATGGAGTGTTCAAAATGAAAAATGTTCACATTTTATGTGTTCATTTTTCTATCAGTAAAAGAATATGTTCAATAGTGATATTAATGTTCTAAAAACCCTTTTTATATATGTATTGCAAAAACTTCTAAGTGCAAGTTAATACTTCTAACAGATGCAGCCTGCTAATTTGGGGGTGAGGTGTGTCTGTGCTGCAGTTTGGGGGTGTGAGTCTCAGGGCAGGTAGACAGACTTATGCTAGCTTAACACAAGAAAGTGTGCTAAAAATAGCATTGTGGATGTCGCATCTTGTGGCAGTGGCGACTGTCGGGCTAGGCATCCATTCCCAGACCAAAAAGATTGGGCAGGCTTGGACTGAGGCTGTTAGCCACATACATTTTTAGTATGCTAGTTCAAGGTGAACTAGTGCAAGTCTGTCTGCCATGCTGGGAGTCACATCTCCCTTCTGCAGTACAGAGCCACTATAGCAGGTGCCTTTCACAATTTTGATTTTTTTGCAATATGTTTTACCATATGTTGTAAGGATTATGCATGTTGTTCATTTGTTATTTAAAAGGGGATTTCTGCATTTATTATTACAGAGTGATCTACACCAATCAATTTAGGAAATATGATTTTCTGTTCTTAATATCTGAATTTTAGTTGATTAGATTTTGCATTTTTTTTTTTTGTTGAAGGTCCTTGCTAATCCAGTGTCTGGCTCTCCTATTGAAGGATTAGATTGCTGCTGGGCATTATAAGATCAGCAGTAACATGTTGTCTCCAGGCTCTTAAAGAAAGTTCAAAGCTCTCTAATACCTGGATGATGATCAGCTTGTTTAGTACATTGTGTATATGAGCAGTTACAAATGAGTTGCTACATATCCTATTACTATTCCAGTTTTGATGCGGTTGATAACTAGAAGACGTTTGTCACTTCAAATATGTAAATTGGGGAGGGAACATTGAATAGAATATTTTAATGATGTGCTAATTTTATGTGTACATTACATAAAAGCTATTTATTGTTTTGGAAGATATTTAGTAATCATAAGACTACTCCCACTCCATTATACTATTGTTATGTTCTAAAAAAACACTCAAATCTGATTTTTATAACTTAAAATGTTCAGAAATAATCAAATATATACATAGCATGTCAGAAATAAGCTCAGGTTAGTAGTGGCTAGTCAAAAAAGGCCAAAACATTTTTGTTAAATGTTTGGGGATGTGGGAGATGGTTAATCAAAAATTGAATTTTTGACAAAATTGCATGAAAAAATTGAAATTCAGAAAAATTTAACTACCTTTACTTGGTTTAATAGGAGACTTTTACATTTCCCTGACTGCTAAATGTATTCCTCTTTAAGGATGCAAAATAAGACATCACAATAAGAAGGTGATCTGAGACTGTTTAAATGTTTCTTGCCTGTTCTCCTCTTTTGCAAATAGCCCAGGAATACCATCTGTGGGATGACAAGGTAGAGATCTGAATGTAGGATGTTCAAAACAATTTTAAAAAAATCTTGCTTCAAAGTGCCAGCAAGATACGAAGTTTCAGCTTTATACCTCCAGGTTATTTTATTATTTGGACTTCACAATTGCAAGATTGACGACCCTAGAGTCTGAAGCTTCATAGAAACCTCCAGGTGTCCCTCTTGCTACAAATTGCCAGTGTATCTTACCCCATGATGATGGTAGACTACCAGGGAGTGAGGAAAGTTCAGTTCTTAGGCCAGTGTTTGGATGGGCATTTCTGCTGAGACATTTCCCCATTCGGAATTGGACTTTCTAATAACTCATTTCACACTGGACACAGAACAAGCGTACAGATCATATGTGTATAGTCACTATTGACCAGGATTACTTTAAACCGGTGACTTAGACATGAAGGGCCAAATACCCCATTACTAATGGCCTTAGTTATCTCTCTCTCTTTCTTTCTTTCTTTTTGGGTCTACCTTGCTGTGTTTGGTAAACTCAAGAGGACTCATGATTGGTTATTGTTAATCAGTTAACTCCAATCTGGATCTGTCTCTAAAAATACGTGTAAGGTTTTTTTGGAGAACCTGATAAAAGACATCAGCCCTTTGCAATGTATTCAGTTAAAACTCAATCAATAATTTAGATTACAGTGGTACCAAAATGAGCAGGGCAAAAGCAATTAACATGACTATTCTGGTGTATGTTTAGTAGACTCTCTGCATCCCTTTTCCATTTTAATCATTCACTACCCTCTCGTATAAAATGTAAATACAGTATATTGTCTCACACTACAGTGGAACCCCACAATAGCACAATAATTGGGATCCAAAACATTCTATCGCGGTAAATACGGGATCGCATTATAGTGGGGTTCCACTGTATTCAGAAGCTAGGGGTTTGCTGGAGCGAGAGGAGCAGGACGGCAAGAACCCCGGAGGCGTGCCGGGGCTGCAGGAAGAGTTGCTTCTGCTGCAGCCGCCGGGGCATGGATCCCTGTGCCCGCCAGACTTGCCCCGCGCCTGCCGGGGGCAGAGTCGAGAACCCCGGGGGTACGCCGGGGCTGCAGGGATCCTGAATGCCCTGCACCTGCCGGACTTGCCCCGTGCCCACCACAGCTGCTGGGGCATGGATCCCCGCGCCTGCTGGACTTGCCTTGTGCCTGCCGCAGCCTCCAGGGCATGGATCCTCGCTCCTGCCGGACTCACCCCGTGCTCGCCGGGGACAGTAGAGAACCCCGGAGGTGCGCTGGGGCTGCAGGGATCCTGAACTCCCCGCACCCGCCAGACTAGCCCCGCATCCACTGCAGCCACCGGGGCCAGACTCACCCCACGTTATAATCGAATTCTCATTATCGCCGGGTGCGTTATAGTGAGGTTCCACTGTACTTTATTGTTGACAAAACCCCCCTCTGATTTGTACCTCTTGAATTTCAGGCATCCAAAAGATGATACTTGTGAACACAAAGGAATTTGGAGGCTGCTGTTAGCATATCATTAGTTTCCCAATGATCCAGAATGTTCAGAAATATTTCTTTTTGCCCCCTTGCTGCACAGTTTCCATCTCTGCAGTATGCATTCGCACTTGCTGACAGTGTTGATTTAAATAGATGCTAGCTAATAAAGTAGGTCTATTCTTAGTTACATGGCAAGTCTTTTATTATCCCTGTCTTGCTCATAGCAGTCCTGATGACAGATGTGACCTGTTCTCTCAGACAGCATTCTGTGCTTCGTTAATTACTTTAGTGAATGTCTGTATATCGCTGTGCATTTTAAAGGGGTTTTCTTTTAATAATTGGTTGAACCATTATTCCTTTAACAGCTGGCTCTCTTTGTGTTTCTCTTTTCTAGCAAATGCCAGATGTGAATGTGACCTGGGATGGAGAGGGCCCCAGGCAGCTGCAATCCATCGACATCTCTATTGCTGTGGCAACAGACCGAGGTCTCATTACGCCAGTCATAAAAGATGCTGCTGCCAAGGGAGTACAGGAAATTTCTGCCTCTGCAAAGGTAGGTCTCAGATGTATAGTAGGCTTAGGAATATTATGGCTATTTAGCTTCTTGCAGCCAAGTATATGACATGACCCAGAAGAACATGAATGGTGATCTTAAAGCAGTTTTAAAATGGTCTTTAAAGCTGCTTAAGTGGTGTGTGCATTTTAAAATTATTTAGTAAGTCTCTGCCATTCATTCTCTTAGCATTCTTTTTTAATGCAAAAATAACTTAGCCCTCAAATTCTGCAGTGAAATCCCAGCTAAACATGGCTAACTACAGCCTATGAAATTGTGTGTCTTAATCGGAGTGATAGATTAAAAAACAACAACAAAAAATAAGTAATTTCAGATTTTTTAGTATTTGCAGTGTTTTCTCCAGGTGCTACGTGGGAGTGGTTTGCTTTATTGTAATTATTATATCCCTTGTTTGTGGCTGTTGCCATTTGAGCATTCAATGCAAGTCACTAATGGAGTGTGCCTCAAAGGTGGCTTTAAACTATCTCAGTACTTCCTAAAGCTGCATTGCCTTAAGGCAGATGTAAGTTAGAGCTACCTTCCTTTGTGGCAACTGATGCTAGAGTATTGATGTGACAGCTAGAAATTGCTTAGACTCAGAGATCCCCCAACTACACCTTCTTGCCGCAGAAAAGGGATAGTGGCTTAGGAGACCTACATAGGGCAAATCCTACCCAAGCAACTAGGCAGTTATGGGTTTGTAAAACTGCCCATATGCAGGAGTGAATCTGCCTTAACATATGTAAGTTCATTCTGTTTCAGAGCTACAAAAATTACAATAGCTTTGTTGTAACTGCATGGAATTTTTTTCCACATAATAGCGCTGGAAGAAGTAAGAATTAATACTTCTTAGTGTACGATCTTTAAATAGTATCATCCCACAAAATGTACATACATGGGACTTCAGAATATTCATTTTGATAAGTGTTGTCAAGACACCTTCACCCCCTGAAAATATAATAATTGTATGGCTACAATTTAGTCACGGGTATTTTTAGTAAAAGTCATGGACAGGTCACGGGCAGTAAACAAAAAGTCATAGGCAGTGACCTGTCCATCACTTGTACTAAAAATACCCTTAACTAAATCTTTTTCCTTTTCTGAATTTAATACCATCACACCCCTCATTCTGATATCTTTGTATACTATATAAATAATTCATCCCCATCTTTAGTGTTTACACATACCAACTTTTTATAGACTGTTAAGTTTCTGTTCTTCATCCTCCTCAGTTGTCACTAGCCAATTGCAAACATATTTAGCTCTTTTAATCTTCCCTCTTAAATGAATTCTTCCAGCCCTCTCAGCATTTTGTTACTTTTCTTCAAATCTCCCTCAATTTGTCTGATCTTTCTGATGATGAGTACTCAGAACTGAACTTGGACACGAACAGCTCCTGGAGTGGAACTATTATCTCCCAACTCCATGATTTGATGCCTTCATCTATGTAGCTTGGAATTATATTTGGCCTTTTTGCAGCCGTTTCTCACTGCAATCTCATTTAAGATCGGTTGGTCACTCTGACCCTCAAGTCTTTCAGTAGTGTTGCTGCCACGATTTCTTCCTCCCATTAAGCAACTGCATTTGACATTATTTTTCTCCACATGTATTAGTTTGCTTTATTCTAAATCAAAGATTGTGGTGTTTTTGACTCGCGTTTCTGATATTTTTACATAACATAAGAGAGGCTCTACTGGGTCACACCAGAGGTCCATCTAGCCAGGATCCTGTCTACCGACAGTGGCCAATGCCAGGTGCCCCGGAGTGAGTGAACCTAACAGGTAATGATCAAGTGATCTCTCTCCTGCCATCCATCACCCACCTCCGACAAACAGAGGCTAGGGACACCTAGCCATTAATGGACTTAACCTCCATGAATTTATCCAGTTTTCTTTTAAACCCTGTTATAGTCCTAGCCTTCACTGCCTCCTCAGGCAAGGAGTTCCACAGGTTGACTGTGCGCTGTGTGAAGAAGAACTTCCTTTTATTTGTTTTAAACCTACTGCCCACTAATTTCATTGGGTGGCCCCCAGTTCTTCTATTATGGGAACAAGTAAATAACTTTTCCTTATTCACTTCCTCCACACCACTCATAATTTTATATACCTCTATCATATCCCCCCTTAGTCTCCTCTTTTCCAAGCTAAAAAGTCCTAGCCACTTTAATCTCTCCTCATATGGGACCCGTTCCAAACCCCTAATCATTTTAGTTGCCCGTCTCTGAACCTTTTCTAAGGCCAGTATATCCTTTCAGAGATGAGGAGACCACATTTGTACACAGTATTCAAGATGTGGGCGCACCATGGATTTGTATAAGGGCAATAAGATATTCTCTGTCTTATTCTCTGTTCCTTTTTTAATGATTCCTAACATCCTGTTTGCTTTTTTGACTGCTGCTGCACACTGCGTGGACATCTTCAGAGATCACGATGACTCCAAGATCTTTTTCCTGATTAGTTGTAGCTAAATTAGCCCCAATCATATTGTATGTATAGTTGAGGGTGTTCATGTACGTAAAGACTATGGTAATATATATGCAGAAGGGGGCTAAATTAAGGCATTTCCTAATTTTTGAGTGCTTGACATTGCAATGTTAATAATCTTTTAGTATATTTTTGAGTGTACTTCCCTAGGTTTTTAAGAAAGCAAACTAGAAGAAAAAACCAATTTAATTATCTGGCATCATATTGACACACATGGTTCATCAGTAGGTTTCAATCTCTCACACAGACCTCTGCTACTTAACTAAAGGAGTAACTGCTAGAAGTAGTAGATTATCATCCTATGTGTGGACCAGCTGTACAGGAGAATGGGACACTTTGCCATGAGTTCCCAGATATTTGCTTATAGCAGAATGGTGAGACTCAGGAATTGTGTGTTCCATTCCAGGCTCTGAAAGAGGGTATGCGTTAGTGGGTACAAACTCTTCTGCCTGTTTTGCCTACACTTGATCCCTTCTGCTCTATGCTCTCCAACCTGCCCCTGTTCCAGTCCTGTCTCATCCATATCCCTGGGTCCTCATCCCTAGTTCTACTCTCCTTGCCTGTCCAGCCCCGATTTCTCCTCAGGATTCCCATCCAAGTCTCATTCTTTTTGTCTGTCCAGTCCCAGTCTTCACATCCAGGCTGTCTGTCAGAGTCTCTCTTTATTTCTCTTTATTTATTTATTAGACTCTCATCCAAAATGTCTCGCTACAAAACTGCAGCAACTAATCATTTTGAACGTCAGTTTTGCCATTTAAATACATCTATCTCAAATATTTGTGTAGACCGAAAAGCATATAGGGAATTTTACTAATGCTGTGCAATACTCAGTGTGTGCTGTCTTACCCAGATACAAGGTGATGATGAAATAACTTGGTCTGGGATTTTATTTTCTATCTTCACTTTCTTAGGCTCTCGCAAAGAAAGCAAGAGATGGAAAACTGTTACCTGAAGAATACCAAGGAGGATCTTTTAGGTAAATTTTGTTACCAATTTAATAGATACAATATGAGCTTAGAGCTACAACAGGCTCTCAGATATTCAGATGTGCATTAACACGTCATCTTATAAAATCAGCCAGTGTGTCTGTGAAAGCACATTAAGTGATTTTGAAAAGAGATGCAGCAATTTACATGTGCAAATTAAAGAGGATAATCCAGGCCTGAGGCTCCTATATCAAAAGAGGAACCCTCACAATTTTTGAACAGGTTCACCTGGATACAGCTAAGTCTGTTGAGAGTCAAAAATAGGGAGAAAAAGGGTTTTGACTTTTATTTTACATTTATGTCTATCTGCAGGAGATTCTGTTTGTTTATTATATTTAGTAGTTAGGAAAACAGAGTCAAATATTTACTTTATAATGTAAATTTTAAGCTTTAAAAAATAAAAATACCTTCTATTGCAAAGACGTGAGTACCACAGTGTAAACCAATGTACTCTCGCCTCATTTAACCCAGACTTGCAGAAAAACATCTCCAGCCAAACAAAAGCTGCTCCATAGCTGGGAAATAACCCTCCTTAGTCCACTCTGATCTTTAAGATGTAAACTTCAAAACTTAAATGGGACAATTTACATTTATTTAGTAGGGTTTTTTCCCTGTTTTTTTTAAATGTGCAAGAAAAATGATTTGTGCTAAATAAAATGTTCACATTTAAGTGCAAGGCAATACAGAAGTCAAGTTTCTAACAATATTTATGTTGGTTTCTTTGAACATATGCTGATTCATTTTTTTGTGGTTTAATGTGTATCTTAATATATTGCGTTTATGAGAAACAGAACACTATTAAACAGAGAGTGGTTAATGTTGCTGTGGAAACCTGAACTTCATGACTTTTTAAAGTGATTAAGTGTGATTTTTTTTTTAACTGTGCAGTGTTATGGTATTAACACAAATCTTTGCATTTACAATGGATAACTGGTGACTATAAAAATGTCCTGGGACACACTAGTAATAAAGCTCTTTTATAGAGAGAGATTTGTTAATATGGGTAGTGTAATTGGACTACACCAGCCTAGAGCACAGAACTATTTATTTTGCTTGGTGTTTTCAGGCTGAAGCAGTTGTCAAAAGAACATATCTTCTAGATGATCATAAGCATTTCAGCAGAAAAAGCTAATGGGAATCCAACAGTGCAGGCATGGCTGTTCTCATTAACAGAAATAGCTTTAGTGGGGGGAGAAGAAAAAACACCATACAGGTTTCCAAAGAAGGATGATAAGTCTAAAAATAAATGGAAGCATTGGGCTAGATCCTTCCTGTAGCTAGTCATAAAGGGGTAACTCCATCCAGGGATGGTATAGAGTCACTGTAATGGCTTTTATGCCACCTCCAAAGAGTAACATAGGGGCATGCCCTTGGGAAACAGGATAGGGCCAGGGTTTACCTGTACTTCAGTGATACCCAGCTACTGTAATGGTACATTGGCATTAACAGTAGCCTTTGTAAATTGAAGCACCCTCAGTTACATGTGGGGCCCAACCCGGCACACACCTGGCCTAGGATCAGGTGAGGTACAAAGGTGGCTTAAAGCTTGCACGCTCCTCAGCAGTCGTGTGCACTCATTATCTGAAGACAAGGATTAGGGCTTATAGGTTCTCTATATATTTGCATTGGGGTGCAATAGCTAGTCCCCTTCCTCCCTGCACTCTGTCTCTGTCATCTTTGCTCTCTTTTCTTTATCATACTTTTGTGAAATATTAGACTGTAGGTATTTTGTGAATCATTAGAACTTAGCTGTGGTACAGGAGCTGAATTCAAATGCTAGATATAGCTTTGCATCATATTTTTTGTGCCCTTCCCTGAATCAGGCAACACCTTACTCAACAGATAGGATTCATTCATAGGAGACAGCAGACAGAGATTTGACTGCTGCCACCCCATTGGGTTTATTCCAGAGTGAGGATCACTATAAATTGAAATCAGACTCTCATTATTAGAGGCTGCAGTTGTGATATGCTGAATGGGCCTTTTCACAGATGCCTGGAACTATGCCTCCTGTTCAGCCCATACCTCTGATTTTTTTGGGCAGCGTTAATCTGCCTGGAGGAAAGTGAGGCTGCCACTGCAAATTCCCTTAGTAGTGACTTACTACAGCTGGATGTATCTCGGTTGTGTGATGATGCAGTGATATCTTCCTGTAACATGTAAAAATATGTACATAAACTTTTCCCCCTTCCTTTAGCATTTCCAATCTGGGCATGTTTGGCATCAGTGGCTTCATTGCCGTCATAAACCCTCCTCAAGCTTGCATCCTAGCTGTGGGACGAGCTCGACCCGAACTCAAGATTGTGGAAGATAAAGAAGGGAATGAGAAACTTCAGCAGCATCAGCTTATGACAGTGACACTGTCAAGTGACAGTCGGATGGTAGATGACAAACTAGCTTCGGTGTTTTTGAAGACCTTGAAATCAAACCTAGAGAATCCAGTACAACTTGCCTTACTTTAAACTGATCAGGGGTTGGCTCCTGCTTTGGCAAAATATGGAACAAGGTTACAAACTATTCTCCTCTCCTCCCCCGCTGCCCCAAAGAAATAACGAATACTAAGCATAAGAGGGACAATTAAAATATTTAATTTATTTGAATTAACTTGAAAGACTCTTCAGATCCATCTTTGTGACCATTTCCAGCTCTCAAGTTTTATACTGTAAAACTGAAATACTTTAAATACTTTAGAGAAATATTAAAAGAGTTGATGCA
This sequence comes from Dermatemys mawii, assembly GCA_007922305.1. Classification (NCBI taxonomy): domain Eukaryota; kingdom Metazoa; phylum Chordata; order Testudines; family Dermatemydidae; genus Dermatemys; species Dermatemys mawii. The sequence continues at coordinate 27,338,876 of ML677332.1, forward strand.
TTAAAGTTCTTTCACTGCTTAATAGCAACTGTACCAAATTTAAACACACATGTTGCTGTTTACTTAGAGAGAGAAGTTTAGAAAACCTTGGAAATTTGAGTGAGAAATGTGAAATGAAAAAGGGAATGAGTCAATGCTTTGTTTAAGGACTAAACAATTAACTTTCACAAAGGAAAGCAAACAGCATGACTGAGCAAGATAGCCTATAATCCCAATCATCATTAAGAGAATCAAATCAGCTATCAGTTCAAGCAATATATTTTAGCTAAGTAATATGTGAAGAAGGTTCCAGTTAAACTCTTCAATCAGAGCTGGGTGATATAAACTGTGAGAGCTCTGAGGTTTTGACAGGGATTATGTTAGGGGTTCTACTTGACACTAGCTAAGTTACTTTGGTTTGGTGACACATGACCCTATGTAAGTTACTTGGTTCATGTCACAAACTCAACTGTTCTTGATCTTCTACTTTACTATGAGCTTTTCCAGAAGACAATAAGAGGGCAGAAAAATTCTAGTGCACAAAAACCAAATTACATAATGGATGTAAATGGGAAAACTCAAATAAAATAAAATATTAAACAGCCTATTAGCATCTAAAGCTGGATTTGAAAATGCACTTAGCATTAGATTAATTAAAAACAAATTTAAAGTGTGTGTGGGTATGCACTTCAGCATTTTAAGATCCTTACTTAATGTAGTGTCCCACAAAGGAGACAAATAAATTTAATAAATGTGTCAATAGGAGTTTTGTCATTTACTTCAATAGAGCAAGGATTTCACCCCAGATTTTTTATCATTACAAACTTTGAATCTGCAATAAATTGTGAAAGTGATACGTTATTGTAGTAATGTGTTAGGTTAAAAAGTAGTCATGAGTTACATTAAATAATTTAAACGTTGCCCTGTATCAAAATCTAATTGGTGTGTCCTTGTTTGACTGTTACAAATTGTAATAGTGATTTTGCAGTTGTTCCATGTATCTGATGGATAACTGAAAAGTGAAGTATATTTTGCAGACTGAATATCCTGATGAGAAATGATCTTTGATCTTTCTATCACACAGTGGTATCAACTTCATCATCAGACCTGAGTGATGAGGTCAGATTTTGTATACTGAACATTTACTCAATAAATCCCTTCTTTGAATGGAAAGTATGAATGTATAATTACAAAGTGCATATCATAAGTAGATGGATACTGAATTGTGATTCATGTGAGGCTGAAGTACAGTAAGTAGCCTTATATTTGGATTAGCATATTGGAATCCCTATTATGATAGTTTACTGTATATATGATATGGAAACAATGGGGATTTCCAATGAAATAATTCCAATGAGGGGATCTGGTGACAATATAAACCACTAATACCCCATTCAAGTACTGGAGTCTGTCACCATTAGAGACACCATATTTTGTTGTGTGTAATTCACTGTACCAATTTGTTCTTTAAGATCCCAAACTTCTTAAGTATTTATTTACTCACCAAATTGTTGCAATACTTACAATAGTAAGTGTATGTCTAAAATGTATGTCAGTGTTCAGGTTGGAGTTTTCACAAAATTAGTTTGCTTCTTTAATTGATATGTGTGAATGATACAACATGAAAAATTCATAAGCTATCAATCTGACACTGTATTTCTGATTACTTACATAGGGTTTACCCTATGCTATTATTCATATACCCTTTTTGTATTGGCAGGCTTTTGTTATTGATAACTGAGATTTTCAAATTTGGATGCTTTTTAGGTTCTTAATTTTTAGATACCTAGACATACATTGTCTTATTTTTTTCAGAGGTCGCATTGAAGACAAAACATCAACATATATAGTGCCCTTGGTAATAATGAAGTTGAATAGGTTCTAATCTGTTTGGATAGCTAAATCTAGTCTGCCTAGTAAAATTCCCCTTGTGAGTTTAAATCTGGTATTTATTCATTTCCTGTCCTAAAGGGAAAGTGAGGTTCATGTGTACTGGTCAACAGTTACATGTTCCACTCTGTAGGAGGCCATAGTTCAGTGGTGGGCAAAGTGATTCCTACTAAAAATTTATGCAGTCAACGTAGTTTGAAATTGCTTTGGGAGCCACTGGAAGGTGCTGTTGTGTATATAAACATATAATCATAATGTTGACTGCACATGGGGCACATTATATAACAAATTCCTCTATGCTGCTTGTACAAATGGATGCAGTGCAATTTTTTTCATGCTAATATGATTTTTTTTAACTATGCTTCTATCATAGCCATGCAGATTAACTTCAATGTGTTACATTTTGCTAACCCCTTCACAGCAGGCAGAATGGTTACTTGGAAGCATCCCAGCATGGTTGGTGATGTATAATGTGTGCTGCCCATCCTGCTGAAGAAAGTCCAAACAAGTGAAAATGTCTTGTGGTTTCATCCTAGTCCCAAGAAGATGCGTGTCCATATTACAGAGTGACTGAGCCATTTTGCACAGCAAATGACTGCTACAAGGGAAATGGAACAGCAAAAGTGGTGATGTTTTGGATTAAAATATACAGCAAATATTTCATTCGGGAAAACATAGATTTAAAAGTATTGTGGATAAGATGTTTCAGAAATGTCTTAATAGTTAAATATGAAACTGTTTTACTTTAAATAAAAAGCTTCGAACGCATCAAATACCTCATGCATTGTTCTTCGTGAATTTACCATTGTCAATATCTTTGGCATGTCTAAGCAAGAGACTCATAAAGAAGTGATCCAATTTCCTAGAAAGGAAGAGTTAGAACATTGAAAATAGAGAGCTATGAACAGTGTACTCATTTTCTGCTGGGAACATGCTTCCTGGGAACAGTGATATGCTTAAATGGGGAGGGGAAAGAGTTCCATATATCTTTACTTTGAGAGAGAGAAATTGAGAGAGCATATTTTGCTTTAAATACATCCTGTGCTTGATAACATGTCAGAAATAGTATGTACCCTCCCTATACTAATTAATCCCTAATTATGTTATCAGTGTAGATAACTTTTTTTCTGAGACTCTCAATGTGAAATAGTCAAAGTAATGGATGAGGGAAAGTATGGAAGTGGATGGCTCAGGGGATTGATAATCTGATACAAAGCCTTATTTTGCTGAATTGTTTGGTGGTTTGAAACTGAATCATGTTGTTACTGAGAGAGAATTACTATCTGGTGGCTGTATGGTGACCTGTGGGAAATGAATCAATGGCTTCAGGTCTGATGCCCACAATGCAAAGCACACCAATACAACTGAGCTTGTGTGGACAGTCTCGGTGAAGCAGTAAACAACTGAATAGAGATAAATAATCTCCTCACCCACACGTTATCCAAAAATGGGCCACGATGGGGAACAATGTGTGGGAAGCTTTCATAGCTGCCCCCTTTGCTGTAGCTGTTCTGTGAATGAGGATCTTGCTCTCCAAGACTGACCATCCAGCATCTTTCACAAGTCTGATATTCACTAACCTTCAAAGAGATTGAAGAGTTCCATCTGAGGAGTGACAGATGATGACTAGATATAACTTAGAATTACACTGTGGCAAACATGACAGCAAAGATACTTGAAGGTGCAGTGACTGAAAGGGCAAAGCCTTCTGCTGCTCATCCCACAAAGAAAATAAGGCCTGTTACTGACATCTCCCTTTCCAAGCTAGACAGGCCTTTAGGCAAACAGTTTATCCAATACTCCAAGAAGTCTAGACTAGTGACCTGACAGCTCACACTTCCTTAACTCACTTGGCTTCTCTCCCAAGAGTTCTCTTCACTTTTCATAGAATTTCAGGGTTGAAAGGGACCTCAGGAGATCATCTAGTCCAACCCCCTGCTCAAAGCAGGACCAATCCCCAATTAAATCATCCAACAGATTTTTGCCCCATAACCCTAAATGGCCCCCTCAAGGATTAAACTCAACCCTGGGTTCAGTAGGCCAATGCTCAAACCACTAAGCTATCTCTTTCCCCTTCAACAACCTGTTCTGGCCCATTATAGCCTTCCCCCTCTGCAAATTCCTTGGAAAGTACTGTGCATTGTGATTTCCTTGGAAAGCACCTTACGCACATGCACATCAAGGGGAGTGCTCTCTGTGTGTGCACAAAAACCCTCTTTGGCTTATTCCGGGCCCATATACAGTCCCCACAGCTGTGGAAGACAGAAAATTAATCTGGAGATTGATACGCAAATGCAGAAGACAGAAATTTTCTTTTTGGTATTCAAACAGGCTAGTCCCATTTTACAACAGTAGTAGCAGTGCTGGATCAATAGCAAACATTCTTGGAAGCAATGTAGCAATGTTGTGTGGTCATTTGCATACCAATACCCACAATGCTTGCTTATCTCATACAGCTGCATGATGATTGTATAGATTTGAATGCATGACTGTGTGGCATTCAAAATTACTTCAAATTAGGTGCTGTATTATTTTCCCTTTTATTAGAACACAAACTGCAGAGAGAAGCCGAAACAAACTTTTCTGAGGTTGCAAGCAAAAGCCTGGGTTAGTGGCAGAATGTCTCCATGAGATCAGTCTGCCTAAAGTGTACTCGTCTATCTAGCAATTTGTAAGTTAACACCAACAAGAGTTTATATACCATGTGATGAGCACGCTAAAGTCTAGAAACTCATGTGACACTATTAATAAATGATTTTATTACAGAATTTGTTTTTGGAATGAATTTGTAGACTTCTGAGACACTTCTTTATTCTTTTGGCCTCTCCAAGGGCTAATATTTGCTCTCACACAGGGACCATTTCCATGCCAGTGGAAAGTTGTTTCTCTAACTTCCATGCATAAATGATGTACGTTACCTGCTGCAATTTACACTGTGCAGGCCTAGAGGGAGAGAGGTTTTAAAACTGCAAAATTTGTATTCACTTCTCATTTTGAAGACATTGCAAGAGACTAAAAAATGTAACTAGCCATCCTGTATACTTATATCATTGTCCTAAACTACTCAGCTCAGGGTAATGCTTAACTGGTATGTGGCTGACAGAATACAAAAAACAGTACTCTGTTGAACTCCAGCTTCTCAAAAGTTACAGCTATACAATCAAACAGTCACATGTGCTCAGTATATTAGAACATAAAGGGATATAGTATCTAATTTCCTTTCAAGCAATAGCTGTACTTTCTATCTTTAGCTATCATTTCCTTTTCCCCTAATCTGTCTCTGTTTTAAGAATTTGTGTGAAAAGAGCTTTAAATACCCTATGAATATTCATGTACCGTTACTGGTATTTGTAGAAAAAAATCCAGTTGTGCAGCGCAGGTGGTGTATTTATCCTCAAGATAGACATGTTATTACACCTCAATTCCCATGTGTCACCTTATACTGTGATTGTGTTAATATCATTTAGGTATAAAAATAAGCTATCCAGAGTTTTTGATAACCAGTCATGAGCAATACAAAAAAGATCTAGATTCATTAACTCCTACTTTTGAATGATGAGATATTGAGAGACAAGGTGGGTG
>ML677332.1:27344726-27397451 GCA_007922305.1 Dermatemys mawii
ATACTTTAGTTAGTCTTTAAGGTGCCACAGGACTCTGTCACTTCTGCAATTCCAGACTAACACGGCTACCCCTCTGATTCTTGGGTGAAGAAGTATCTTTTTATTAGACCAACTTCTATTGGTTAAAGAGATGTCTAAGCTTTCGAGTTTACACAGAGTTCTTCAGGTGTGGGAATGGTACTCGGTGTCACAGCTAAATGCTATGTGGAAATGTTAGAAAAATCCTAATTTATATATTAGTAAGTCAGCCAACCATCCAAATTCTGTTGAGGCTGATCTTACTCCTATTGAAATTCCATTGACTTCAATGAAACAAAGTCAGGTCCTTTAAGTAGTAATGTTGTCTGAATTAAGCACTAAGGAACAATCCAGAATACACCATCTGAATACTGTCCTTGAAGAGGAAGGGCAGGATATTTGAGAGAAAAATATGAAGTTGTTCTCCAGATTGCATTGCAGATAAGCATTTTTTTTCTTTTTAATCAAAGGAGAAAAATCCCGCACTGTGGACGAATGTCTTCCACGTGCTCTATCACAGATTTCCTTTGTGACTTTAATGAACTATCAGAAAGTTGTGGAGCGTCAGCAACCGGAATGGAAGGCTTGCGAAATGCATAGTTACCAAAAACTCCCTCCCTCATTATTTTCTCTGGAACTCTCTGTTTGTCTACACAGGGCAGTAGTATGCATCAGTGGAGTGTGAATTCTAATGTGTACCAACATATCACATGGTAACTGGCCCACATGGACACGGCTGACACTCACTACAAGTTCCCCAGGACATGGTAACATAGTGAAACAGGACTATGTTAATATGCACTGGAGAACTTTCAGTGAACCCCAGTAGTCCACCCCGGTAGTCAGTTACTGCGCAACACGGTGGTGTGCATTAGAATTCACACCTCACTGATAAGCACTACTGCAGCATATAGACAAGTCCTAACTTATGGGATTTATACTTTCCTCTTGTTCAGCAGAGGAAAGATCTTCAGCTGGTAAGAACTGCTATAGCTCCACCAAAGTCCCATTTTTTCCATTGCTTTGTGAAACAATGCAATTTACTGTAACTGAGAATCTCACATGGAATAATTTATTATAGGTATGTATGTGAAGTGTGACAGTTGTTTTCCCTTCATGTACTTCGTAATTGCCGGTCAGATATGAATGAGTATATTTATGCAAATACAGCGTCCAAGAAATATTAATTAGCTAATATCCTATTGGTTCATGTGCTAAGAGTTGTTTACAGCATCATTCTTCAAAAAGTAGTGTAATGAAACTGATTTATTCTGATCTTCCAGTGCATGCATTTGTTTACCGTAGACTTTGATAGTTACTGATTTCTACCTTGCCAATCAGGGCTAGCTAGCAGTTGCTTTAACTACAACTGCTGATCTACAGATATGCTGGCAGAGGGCAGTCTGAGCAGCCCAGTTATCTTCTTTTAGCTCAGTTGCGTCTTTTGTGGGCGAGTGTGGCTAAGCATTGTTGAAGGCTGTTGATATTTAAGTGTGTCCTGGAACTGAAGCTGTAGATCAGTAACTTTAATGTTTCTGATCTGAAGTGTGCTGAAGACACCTGACGTGGAAAAAAGGAACAATCTAGCAGCTTCCTCCATGCTGATGTCAGTTCCACTGCTTTCTTTGTAACGGATGGGGAGCCAAGCACTTCATGCGGTTGAAAGTACCCTTGAGAGAATATAATTACTGTGCTCCCTCTCTCCCATTACTATATGTGAGATGCAATATGTCCATTATAATCTCTTTCCACATTGTGTGGAGAGGCAGGAGCTTGCCTCAGTGGTACTAGCCATGAGAAAAATGATGGGACATCAGGAAACCCTGCTGCAAAATTGCATTCACCAACAAAATGCAAAAAATGAGGAAGAGTGGGAATATATATATATTTATATATATATATATATATATATATATATATATATATATATATAACATGATTAAACTGCAGTAGTTGTATGTTGCTGACATTTTTAGGCTAGGTAAACTATCATGATGTAATGCTCGCAACCTGCCTCATTTAAAGCAGCTGCCTAGTCCGGCTAGGGGAGACTAATTACCGTCCATTTGAACTTAGTTTATCCACACTCATCTTTTCCTACTCCAAATTTACTTCTAGCCCAGATAATACAGTACATAATGAAGTCAAAATAATGCACTTATTGACTTCCATACTTCCTGTAATCATCCTATCTGGCAAGCTAGACGTTTAAGTACCAGGAATAAATAACTGGAAAATGGCTTCCATTTTGGCATTCCAAATGTCAGTCCCTACCATTTGTTCATAATTGTTCTATGGAAGTTGCACAAATCCCTTGCGCTGTGTCAATCAATAGAGGCCACTGTTTATTTCTTCAAGGATTAGAGTCCACAATACTCCCTTTGTTGTACTTTATACCTGAAACAGCTCCAAGGATGCAGCTGTACAGCTTGGAGGTGGAGAAAGGACAGCTAAGGACATTTTCCTCTCTTTGTTCTTTTGCATACAACATTTTGAATACATTGCTGCCACAGTTCAGAATAACTGCACCCGTATTTCCCCTCAGTGGTCCTGAAAGTGCATCCACTCTTGGGCTTCCAGCTCCTCAGCTGTTGCCCCTCTTGGGTGGAGACCTGTGACACACTCTCCCTTCTGACCAGGGTATTTCCAGTTATCTACTTTCACTGTGTTATATGTACAGAAGACAGGCTGCCCAAGCACACCTGCTTGCTTTCTCTTCAGTGGCTGAAAATTGTTACCACACAGTTCTTTTTATGCAAGCCTCTTTTATTCTTAAGCCAAAGCACTGCAGAAAAAACATATTTAAAGCAATAAAAGGACCTACATGCATGCTAATAAGACTACAAGACATCACCCCAACTCTACTGTGGCCTTTGGCAGGAGCAGTCCTTCAGCAACCCTTCTTACAGTTCAGGGGTCTGTGATCTGGAGTGTCTCAGAACCAGGTAATCAGTAGACAATGGATTTTTATCCCTGAGTGTAGCTTCAGAAGGATGGATTTGAAGTGGGTCATTTGCATTTCCCTTACCCTCAGGTACTTCCTAGGAAGTCCACTTCACATGTATTCCAAAAAGCCCTTTGAAATTCCTTATATTTCCAGACTTCGCATTAGTCAATCTCCTCGAGAAGGTAGCTACACACAATCCCATAGTAACACATACAGAATTGCATTTTTAATACAATGGACCTCAAAGGTATTCAATCTAATTCAGTAAGGTTTAACTTAATTCAGTTAAGTTTACATAGGATAGTATCCGTCTGTCACAATTGTGGTTTTAGTGAGAAAATTCTAATCACTGTTTTGATGATTTGCATTAGCCTGTACTAAACATATTAAAATATCTGCTTACTTTAGGCTGTAGGTGCCTGGCTTGTGGAATTTTACAAATAAATCACCATCCACTCTCTCATTTACTATGACATGTACTAGCTGAGGCACATCAAGTGATTTAATAATACCAGATAACTTCTCACTTTTACCTTCTTGCCTAGGGCCAGATCCTCAGCTGATATAAAACAGCATCGTGCCACTGACGTTCATGGAGTTGTGCTAATTTATGCCTAGTAAGGATATGGCCCTTTATTTTTAGTATTTATTACAGAAAGCAGGGCACCAAACACTTCTGTCATTCATTGCAAAATAGTTTTCCTACAGCTTGCAAACATATAAGCTGAAATAATAACATTGTACTACATACATTTCACAGAGAATTTCAGTATTCATCAGAGTCAAGCAGACTGAATACATTTTTATTTTACTCAAGACTGCCAAATGCTGCAATGTCCTAAGGAAAGTGGTAATGGCAAACACTTTCAACTATCTGTGAAAGCTGCTTTCAGCAAGTGAAATGGCTTCCTGGTATTCTGACACTACGATCTTTGTTGTTTCCAGTGTTATTGTTGCTATTTTGGTCCCAAGATATTAGAGAGACAAGATGGGTGAGGTAATATCTTTTATTGAACCAACTTCTGTTGGTGAGAGAGACAAGCTTCAGGTCTGAAGAAGAGCTCTGTATAGCTTCAAAGCTTCTCTCTTTCACCAGCAGAAGTTGGTCCAGCAAAAGATTCTCCTCCACATTGTCTTATTATAATCTCTGTCATGTAGTCAGAAAATATTTTATAGTAGGAATCATTCGTCTGTACCTACCCTACCTGATGCCCCATATCTTGAGTCCATCTACCAGAAATGGTTGTTTATTGACAGGATGTAGTTCTATTAAAGTCTTTAATTGTATATAGAATGTTTCATTCTTAAGAATCTCAAAGCACTACACGAACTGACATATAAAAATTTCACCCTTCCCTGAAATTCAGGCATCTCTGATGTGAAATGTCGCATCTGTTCAGCAGCATATAGCATCAATGAACTGATGAGGTGACCATTCTATGAGAAACTGCTAAGGGAAACCAGAATATCATTACTTCTGTTGGAACTGGCCCAGGCCTGTGCTCTTTGGAATGGTGCCATTTGTTCTTTAATGACCACAAATGGTCAGGACCTCTGACTGTATCTCATCCAAAACAAAACATTTTCCCTATGTTGATGCCTGCTTTGTACTTCCTCTTTTTTTGTCAATGAAAAATGAGCTTAGCCTCCTGGCAAGGCACAACTTCTTTTCATGTATTTTTGAATACATGTCCATGTTTCTGTCAAACTTTACATCTTTTAAAATGTTGTTGCTTTTATTCTATTTTAAAGTTACTTCATTTCAATAAAGGTAAACCTGTTTCTTCAATTTCTTTTAAAAATATGTGCATATATAATATAATACTATGAAGGCCCAAGAGAAAACTGCTTTAATGACATTTGAGAGAGCCCCTACACTAAATAGGTTCAGCATCATGACTCTAGATCAAACTCTGATTAGTGCAAATCAGTTGCGATGCAAGTGAATATGATGATTGGAAGCAGACACTTATATTCAGGATAACACTGATGCCCATGCAAACTCCCATTGAAGTCAGTGGGCTCTGCCTTAGAGGAAGGCCTTGGGCTTCCCTATGTGGATCACACCGCAGCACCAGGCTCTGAAATTATACATTCTTCTGGGCAGGGCTCTTGTTGTCTTACATGTAGTGTGAGATGTCTCATGTACTTTTATGTGCTGTAAATAAGTGGCTCTCAACCTTTCCAGACTACTGTACTCCTTTGCGGAGTCTGATTTGTCTCGCATACCCCCAAGTTATGCCTCACTTAAAAGCTATTTGCTTAGAAAATCAGATTAAAAATACATGTGTCCTAGCCTACTACTACTGAAAACTTGTTTACTTTCTCCTTTTTATCATATCCTTTTAAAACTGATTGGAATATTTTGTCACAGATATTTTTATTAAAATCACAGACAGGTCACAGGCAAAAAAGAAAAATTCATGGAAGCTGTGACCTGCACTCCCGACCTGTTACTCCTTAGTTGTCCCAAGAATGTTTTTGGATCTCAGATCCAGTGGTCTCTTCAGAAAGGCTGGGAGAGGGACCTTCAGATTTATGGCAAGGCGTGCGCCCACCCACCTCTCAGGTTTTCCAATAAGGCCTGCAGCTTTGGGAGTCCCCCTGCTGCTTGTGGGGACAAGGAGCTATAGGGTTCCCCTGCCTCCTGTGTTAGCTTGGATCTGTGGGGTACTCCCACCACTCACAGCTCTAGGGGCCTGTGGCAGCTGGGAGATTGGGGGTTTCCCCACAGACACAGCAGTTGACAGCTGAGGGGTACTCTGCCACCTGTGGGGAGCCAGGAACTGCAGACTATCTCTGCTGCCCACAACTTGGTGGTTTCCCCGCAGTGGCTGAGAGCTTGGGGGTTCCCCCACCGCCACGGTGACTGGGTGCTCAGGGAGTTTCCCCACCAGCAGCAGCTCTGGGGCCACCCACTGCCCACAGTGGGTGGGACCTGTGGGGTACCCTGCCACCTGTGGTGGCTTGGAGCTCCAGGAGCTGCCAGAGCCAGCTGGGGTACCCCGCAGCTGCCCACTCCCGCAGGCGGTGAGGGACTCTGCAGCTTCTGATCACCACAGGCTCAAATTACGGAGGTTGCTGGAAGTCATGGATTTGGTAACTTCGTGGCAGCAGATCATCTTATGTAATGTGGAGAATATGGAAGGGAATGTCCTAAATAAATCTTGTGGAAATTAGGACTGAGATAGAGCTTGTCTCAGCCATTACTTTCTCCAGAATTTTTTCCCCTAACTAGTCTAAAACAGATTCTGAATTCTTGTGGGTGGGGATTGTCTCACTCTGCGTATTCAGTACCTGGAACAATGGGGCATCTAGATACCAGTGAAATAACTAATAATGGACATCTCCAATGTACTATCAGAATTTTGGAACTAGCTACTATCAACAAAAAGAATTTTTTTAAAATTTAAAGATTAACATATTTAACAACAACAATAATGGGTAAAATGTATTTCCTCCACAGAGACTGCAACTTTCTTGACTGTTGGCAGGAAGAAAGAGAAATTAAAATAGGAAGACAGTAATTTTGCACTGAAATCAAGGTGAAAAGCACTAGATCTGTTATCAATTTTTAGGTAAGTTGCAATTGATTATTTAGGTAAATGTAGGTTTTGTTTTAATCTGACTTGTATCTCTTTCTTACATTGCCAGAGTACATCTTGGTTTTTCAGATTAATATAAATAACCCCTTACTCATCTTTCCATTCCTGAAGAAAACATCTTTGCTTTCTTTCCGCCTTCCTTGTTTTGTTCTTCTGTGCTCCCAGACCAGACTTCACACACAGACCGACCCATGTATCACCTTGACATAATCACTCTATCCCATGTACCCTTTGAGGAAGTGGCCTGCTCTGAATGAAAGGGCTGAAGTACAGAAATGGCAACCTCCATGGAATAAAATCGGCTATTGAGTGGTATTTCTTAAATAAAGACATTTTCTAAAATTCTTGTAATGTTCTTGGATCCTCTTGCTGAATATTGTAGGCCTGTCATATTAGAGCATTTCTTTCCACTTCTACTATCCATCACACAATTCTCCCATATCCACTTGCAGAGCAATAGTTGCTAAATACATCAAAGAGAAGTTATATTCTAGCTCACAAGGGCAACTAAACTTTTTGAGCCAGATCCTCAGTTGTTTTCTTTTGACTTGTGGTCACATTTCTAATACTTGGACAAATTGTATGTGATTTGCATATAAAAGGGACATGCACAACCTTTCAGATTACTGTGCCCCTGACTGACAGATGCCTTGTGGACACAGAGGTCAGGAATCAGCTTCCAAGTCACCATTTCAATATAAGAAGCAAAGGATTTGCTGAGACAATCACTGCATTTGATTAGCTTTCCAATAGATTTTTTGCCATTTAGAGCAGTGAACTTGAGTTCAGCAAAGTAGAAGTTGCAAAGTAGAGACACTTTAATCTCCCCTTCTGATTAAATCTGGTTCAATCTGCAGTATCAACCACACTGTAATCTGTAGTTTGAAGGTTTTAAAACATGTTCCAGGGAGGAGGAAAGTGCTGTCAGATAATTTCTGGCACAAGACTGAATGTTTATATAAAGATGCTCTAGCATCATAAAAGCAGGCTTCCAGGTAAATCCAAGTAACAACTAGAGCCCATCCCAGATATACAATTACCCTGTGGCTAAAAGTGACTCCTTACAGATGGAAAAATATATTTATATATGTCTTTGAAATCAGCAACTGAACAAAAAAGTAATTACTGCCACAATTATACATGATGAACCACTAATAATAACTTAAAAGTGTCACGGTCCAGTTTCTGGTTTCAGATCAAACTCATTAAGCCAAGCAGAAGATTGGATCTCACTGAGCCTGCTTTTAGAGATGAAAAATTAAGCAATGATTCGTAGTGTAAGCATCTGGTCACCTTACTATTACATAAAAGAGAAAAGGGGGGTGAGGGTGGGGACAGGGAAAATCACCAGGAGCAGGTGAAAAAATGTACTTAAATTTTATATGAACAGATCAGTATCTTTAATAAATTAAAAAGAAGGAATATCATATATCTACAGTAATCACATGCATTTAAGGATCTTTTTGCAGTTGATGACATTAGAAATACCAGTTCAAGCACACTTGTAAATAGTTCTCTTGATCACTGTAAAAATCATATCTTTCAAACTCTTCTCCATATAGCCCATAACTGAAGGTTTTGTAAGTGTCTTTGCAAATGATCACAAGGATTGTTACGATTGTTTGTATTGTGATAACTTCCAAGAGCTTCATTGAAGACCATAGACCCCATTGTCCTATGTCCTGAACAGACACATAAAAATATATGGTTTCTGCCTCTATGGGTTCATATGGGTCCTTTTTTTTATAAAGGAATCTGACTACAAACCAAAAAAAATTAGACTTTCCTATACATTTCTCATTTCTAGTCTGTCCCTGTTCTAGATCTAGCCTGTTTCTCTCTTTTTACTAGTATTTACTCTTTTTCCAAAATGATCTACGAGCAGTTCGAGGTCTGTCCCAAGTATGTCTTTAATAAATAGTAGGTCCACCCCATAGAGATATGATAAGGAAAAAATATCAAAAGAACAATAGGATATGCTGGTACATGTTGACTAACGCAGTTCAACAACTGTGTATTTCTTCTTAAATCAGAAACAGTATTGTGGCATCATTAAAGAAGACGTCTTGTCTAAAATATTCTAGCGAATGAAATGCCAAATATGGGACTTCCTCATGGAATCTCTGTCACAGCAGTACGTGATAAGCTTGGTAGAATTACAATTTTATTTTTGTGTAATTTTGATTGATATCAATATTTATTTTTAAGCATTTTTTATTTTTATTCATTTAAATTTTAATGGTTGCAGGAAATTATGGGGGTTAGGCAATAATCAAGTCATGACAGTAGATATTGAGAGTCACAAAGTTAAAGTTTTATAACCATTAAAACACAAATGGTCTAGATCACATGTCAAAATAGACAAAGTAAACCACCTTAAATAAAACTCTAATATATTTTCCAGCAGCACTTTTCTTACTCTACCTATCTGTAAATTTTGATTATTATAGATGGAAATATATTTTTGTTGATCCGTGAGTATATGGTGAAATAGACAACTATCCACATTTACCAATAAGAACCTAATCCTTCCAAGTGTGTATATGTATAATAATTAATATGTGGTTGAAATGATCCAACTTGGGCACCTAATTCATATTTAGGTACCTATATGAATGGCCTGATCTGTAGCGGTGTTGAGCACCTGAAGTTCTTATTGACTTTGGTGGGGCTGCCTGGAAAGCACATGCTGGGGAGCAGGGCAGATTTTCAACAACAGGAGGAGTGGCTGCAATGGGAGCATGTGCCCAGGACTGGGGAAGGTTATCAGAAGCAGCCATGTAGATCAGTTGGGTAACACTTCCCAGGGTTCAATGAGGATTCTGGCACTGCAATGGGGAAGTGAGTTGACTGACGATACCGGACAAAAGTCTCAGTCAGCCTTGTCTCTCCGTTGTTGGAAATATGCCTTGAGTCCCAGAACAGAACGGCCACCTACTAAAGCCCAGTCTGCAATCTGGCTCATTCTGCAAGGGCAAACGTTCCCACAGCAACCTTAACTCTAGCCCTTCTGAGCATGCATCACAATAAGGTCTTTGGAATCTCTTATATGGACTCTATTAACTGCATCTCTACACTGCGATCAGTAGGGTGGGAATGAAACTATTCATTTCCATAGCTGGCATCATTCAAGTCTCCAGTCAAGAAAATTTGTGTCTGGGATGCCTGCCAGTGTCTTTTCAGCGTGGCTTGGTGGAAAACAATGATGCCTTGAATACTGTGTGTTTTAACAAAAAATAAAACACTTTCAGCGCTAAAGAAAATGCCTTTGACTTTGTTCCCCCTTCCCTCCTTGTAAAGTGTCTTCAGTGTATGACTGCTGCAACCCAACATTGTTACATTGTACAGCATGCTTCAAGGTTGCTTTGATGTGATTCAGGCAAAAGGAAGCCATGTGGTTATGCAGCCTAGAGTTCCAACCTAGACTGGAGGCCTTGTTATTATAGTTTTACATTTGTGAACAGTTCATTTGCTTTGGTGCTTTGTATACAGTGCATTAGGCACAGATATTGGGCTGGGTGAAACTGTAGAAAGTTTTCTAAAACTTCCTTGTTCTCTTAGCCAAGCATGTGCTGCTCATTCCAGATTTTGTGGTTCTGTCCCTGCAGGAGATTGGGCAGCCATAGACTCCTGGGAGTCCCAGGATAATCAATTTAAAATTTTTTTCCATGTGAGGTAGTAAAGTATTCCAGGCAGTTGACTTTGTTCGGGGTCTTTTGGTGAAACCATTACATACTCAAATCCTGACTTCTTGTAGGGGACACTAAGGGCCAGATTCTGGCAAGGCCTTGCATGGATCCAGCAAGGTGGGAAAGGACACAAGGAACTTTGACCGGTTGGAATCTGGTTGGAGAGTGTAGGGTCTGCCTCTTAGTGCACACCTGGATTCTGGGTTTTTGCAGGGTGGTAGACATAGAGTGCAAGGGGTATGACCCCACCCACCTCCACTTAGGCCAGTAGCTGAGGAGAATATACTGCATTCTTCTAAGAGTAGTGCAATTGTGGTGCTGGTATGCACTGCCTTAGACAGCCAAAATTCTTCTTAGGGACGTTAGAAGCTGTGTGACTTCCAGATGCACCTGATGGGACCTACGGCACAATCTAGTCTTAGTGGCTTTCATAGCTAAAGCTGCTTAAATGAGTAGCTAGCCCACAGTACCATGGATTGACTCTCATGCTGTAGCACTGGTAACTCATCTAAGAGCAGAGGTTTCTGCTTTGTGCTCTTGATCAAAATGTTCACTGCCCTCACTGTTGTGCAGTGGTCTATGCACCAGCAGGTTGCTAACCATCATCTGGAGGTGGCTAGTTCCATCTAGATGCCAGAGAAATTTCATTCAATCCTAAAATTTAGAAGGTCCAAACCCATTAACCAGTAGTTGGTGTCCTGTCCAATACACAGGTTCCATAATAAGATCTCTATGGCTTTTCAGTTGGGAACAGACACATCTCATCATCTTTCTTTACACAGGACTCTGTCTTATCAGGATTGTTAGAAACAGGATAACTGGGGAGAGAAGGCGTTCTTTTCAATAGTTATATACACATTATTATACATCATCCTTGAGGGAGCAGTGTTTATGTCCAATGGCATATTGGTCACTTTAGATCTTTAAAGACAGTTGTGACTTGCAAAAACACATTTCTGCAGTTAATGTCATTGTTTATAATCAGTCTGGCAGACTTGCAAGCGGAGTCATTCCCCTGGCATTCAGACGAATTATTCCACTGCTTTTGCTTCAGCCAGACAAATTCAGTTTAATTTACTATATATTAAGCTCAAGTTTCTGAGATATACATAATTTATGATGGAGACTGTTGTAAAATTGCCTGCCCTGCAGGCAGGAGGGCTATGGGGACAGGAAGAGGAGAGATATAGATTCCCAGGAATCCTGCAGGGAGTTTTAAGGAATCTGGAAATCAATTTATCGAAGAGAGATGTGTTACATTTATAACTGAAAACAGCAAATTAAGAGCAATCTCCATTTAACTGCTGAAGTGCTGCCAAATGATATGCCTGAAGAGTGAGAACAAATCAGAATTCAGGCACTGACACACGTATTAGAAAAGCACTCTTGGGGTGCTTATCTTCCAATACGCTGGGAAAGAGGCCTGAATCAAAACCGTGAATCTAAATATTCCATATGTGTGGGATTTGTACTGAGAACTGAATTTCACAGCCACCCTTTTTCTCTTCTGTATAAGATGAGTGAACCAAAACTAAATCTTAATTACCCCAACCTTTGGGAAAGTTTGATTCTGGATCCAGTCTTTGCACCTTAGGCCCCTCTCTGTATCACACTGATATTCCAGTCTGTTGCTTTTAAATCAGCACCCTCTCATTCTTTTGTGGTGCTGAATAAGCTACAGCAGAAAGCAGCAGCAAAGCATTTAACAGAAGGTAAAGCTTACCGCTGCCATTTGATAAAAGACAATAGTATTGGGTGGTCCTCTATGGCTTCCAACAGTATTCCTGGGCCCTTACTGGAGTCCTGTTTTTAGTAAAGACAGTTGTTAGTGTCGTGACAGACTCTGTGGCAAAGTCGCTGTGGGGGCACTGTACCAGTCTCCTGGATGTCTGGTAGCATGCTGCTTGGGTATACCATGCTCTACGAGGCAACCATTATAGGCGCTGTAAGCACCAGGCCATTATGGCTCCAGCCTTAGGTAGATTCCCATGAACAGATCAGACATAGGTTAGAGGTTTATTGTGGGAATGGGTGGGTGAGGTTCTGTGGCCGCTGTGCGGGAGGTCAGACTAGATGATCATAATGATCCCTTCTGACCTTAAAGTCTACGAGTCTATGAACACTTACCGAGTGAGATGATGAAAAAAGGGTTGCTTTGGTAGGGCTCCAGAAATAAATGCTGCAGTTAGCCGGGGAACAATGGCTTTAAGCTACAAACTAAAGGTGAAGCAACAGTTCCTAAGTCAGTCCCTAGGGGGAGTCCAGTACAGCGGTATGAAGATGTGGCTCCTCTGGCCTAGTGCCAGAGCTACTCGCTCCAGATCACCCTTCAGATGACCCTGGAGGCAGTCACACACTGACTTGCAGATCCCTTGGCCTGAGGTCCTGTCTTACTCAGACCCATGAACAAGGCCTCCCTGTTTACAGGTTGCTCCCCAGAATCTACCTGTCATGGCTACTGCTGACCACCTTGCCAACCACAGGCTGCTTCCCAGCCCAGCTGTCAGCATTGCAGTCCCAACTCCCAACCTGCCTGGCCTTCTCTTCACAACCTGTTCCCCAAATGCTCCCTTCAGCTGGCTGTTCCAGCTTTCATGTAGCCTCTGGTTACTTCCTGAACCAGGTCCCCTCTGATCTTTGGCAGTAATTCCATTTCCGGTGCTCTGCAGACTAAGCTGAGGTCTGAGGGAGAGGGGGAGATCGACCTAAGATACTCAACTTCAGCTATGCCAGGGGTTCTCAAAGTGGGGGTCGCGACCCCTCTGGGGGTCACGGAGTGCCTCCGGGGGGTTGCGAGCTCCGCTTTAAAGCCGCTGAATGCATTACTTCCGCATTTGGCGGTTTTTCGGCGGACATACTGAGCACTTCTGAAAATAGCGCTCTAGACCGTTTAGCATGTCTGCCGAAAAGCTGCCAAATGCAGAAGTAATGCATTCGGCGGCTTTTCGGTGGACATACAAGGGCACAGCAGGAAGAGAAAAAGAGTCGTGGTCTCAAAAAGTTTGAGAACCGCTGAGCTACGCAAATAACGTAACTGAAGTTGACGTATTTAGGGTCTACTTACCTCAACATCTTCACGGCACTGAGTCGACTGCTGCCGCTACCACTGTCTCCACCTCTATCTCTTGCAGATAAATCGATCCCTGATAGATCGATCACTACCCACCGATCTGGTGGGTAGTGTAGATCTGGCCTAAGACATTTGACTGGCTAGATGTACTGGAGGTCAATATAGCAGTCAGTCAGAATCTTGCAGGTTTACTACAGTCCAAAACACTTCTCCTGGACTGATCAATGCAGTATTGCTCAAGGTACTACTGAAGGCTGTCAGCAGGGGGTGTCCTACTCTTTTGTAGGTATGGGTATGAAAGAACTCTTCAGAAGAAACAATGCCCTTGTCATGGTGATCAAGTAAGCATTTGTGAAGATATATATTCACGAAAGAGACTCAGGATTGACTAGAAGGTGAGTGGAGAGAGGGGACATTAGGGAGTAAGCCTTATGGGTTGATTGAATAGGGAAAAAATTGTTCGCCTGAAGGAGAAAAGTCCAAAATTATGGGGTTGAAAGGACATAT
Organism: Dermatemys mawii; assembly: GCA_007922305.1. Classification (NCBI taxonomy): domain Eukaryota; kingdom Metazoa; phylum Chordata; order Testudines; family Dermatemydidae; genus Dermatemys; species Dermatemys mawii. Next base: position 27,358,563 of record ML677332.1, read on the forward strand.
ACCTCCATAACTTTATCTGGGGCTGAATGCAGAAGGCTGTTTGATAAGGGGAATTTCTTTCAGTGATCACATTCCATCTGTGCTCCACCATCTACACTGAGGTCCACTTCCAGTGTCAGATGTTGGTTATAACTTTAAAATACCTACATGGTCTGAGTACTGTGTATCATTTCTCTGTTCATGGGAACTTGCAGTAGCTGAGATCTCCTGAGGTATGAATAGACTCTATATTTAATCAGGCTTGGTTGGAAGCAGATAGTTAGGTGTGGGGTGGAGTTTACTTCCCTGGTCCAGTCTGGTGACCTTCAGTACATGCTTCAAAGCTTATCTGTTCTGACAGCCATTTCCTGGCTGTGGGGGTGTGGGCAAAGAGGATGTGTAGAAGGGTGGGGCTGATGGGAGATTTTTTACAGTCCCAGTTACAAAAGTAGATGCTGATGTTGATTTTCTTAGTTTTTGATTATCCAGCTTGAGACTTCCGTGGCCTGATTTTTAGGTGTCTGTACACCAGGAACACCATTAAAGTCATTTGGAGTTGTGAGGGCTCAGCATCACTCAAAATTAGGCTCTGGGTGCCTCACACTGGCAACCCAAAACCAGAGGCCCCCAAAATGTATGTAAAATTTGGGCCTTAGTTTTTGGGAGTTTCTTAGATTTGGGGCATAGGGTCTTATTCATTTTTATGAAGATTGCATTTGTTCTTGGGGAATTGCACTTGGACATTTTTATGAATAGAAAAAGCCATATAAAATGAACAACCATGTTTCTGAACACTTTTTCCAGCTGTACATGTCAGACTTATGCCGCCTCCAACTCTGGAGTTAGCTGAGCTGAAAAGGAGCAGCTGGTTGACGTTAATAATGATGTCATAAGTGCACAGCTGCAAAAAAAAAAAAAAGTGTTTGATTGGACTGCTCCCAGATCACAGATCATGGGGCTATTGTATGCAGTGCCTGTATAGTCCCCAAAGAGCACGTGTTCTGCTTAAATAAAAACTGCACTTGTTTCCACTCCACTGGCAAAGACCAGTGTATAACATAGCCGTGAACAAATATATCCTGTCTTTACTTTCAAGCCAAGAGTCTATAGAGAGCCACATGCCTGTACTCCATGTTGTACAGCATATCCCAATGAGACAGTCATGTTTGTTTTGTTCATCTTTTCATTATCACTCTATCTAATTGCATCCATTGGACTAGTGGTCACAATTTTTGTCATAGCAGGTCTGCTTTGGGAGATCCTAGGGACACAGATGATGGGTGGGGGAGAAGGGGACAGGAAAGCTGATCTGTTTCAGATTTTATACCTATGTAAAATTCATTGTTATTGTGTTCACTCCTTACTGAGCCCTCAGACTTCTAATGGACATGCTATACTGTGTCACAGGTGCTCAAAGTATCTGCTGCAAAGCTGAGAACTTGCCTTGTCATTTTGTCCAGAAAGATAAAATAACCTCAACTTTCTGTTTCTATAGATCTCTAGCTTCTTTGGAAAACCCATTTTATTTTATGCTTTCACATTAATTTTCAGCTGATGTCTCCCATCATTTGAACTTGGCTGTCATACCAGATAAGAAACCATCTTCCTGCTCACAAAGCATTCTTCAGCTTTGGATGTCATGGGCACCTGTGAGCATAAGAGAGTCCAGATTTGCTCTGTGACCTCTCATCTTTTTAAATATAATCTCTCTGTCTCAATGTTTATACCATGCCTGTCACTGTGCTGTCTTTCCCCAGCGTCACTTCTTCACAGAATAGTTTTCAGTGCCCATGACTGATTGATTGACCTGAGCCGAAAAGTCCAAGAGCAGTTTGTCTGGTATTTTGGTTTGGCCTATTGTAGAGTTAAGGGCCAGGAGCAAAATTCAGATCTGGATACATCTCTAAGTGACTGATATCAGATCTGAAATGAAGACTTGTGTGTTGTGCCCTACCAATGAGGGGGAACATTTTCAATGGTACCTAAGTGAGTCAGAAGCCCCAAAGTCTTATTGATAGTTAATGAGAGTGGGGCCTGGTCTACTATTTTTATTAGATCAACCTAGCTACATTACTCAGGACTGTGAAAAATTTCACACCTTGTGTGATGTAGTTAGGTCGACCTAACTCTGGTATTCATGTGGTTAGGTCAGTGGAGGAATTCTTCTGTTGACCTACTACCACCTCTTGGAGAGTTGAATTAACTATGTTGATAGAAAAAACCCTTCCATTGGGGCAGGAAGCATCTACACTACAGCGGCACAGCTATCGATGTAATCTATGTCACTTTTGAAAATGGGACTTAAGTTCCTAAGTCATTTAGACACTTTTGAAAATTTTGTCATAGAAGTCCTGAATCAATACACTAAAGTTCAGTATTAAGATTATGAACTAGGAGCATTAGTCACTACATTTATCTTGCCTAACGGTCTGCGCTGATGTGATTTAAACATGCCCAGAGAGTCCTGGCCCAGAATAAACTGTGCCTTGTACAGCAGCTGAATGGATTCTTTGAAGGCTGCCTCTGCTATGATTGTTTCAAAGTCCTGGTTTGGAGTTGAACTAGGATTATTTATGGTAATGTCTTGGACCAGAGCTCGACTCTTTTACAGAGAAGCTTTTTTTTCACACAACAAATGGGTTTTTATTATATCCCCAATTGCATTTTGCACATCACAATGAATTGAAATTATATTGGACTTGCACTGTAGTTTGCTCAGTAGTGTCCCCTTGTGATAAAGGAGAGACAGCACTCGTGTAATAAAAGGGCACAGCTGGGCACAAATAGATTCTGCAGCTCTCTGGCTTGCAAGCTTCCAGCATATTTACATACCTTGTGCAGCACAATGTTACCTCACAGGATCGGTCTAAATCCTGGCCCAGACTTTCCTGTGATGGAATGGCTCCCTGACCGCACTGTCCACTGGAAAGGCGCTTCCAGGAGATTTAAGTTCACTGGTAGGGGTAACAGTGTGCACTATGGCTTTAGCTGGAACGCTTCCTCAGTATTTGAGATTTTATGCTAACCACCCCCATCCAGTTCCCTGGTACAATTACTGTCTCTATGAGAGTGGAACTGAAACACAAACACTAGGTTGGAAATAGGGTAACCAGAGGGCCTGATTTTATAGGGACAGTCTGTATTTTTGGGTCTTTTTCTTACATAGGCTCCTATTTCCCTCCACCCACCCACTTCCTTCCCAATTTTTCACATTTGCTGTTTGGTCACCTTAGCTGGAAATAGGGCAGTTGGACCTGCCTGAGCTTGTGTCCATTAGTACTGAATCAGGACCTAGCAGGTTTTGTTTCTATATTATTACAGAAACCATACCAGGGAGTGAGAAAATGCAGACACTGCCTCCCCTGGGCAGGTCACTTCTCAGCAGTCTGTGGAACTGGAGGGGGTTTGGAACTCTAGGACTGACAAGTCCAAACTAGCCTTAGAACCAATTGAAGTCTTACACTGCTGACCCCAGAGTTTTATTGTGTTTATTAACTGCGGTATGATTGAGGCAGCACTGGGAAGTGATTAAACAAGAAAACGCCCTGGTTGACTAACATTTTACTGAACACGTTCCCTTTTCCTGAGGTCTGCCCTGAGATGGCATGACACTATACATTCAGTTAGAATGTACTGTATATACTCATCCTGACCATTCTACCTCACTGGTAGTTTGCAAAATAGCACTAGGTTAATGGTATTTACAGTAGCGGCAGCTTTGAAAGCCCACCTGGTGGTGAGCCAGCTAGCTAATTAAACTCCATGCTGGGAAAAATATGAAGGGCTTTTATTAGTGCTCACAAAATTTAAAGGCACCCAGTCAGAAAAATTTCATTACTGAAGATGCAGGGTATAGCTCCTAAAAATGGCTTTGTTTACCCACATTACTTATCTTACTCTTTCCCTTTCTCTCCTCCCTGTCTCTCTACTATTCCTTCTTCTCTTGATCTTTCCCATTCTTTTCTCTCTATTTCCTCTGCTTCTGTCTCATTTCTTTTCTCTTTCCTTGTTTCTGCTGAAGCTGTTTTTAAGGCCTGGTCTACACTACAAACTTAGGTCGACATAAGCTGCATTAAGTTGATTTAATAATGTGTGTGTCTACATTACTGAGTCAATTCTGCCAACCTAAGTGGCCTGTAAAGTCGACTTCTGTACTCCACCTCCATGAGAGGCATAGTGCTTGATTTGACATCCACCGGTTGACATGGGGATAATGTAGACACAGTGTTCTGTAATTTGAATGAATTGGCCTCCAGGTAGTGTACCATAGTGCTCTGCTTTGGCTGCTCTGGAGAGCACTTTCAACTCTACTGCACATCAGTCAGGTAGACAGGAAAAAACAGCTCTCCCATTAAAACCCTGGGAACTTCTGAATTTTTGTTTCCTGTTTGATCAGCATGGAGAGCTCACCAGCATAGCTGATCATGGAGACTCACGGCCACAAAAATGCTCCAGCATGGAGTACCCAGGAGGTGGTGGATCTTATTGCTGTGTGGGGAGAAGAGTCTTTGCAGGCAGAGCTCCAATCCAACAGAAGAAACGCTGACATCTATGCCAATGTTGCTCAGGGAATTGGGGAGAAGGGCTACACCAGGGACACACAGCAGTGCCATGTGAAAATAAAGGAACTTCAGCAAGTGTAACAGAAGATAAGGAATGCGAACAGTCATTCTAGTTCTGCCCCACTGACATGCAGCTTCTGTGAAAAGCTGATTGCAATTCTCAGTGGCAATCCCACTACGCAACAACAAGGAGGACATTATTGACAAGGAAGAGGAAGAGGAGGAGAATGAGAAGGAGAGGCAGGCAAGCAAAGGATCCATTCTTCCTGATAACTAAGAACTGTTTTTAACCCTGAAGCCCATCCCCTCACAGGATCAGTTGGCAGCAGAACGTGAGGCTGGGGAAGGCACCTCTGGAGGCAAACTTCAGAGGTTACATGCTATTATTTTTTATGCTTAATCTGAACAAAAAAGTAGGTGTAGTGTGTATTGGTGGCCACTCCAGCTAGGCAGAGGGTGCTCTCTGAAAAAGACTGTTTATGTACTCCAGTATGTCCCTGGAATCCCTGGAAGATCTCTAGGAAGCTTTCATGGAGGTACTGTGCAGTCCTTTGCAGAAGGTTTCTGGGAAGGGCTGCCTTATTTTGTCCACCATGATAGGACACTTTCTTGCACCACTCCAGTATTAATTCTGCTGGCATCATTGCAACATACAGCATTGCAGCATAAAAACCAGGTCTGTACCCAGATGCTTGCAACATCTGCTCCCTTTCCATCTCAGTTATCCTTAGGAAAGTGATATCGCAAAGGGTCACCTAGAGGAAATGGGGGAAAGTTTTGAATGCTAGCACTTAAATCACAAACAATTCAACAAGTAATCCGTTCCTTGGTTGGTGAAATCTGGGTCACACAACTATGTTTTCCCAAAGGTGCCATGGTTGCAGTTGGAAGGGATCACTGTATATTGCCTGCAGCATTGAAAAAAGGGGGTTGGTGATGACTTCCTGTTTGCCTCCCTCCCCCTCCCCCAATCCAGTGCTGCTTTTATAAAAAACAAACTGTTTGGAGGGCTTTTCACTGGTTCCTGTCCTCAAGCACCATCCAGGTTGCTAGGAGAAAGGGGGCTTTTCTCAAGTTCCAACATGTGATCCAAAGGAAGTTTTCACAAAAGCAGCAGCACAAGACCTCTCGCCCATGTCTCATGGCCTTACTCACCATAGCTGGAATAGCAAATCAACTCTTGCAATAGCCAGCGGTTGTGGTTATGTTGTGGCTTGCAGGGAAGTATATTGAGGGGTATTTTTTTAAAAAATTAATCTTTCACCAGAAACAATGTATGCACTGTCAATTCTACCCTTGTGCTTTGCATTCCTTGCAGCTGAAACCTTGTCCATTGGCTCATTCTCCACATCAGGACAGAGAGACTCCCAAATTAGAAGGCCGAAAAAGAAGAGTCGGAAGGACATGTTCAGTGAGTTAATGCGCGCCTTCATGAGTGACAAAATGGAGCTCAGAGCATGGAGGATTTCACTGTCCGAGGACCTGGACATGGACAGGGAGAACAGGAGAGCATGCAGGGAACAAGAGTGTACCACTCAGGAAGAGATGCTGAGGATAATGAAAGAGCAATCAGAGATGTTGAGGCGTCTGGCTGAGGTTCAAGAAAGGCAGTGGGATGCTAGAATCCTTTTGTAGCCTATGCTGAACCTGCTACCATCATCGCCCAGTTCTACATCCTCCTCACCCAAATGTCCTATGAGCCATGGAGGGTGGCGGAGTTCAGTTGCCCTTGCACTCAACATCAGTAGAAGGTACAAGGACCAAAAGGTGCCCATTTCTGCACCAGTGATTGCTATTGCAGTGCATCTGTAAGCAAGTTTTCCTTTTTTCTCCCCCACAGTGTTATTAGCCCAGGTTATCTTAGTTTTCTTTGCTGTCAGTGTGCATTTGTGTGCATAATAAAACTTAACAGGTTGAGGAGAAAAGGCTCTTTATTCATTCAACACACAATGGTTGGTGGGATGCAGTTTACAGGCAAGAAAATGCAATGGAGGAGTCAGGTTGGTAAGGAACAACACAGGTAAGTGTCACATTACTGTACTTCCTTGCTGAAACTGGTTTTCAAAGCCTCATGGGGATGCAGAGCCCCTCGATGTGTTCTTCTTATTGACTTGGTGTCTGGCTGCTCAAAATTGGCTGCCAGGCAATCTGCCTCAACCCCCACCCCCACCCTGGCATAAACTTTTCTCCCTTTGTTTCACAAATATTATGGAGCATACAGCAGGCAACAATAAAAATAGGGATATTGCTTTCACTGGGGTCTAACCTAGTAAGCAAACAACACTGGCGACCTTTAAAACATCCAAAGGCCCATTCCACCACCATTCTGCACTTGCTCAGCCTATGGTTGAACCGATCCTTACTGCTGTCCAGGCTGCCTGTGTACGGCTTCATGAGGCATGGGAGCAAGGGGTAGGCTGGGTCTCCCAGGATCATGACTGGCATTTCAACAAGTCCTTGCTTGCAGCTTTCTGAACCACTCTATGTTCCTAGAGATGCACATGTCATGCAGCTTTACTGACCATCCCACACTGATGTTGGTGAAACGGCAATTGTGAGACACCAGTACTTGCAACACCATGGAGAAGTACCCCTTTCAGTTTATGTACTCATTGGCAAGGTGATCTGGTGCCCAAAAAAAGTCCTTGCTGGGATGATTTTAGTTAGTGTTGGACCTACTTTGAGCAGGGGGTTAGACTAGATGACCTCCTGAGGTCTCTTCCAACCTTAATCTTCTATGATTCAGGGCTGGGGAAAGCTCTTCACACAGTTCCTGGAAAGTGGCCTTATGCATTCGAAAGTTCTGCAGCCACTGCTCATCATCCCATAGCTGCATAACAGATGCGGTACCACCAGTCAGTGCTTGTTTCCCAGGCCCAGAAACAGCGCTCAGTTGTGTCAAGGTGATATGTAACTGTTGCCAGCATCTGTGAATTGCTCCGCTTTGTCTTCCAGCAGGGCTGCTTGCGTGGCATCACGTTGTTGCACGCCTGTATCAGCTGAGTAAATACTGCAGGGTAAGGTGCAAGGTGTTTGTAATGCTCACAACAACAGTGTACAGCTGAGCGAGGTCCATGCTTATCATGCTATGGCGTCCATGCGGTTAACTCAGGCTTACGAAACAAGGCATGAAAAAGGCTTGGTTTGTTTTCTGTTGATTTCAGGGAGGGATGGAGGAAGGTAAGTGCATCAAAGGAGGCCAACACCATGTTCCCATAACCGCCTGCACCAATGTTTTGGTCCCATGGCATAAGGCATTGCAAGCCCAGCCCAACATTCCACTTGGCTATGTGCACTGTGGGATAGCTTGATTTAAACAAGTCAATCTTGCATGTTCACATTATGCTTGTGTTGGCGGAGTGCATCTTCACTAGCAGGGCAATACAATATGAGTGTAGTGTAAACATGCAAGATTGACTTGTTTAAATTAGAGGCTTGATGTCAACTTACACGTCGACTTTACTTTGTAGTGTAGATGTGGCCTTATTCATACTTCACAGTTGTCTGTCTCACTTCCTGCATTTCTCTTATCTTTCACACTTTTCTTTTTTCACTCATTTCTCCACTCCCTCTGTGCTGACTCTCCCTGTCTTATTTTAGGTTCCACCCAAATGCTCCCTGTCACTTTATTATAAATTGCATGCCTATGGGTGAAATATGTGAGAGTTTGTATTAAAACTCATGGGCTTTCACTCACAGCAGCTCTAATTATAACTCTCCCTGGCTTTTCTGCACTTTTAATAATGGCATTTTCGTGCAGTACTTTCCATGGATGATTAAACTAGGCATACGTCAAATGTTCATTTGAATCTTTATCCGAGTCAGACATCTGAGCAATATTTCAGTGTGGCCCCATCTGAAGGAGAGGCTCAGCTCACTCATGTTGCAAAGCTCAAGTAGTAGCCTGAATAGTTTCCACAACTTTATGATACAATATAACAAATGGCACTTAACGCTGTGCCTGAGGCCCAGCCAGATGAGTCACAGTGGAATATAGCAAAGGAACTGGGAAAAGGGCTCTACAGTTAACTCAATGGTGGGAAAACTATCAATTTGACGAGCTGCATTTTGCTTACCAAAAAAGTCCCCTTGGCGCTATCAATGCAGATAACCTCAACTTCTTGTGCAGGGCGGTGTTACTGCGTGCTGTTCAACGGCTACCATGCTCCACACCAGAGTCTGATGCACTGTAGTAACAGCAGATACTTGCATATTATCATTAATATTAATTATAGCTTTACAGATCAGTTTATAAAAAGTTTTGTGTAATATGGCAGTGTAAATAATTATGCATTTCTAAAACACCCATCACTTTACTTATTTTTGATCTGAGTTTATGAGAAATAAGATTGATTCTCTAAGTGTTTATCTTTTACAGTGGCAACTTCTGCTTTTTTTTTTTACTTGCTCAAGTAAATAACATGATTTCTCCTCTGTTATATTAAAAGACATTCCCTCCATGGTGCATTCTTGTGCATTTATTAGAACCTGACCTAGTGGGCCAGAGCATAAGATGGGGTTAATTGGCATAACTCCATTGACTGCAGCTGAGAATCTGGCCCTGCATGTTTACACTTAACCACATATTGAAAGAGCTCTGTCACGGAGTCACCTCAATAACTGGTCTTATTAATTAGGAGGATCACAGAAGATTTTAACAAAAACCACATTTTACATCTGGAATAGTTTAAATGGAAAAAAACTGTAGAGGACTTTAAGTTAATCATAACCTATAAAAATAGTTTTGGAAAAAGGGAAATCCCTGAAATGTGCCCATTTTGCGTGCATGACACATGTGCCGGCCCATCACATGTCTGTCTGGTGTGTTATCCCTAGTTACGGTTGCTAGTTGTATTGTTTTTTTTCTTTCTTTGTAACGTTCTTTGGGTTTTGTGGTTAGTTCTTAAAGAAAACAATGTGTTGTCTGGCTGATATTTTTCATTCACTGATGTTCAGGAAATTGGGAAAGAGAATTTTCTTTAACCACATGATGACTTATTAATATCTACCATTAAAAAAAAGACAACCGTGCTCCCACAGCCTCAGCCCAGGCGTTACTTTATAAGACTACTTATTATAACAGAGGCCTTATATGTTGAGGTGCTTCGTGAAGACCCATCAGTTCTGGAACGGACTCCCCACACCCCTGTCCACCACGGCCTGATTGCTACTCCTGCGGACAAGTGGTGCAGCTCTCTCTTTTGTGGACATCTAAGGAACAGAATGGGATGAGGGTGCGATGGTCATGAAAGGGATCTGTTAACTGCAGCATAACAGAGTTAGAGTGTGAATTAACTGTGGCTGTATGGGTTATCTTCTATGTAGTGTAACTGTTGATACTGTGACAAAGAGTCCTGTGGCACCTTAAAGACTAACTGAAGTATTAGAGCATAAGCTTTCGTGGGCTAATACCCACTTCGTCGGATGCATGCAGTGGAAGAATCCAGGGGGAGGTATAAATAGGTAGGCAAGAGCCAGGTTAAAGATAACAGGGTGGGTCCAGCTGTTATCTCTAATCAGGGAGGGTGAGGTGTTCCTCTAGCAGCTGAATTGGAGGTGTGAACAGCAAGAGAAGAGAAACTGCTCTTGTAGTTAGCTAGCCATTCAATATCTCTGTTCAGTCCCAAACTGATTGTGTCAAATTTGCAAATGAATGGCAACTCTGCAGTTTCTTTCTTGGGTTTGTCTTGTAACAGCAGGCTTCTGGGTGCACGTCTGGCTCTTGTGATCTGTGTTCTTACTTCCTATCAGGAATAGCTATCAGGAATAGTATCCCTGATGATGACACAGCACAAGTGGTTGCTAAGCTCTGTGACTTTATCCTCACACATAATTATTTCAAATTTGGTGACAATATATACCTCCAGACCAGTGGCACCGCTATGGGCATCCACATGGCCCCACAGTATGCCAACATCTTTATGGCTGACCTGGAACAACACTTCCTCAACTCTCGTTCACTCAGTCCCCTTCTCTATCTATGCTACATCGATGACATCATCATCTGGACCCATGGGAAAGAAACTCTGGAAAAATTCCACCATGATTTCAACAGCCTCCACTCCACCATCCACCTCAGCCTGGACCAGTCTACACGAGAAGTCCACTTCCTAGACACCACGGTGCAAGTTAATGACGGCCACATCAACACCACCCTATACCGAAAACCTACCGACAGCTACGCCTGCCTTCATGACACCAGCTTCCATCCCGAACACACCACACGATACATTGTCTACAACCAAGCACTGAGGTACAATCGTATTTGCTCCAACCCCTCAGACAGAGACCAACACCTACAAGATCTTCACCAAGCTCTCTCAAAACTACAATACCCACACAAGGAAATAAGGACACAGATCAACAGAGCCAGACATGCACCCAGAAGCCTGCTGCTGCAAGACAAGCCCAAGAAAGAAAACAACAGAACACCACTGGTCATCACCTACAGTCCTCAGTTAAAACCTCCTCAATGCATCATCAGTGATCTACAACCCATCCTGGACAACAATCCCTCTCTTTCACAGGCCTTGGGAGGCAGGACAGTCCTGGCCCACAGACAACCCGCCAACCTCAAGCATATTCTCACCAGCAACAGCACACCGCGCCATAACTCCTCTAACCCAGGAACCAATCCATGCAACAAACCTCGATGCCAACTCTGCCCACATATCTACACCAGCAATACCATCACAGGACCTAACCAGATCAGCCATACCATCACTGGTTCATTCACCTGCACATCTACCAATGTAATATATGCCACTATGTGCCAGCAATGCCCCTCTGCTATGTACATCGGTCAAACTGGACAGTCTCTACGAAAAAGGATAAATGGACACAAATCAGATATCAGGAATGGCAATATACAAAAACCTGTAGGAGAACACTTCAATCTCCCTGCACACACCATGAAAGACTTAAAGGTCAGCATTTTGCAGCAAAAAAACTTTAAAACCAGACTGCAAAGAGAAACTGCAGAGTTGCAATTCATTTGCAAATTTGACACAATCAGTTTGGGACTGAACAGAGATATTGAATGGCTAGCTAACTACAAGAGCAGTTTCTCTTCTCTTGCTGTTCACACCTCCAATTCAGCTGCTAGAGGAACACCTCACCCTCCCTGATTAGAGATAACAGCTGGACCCACCCTGTTATCTTTAACCTGGCTCTTGCCTACCTATTTATACCGGCCCCTGGATTCTTCCACTGCATGCATCCGATGAAGTGGGTATTAGCCCACGAAAGCTTATGCTCTAATACTTCAGTTAGTCTTTAAGGTGCCACAGGACTCTCTGTCACTTCTGCAATTCCAGATTAACACGGCTAGCCCTCTGATTGTTGATACTGTGTTGTTTAAAATAATGGAACAGGTCCCCAATGCCTGGAACAGATGTTCCAGATATGGAAGTTTTCTTTAAAAAAAACAAACCTTATATAAAGGTTATGTTTCCCTGTCTCTATTTAAAACTGCTTTTTTAGGTGTCCATTCATACAAATTCAGTCTAGACTGAAATATAGGACCTCTGAATGTGAGACAGTCCTTAATTTCTTTACATTTGACTGAAATAATTTTGGCAGGTTTTATTAAGGGTGACTGAAGATTTTTGTTTTTGTTAGAGCCCGAAGTTAAATTAAACAGATGATAATTGCTAGGATTGTTCTTTCCTTTTTTTGAAGATTGGTGCTGCAATTAATATTTTTTTCAAAAATCTTCTGGTAGCATGACATTTCAAAAATAACTGTCAGAGGTTCAGGTATTTTAGAATGCTCATTAATTTCATCCTCATTTATTTATTAATAGGCTTACATTGTTGTTTCATTCTCCTTCATACATTTGTAAAACACTTCTTACCTCCTTTACCATCAAAGCAATAACAAAGGCTTTTCTCTATCACCAGAGCTTTGGCTTTATATAAATATTAATGCAGAATACAGGTAATTTAGGATGTTTTTATCATTAAGAACTTTCTAAATATGAGTATGGTATAGAAAAAATTGGGTCAATAGTCTGTCTATGTCCCATCCCCATAGTATCTGATCAAAGATAGATGAATTTATCCTTGATCTAGGAAACATTGTTATCCCCATGTTCGAGATGGAGACACTGAGGCACAGAAAGACCAATGTGTTGCAAGGATTCTCCAGAAGAACTGATAATTGAACCCAGATCTCCTGTTTCCAGTCTAGTGCCTTAATCAAAAGGCCATCCTTCATCTCTATGTCCTGTCTCAGCAGGGGTTTGTGGCTGATGAACCAGAGCAGTGGTTCTCAAACTGTGGGTTGGGACCCCAAAATGGGTTGAGACCCCATTTTAATGGGATTGCCAAGACTGGTATTAGACTTGCTGGGGCCTAGGGCCCAAGCCCCACTGCCTGGAGACGAAGCCAAAGGTCTTCAGCTCTGGGCAGTAGTCCTCAGGTTACAGGCCCCCTGGCTGGGGCTGAAGCCCTTGGGCTTTGGTTTTGGTCCCGCTGTCTGAGGTATGGCTCAGGTGAGCTCAGTCTTTGGTCCTGCTCCGCCCCTGGGATCATGTAGTAATTTTACCTGTCAGAAGAGGGTTGCAGCACAAAGAAGTATGAGAACCCCTGAACCAGAGGAAGGTGGAAATAAAATGTGCAGCGCATTTAGCAGACTCTTCACAACTATACGTAAAGGTGGACAGGGGTTGGGGAATATTCCCATCCCTTCCCTGCAAGTGATTTCACGCTTACTGAGGAGATTTAACTGACTGGGACATTGTGATAGCTAATGTAATCTGTCTGTGTAGCTAAATCCCCAGCTCACTTTTGGGAAGGTATGCTATTCTCTTTCTTTCCATTACCAAGCATTTCTGACATCATTGGCTTCATTAGATGACTTACATCTCTATGTGCAGCTTGTTCTGACAAACGCCATATATAACAATACTAAGTTTCCTATCTCAGACTTTTCACTAATTGCTCTTGATGCAGGAGTTTCTGACTCCTTTCCAGTGTCTCCCTCGTGCATGTTACCGGCTCACTCTTCAGCCTGTGCTATCATCTGTGTATATAATTATCTTCCTAAATGTGCTTATTTAGAGGAGATCCATTCAGTGATGACACCTCATACTGTTGCTCGTAGATTTGAATTAATCTTCAGACATGTTGTGAGTAGTGTACCTAGCAATTTGTAACCAGGACAGAAATAGCATAATTTCTGGTTGAAATATATGGATAAAACTCCCATTTAGACACTGATGCTTCTTTCCTTGCGCAAAAATTATCTGGGTGTTTGTTTATAATGTGTCAGTGAACTGAAGGCTGATGAAGAGCACTAAATTGATAGTCCCGACATCTTTAAATTCTCTACACACGCAGAACAGGTTAGTATCTGTAGGCACCACCTTAGCCTGGAGACCTGTTTAGCTAGCGAACTCTCTGCTAAGATTAAGACTAACTCTTATGGTTAGCATCTAGACCAGGGGTGGGCAAACTACAGCCTGCAGGCCACATCAGCCCATGGGACTGTTCTGTCTGGCCCACCTGAGCTTCCAGCTGGGGAGGCTCTCCCGGCCCCTCCCCTGCCTTCCTCCCTCTTGCTGAGCCTCAGTACGCCGCCAGCGCTCTGGACTGCTTTGAGCACCATGGTAAGGGAGTGGGGCCGCAATACATGCTGCCCTGAGCAGCATGGTAAAGGGGCGGGGCCATCGGGGGGGTGTTGGATAAGGGGCAGGGAGTGGTTGGATGGGACAGAAGTTCTGCAGGGGGAGGTCAGGGAGTGGGGAACAGGGGGATTGAGTAGGTGTGGGAATTCTGGGGGTCTGTCAGGAGGTGGGGTGGGGGTGGATAGGGTTGACACAGTCAGGGGACAGAGAGCAGGGTGAGTTGGGTGGGGTCCGGGGGCAGTAATGAGGGGGGTCTTGGAAGGGGGTGGTCAGGGGACAAGGGGTGGGAGGTTGATGGGTTGCGGGTTCTGAGGGAGGGCAGGAAGTGGGTGGGGGTCGGATAGAGTGTGGGGCCAGGCTGTTTGGGGAGGCACAGCCTTCCCTACCCAGTCCCCCATACAATTCTGCAACCCCGATATGGCCCTCGGGCCAAAACGTTTGCCCACTCCTAATCTAGACTGAGATCCACCACTAATCATCTATATAGGGCACCAAACAGTCATTAGTCAGCTATCACTCTGTGGCTGATTTGAATTGGCGAAATGGGATCTTTAGCAGATTTTCAGATATTGTCATCTCTTTTTTGTGCTTTCGGATTGTGGGAACAAATAATTTTGCAGCATCAATTGTGCTCACCCACAGTGTAGATTACTCACATGTCTAAATCTTTGATATGTAAGCACAGTTACGGCTTAGATGTCTATGAGATCTGAAGATGATGGGAGACACACACACCCTACACTGGCAGAATGGCTAATAAGCATTCCTGCCTGCAGGCAGTGCCAGGTAGGTGCACCTGGAGAACATGCTGTACCTGGAGAGGGGAAGCTTAAAATGATGAGAAGGGGAGCTGGGTGAGTTTCCCCAGGAGCAGAAAAGCTGCCAGGGACTGCTAGTAGACTCTAATAGCAAGGGGAGCTCAGCCCAAGAACAGCCTTTCCTTCCCCTTCCCCCACTTTTGGCTGGGGTAGAGTGACCTTTTTGAGCTTGATAAGGGCAAGGGGTCCTGCTTCCTGCCAGTGACCGGTGATGGAACCTTGGGACTTCAGACAAGTGAACTGTAGATGGACTCCAACAAGACCCTGAGAGTGAACTGAATGCCTTTTGGGAACAGTGAGATTGCCCAGGAGTAGGGCTAGTCCTTAATTCTTGCCAGGGCTTAGCCTTGGGACCTCTAGGCTAGGCAGTTCATAGTCCTGAAACCTTTGGGCTTGCCAGATCAGTTCTAAATCTAGACAAATTGCTTGAGTCCTGGTACTGAAGTGTTGATTCCTGGCACGTCTTTCATTACAAATTAAGCAGTGAATAGCACTTCTGTGCGGGACATAGGGACAAGAAACTTGATGAGCTTACAACAGAGCCCAGGCTGAGGGTCAGCCAATTACACTGAATAGTCAGTGCTAATAATTGTAGTTCCAAAATTGTGGCTGCAGAATTGCAGGACAAAAGATAGAGGACTGGTGAAGGCTAGGCTAAAAATTAAATTCATAATGTTTACTCCAGCTTCCAAGAGCCTCATCTGTTAGTGTCTTATCTGAAGACTTGCACGGCTAGTAATAGATTACGTGGAACTTGATTTATTGACCTTGGAAGGATGCAGGCTATGATGATTCTGCTGAAATTTCTAGTGAGTCTTGGTATTTCAAACATGATGGTGCTGTCACCAAAGAGTTAATAGAAAGGGAGTGTGTAGGGAGGCTGGGTGGCCTCCCTCTGAGCCAGAGGGAACAGAACCCCGCTGGCAGCCGGAGTGGGCGGGCCCTGACCAAGCTGGCCCCGCCCCCAGGAAGCGGAAGGGTGGGGCAGGAAGTACAAAGGGCAGGGCCTGCAGCTCAGTCAGGGCTGCCCCGGGGAAGGAGGCAGACGCAGGCCGCGGGCTGCTCCCTCCCTCCCCTGCTGCCAAGCCAGGGAGCCCCGACCTAGGGGACAGCCTGCGGTTTCCAGACCTGCCGGCTGCCGAGTACCCCGAGGAGCTCCCAGACACCAGCCGGGACCCGTGGCCAACGGAGGCGGACGCTGCAGGAGAACCCCAGTGGCTAGCAGCTGAAGACCCCGAGGTACTGCCGGAGCCCGACAGTGACCCGTGGGCAGCCGAGGCGGCCGCTGACAGGGATCCAGAACCCCCGCTTACTGAGGATCCTGACTCCTGCTGGTGCCCACTCGACTGTGAGTTACACCCTAAACTCTAGCGAGCGCTCCCCTGCCTGAGGGGCGCGCTGATACCTTTGTGGGCGCTCCCCTGCCTGAGGGGCGCGCTGATACCTTTGTGGGCGCTCCCCTGCCCGAGGGGCGCGCTGATACCTTTGTGGGCGCTCCCCTGCCTGAGGGGCGCGCTGATACCTTTGTGGGCGCTCCCCTGCCCGAGGGGCGCGCTGATACCTTTGTGGGCGCTCCACCTCCGCCGCTAATTCCCTGGTGACCAGGAGGTGGGGCCGACGTGCGGAAGCGAGCCAGTAGCTCCTCACCACCCCCGTGGCCCAGGGGTCCACTACGGACTCGCGTACAGAGTGAGAGAGAAGCCCATGTTTACACACTACTTTCTGGCAGCGAGATCAGGCACCCGCATGGTAACAAACTGAAATAGGAAGGGAAATTCAGCAAAAAGCCACAAATCCTGAGGGCCTAGAGCAAAGAAAGTAAAACATTAACCGTTCCTCAGTTTCCACACTTCAAGTCTCTTTAATTTAAAGGATGTATTTGAAATGACAACTGAAACCGAATATTAATACAGGCGTAAAACCAAGAAGGGTTGATTAACATCACGTGGGAATTGCTGTGCTTAGTCAAACAGGACTCTCCTGTTTTCAGGATGAAATATGCTGCCACAAACTGAGCTGCTAGTTGGCCACAAGCAGTTGTAAAATTAGGTGTTGCATATGTGTCTTTGTTTTGCTGCAGCAGCAGCCTATCCGTCAGATAACAATCAGTAGGTGATGATCTAATGGTGATATTGTTTGTTATTTTTACCTTAGGCTACTGTTAAGTATTAACATGAAGCCAGATGTGGGGTGCCATTTTATAAGAGCTGGGGAACCCTGAGAATTCTCCCACCCTTATTCCCTTTCCAAGGCCACATAGAAGGCTAATCCAACACTGTTGCTGAGGCATGCAGGATATGGGATCCCTGCTCTCCTTGTTTGCAGGGATGTTGGCAATGGGGTAGGATGCAAGAGGGGATTTCTAAGGTAAGAGTCTGTGAAGTAAATGTTAAATATACACGTTTTCCATCTGCTCTTCCATGGGGTGTGGGCAATGTGACTGGATGAAATCTTCAGTGCCTGAACTCTCATACTGCCATCATCGCTTTTTTGGCAGCTGGAATGTAACTATGGTGAGGAGACAAATGAGGCATCTCTTGAGGCTTGCAACACTGGAATACGTAAGCTTTTGGCGAGAGAGTGTGACCAAACAGGGCAATCCAATTCAGCATTACTTGCAGAATGGGAGTAGGGGGCAAACTGTGAGAACCAGCACATTACCCTGTTAGGTTCCTCTGTATTTAAAGCCTCTCCTCTCTCTGTCATTTATTTTGGATCCTGTTTTGTTAATATATGGAGTGCTCCAATTTTGCCCATCTGATGTTCACAGGGCTGCCATTGTTTTCACTGACGCCAATGCTACTGTTTTGTGCTCTAATTCCAGGCATGAGGATTTCTAAATCTCTTAGTAACCAAACACAGGGTCTTCTGAAGAGTTTGAAAATGACTGGCCTTAGTTACCATTCATTTGTTTGGCTAACTCTTGAGAATTCAGAATTCAGTCTTTTCACAGTTCAGAGAAGGGAAGTGGTAAATGTTTGTTTATCATCTGAGACAGACAAAAATGCTTTTCCACATAACTCTGGTGTCACAGGAGGAAGTAGTGTCTGCTGAAAATTAAAGGTGTAGCAATCTTATTTTCTTTTTTTAAAAAACCCACTAACTTGGTATGTCAGAATGTGAAAGTGCTGCCTACAGAATCACTAGTAACACTTTTCTCCAGTACCTAGTTGCCCATTAAGAGTTTCCCAGCAAGTATTCATAGCCCAGCCTGCTAAACTTTGGAGAGTCAACAGAATCACAGCACGAGGCCATATGACTACAGGTCCACCACTGTTTCTCTAGGCGAAATAATCATGGCTAGAGAGCAGGATGCAGCCTAAGTCAAGGAATCCCCCATCAGATAGCTAGACTCACTCAGGGTTATTACCAGCAGTGCATCTTGAGCCAGGTCCTTTGTGGTCCATAAAGGGAACCTTTTACCCAGATGAGCTAGGCTGAACTTAGTCCACATACTTCAGTGTAAGTATTGCTATTGAGTTCTGGGAGTCTAAATGCCTGAGTAACATGAGCAAGATTTGTTCTCTTATTACTCTGTTTTCCCTGCTAAAGTTTTAATAACTTTCGAATACTATGTAGCTGTGGTATGTGCAACAGCTGCCCTACCTTAGTAACAAGACTCTTTTGTTGTCTAGAAGACATTTTGATACATTTTAGAATCATTTTAATTGAGTCAGTTAAGCAGGCAACTCCTTGGAGGAAAAGTGTTTATCTTCTCAATAAGTTAATTACCATTCAGGGGTATATCAGTTTACCAAGGAAAAATACCCTGGCCAGAGGTAGGGTATATGTGTGCTGCCAAATTATTTATACACATGACACCTGACAGTGAACAGCTTAGGAAATCAATATATATTGGTAGTGATAATAAGAATTTACACCACCCGAGGAACAGACCTTCTATCTTGAGAGCACTTTAAAAAGTACTTGTATTCACAAAGCTCACCCTTCACTCATGCCAGAATGGGTTTAATTAAAATCAACCCCCCAAATGCTTCTTTGAGGTACAGGGACTGTGTAAAACTAAGCAGTTTTGATTGATGATTATAAATCATAAATGGTACTTTTAATTGCTGATCAAATAATTGTGCTGCATAAGATACAATGTAGTATCATATGAACCTCTATACTTCATTGTTTACTGGAGTTTTTAAAATCATATTTCAGGGTCTAATCAGACCATTTCTGACAATTCTGTGACTAGAGTCTCTGTCTAACTTGATAGCAAGAAAACAGGGTTATTTTGTGCATTGTTTTATTGAAAGTGACCAAGATCATGGTTAGAAAGGTGAAGGTAAGAGTGCATACATGTGCATGTGTCTAAGGGAAGAGAGAGAATTTCTTGCATATTGTACCTTAGGCTTGCACCAATCATTTAAAAAGTGATATAAACCAGAAAAAAATATCAAAGGAGTTTTAAATCTAAGAAGATTAAAATGGAGTGTTGACTGCATATCATAAGAACATAAGAAAGGCCATACTGGGTCAGACCAAAGGTCCATCTAGCCCAGTATCCTGTCTACCGACAGTGGCCAATGCCAGGTCCCCCGGAGTGAGTGAACCTAGCAGGTAAAGATCAAGTGATCTCTCTCCTGCCATCCATCATCCCTCTCTGACAAACAGAGGCTAGGGACACCATTCCTTACGCAGCCAGGCTAATAGCCATTAATGGACTTAACCTCCAGGAATTTATCCAGTTCTCTTTTAAACCCTGTTATAGTCCTAGCCTTCACTGCCTCCTCAGGCAAGGAGTTCCACAGGTTGACTGTGCGCTGTGTGAAGAAGAACTTCCTTTTATTTGTTTTAAACCTGCTGCCCACTAATTTCAATGGGTGGCCTCTAGTTCTTCTATTATGGGAACAAGTAAATAACTTTTCCTTATTCACTTTCTCCACGCCATTCATAATTTTATATACTTCTATCATATCCCCCCTTAGTCTCCTCTTTTCCAAGCTAAAAAGTCCTAGCCTCTTTAATCTCTCCTCATATGGGACCCTTTCCAATCCCCTGATCATTTTAGTTGCCCTTCTCTGAACCATTTCCAATGCCAGTATATCCTTTTTGAGATGAGGAGACTACATTTGTACACAGTACTCAAGATGTGGGTGCACCATGGATTTGTATAAGGGCAATAAGATATTCTCTGTCTTATTCTCTATCCCTTTTTTAATGATTCCTAACATCCTGTTTGCTTTTTTGACTGCCGCTGCACACTGCATGGACATCTTCAGAGGACTATCCACGATGACTCCAAGATCTTTTTCCTGATTAGTTGTAGCTAAATTAGCTCCCATCATATTGTATGTATAGTTGGGGTTATTTTTTTCCAAAGTGCATTACTTTACATTTATCCACATTAAATTTCATTTGCCATTTTGTTGCCCAATCATTTAGTTTCGTGAGATCTTTTTGAACTTCTTCACAGTCTGCTTGGGTCTTAACTATTTTGAGCAGTTTAGTATCATCTGCAAACTTTGCCACCTCACTGTTTACCCCTTCCTCCAAATCACTGATGAATAAGTTGAATAGGATTGGTCCTAGAACTGACCCTTGGAGAATACCACTAGTTACCTCTCTCCATTCTGAAAATTTACCATTTATTCCTACCCTTTGTTTCCTGTCTTTTCACCAGTTCTCAATCCATGAAAGGATCTACATATCGTCTATATCGATCTATATATCATCTATATCATTTAATGACAAATGAATGATGATGTTCTGTATCATTTAAGGATATGAAAACTAGAACCAAGGTGAGCTGGGATAAAATCTCCACCCAGAAATCAGCTGCTAATATCACAACAGAAAATGTGGAGGAAGGTCATTAGAGGAAAGTATGCAGATATCACTGCATTTGTTATAGCACTGAAATAACTGCCCTGTGAAAAACTGGTGGTATGTCAATTGATCTTTCCTTCTTTCTTCCAGTCTGCTAAGGGTGAAGTTCAGTCCTGTACACAGCTAAAGGCTTACCCGTAAACCCTGTTTTGAGCATTTAAGAGGGACTTATGCACCACTTAAGCCTTTTTCTGGCCCTCTGCAGAGGGGTGAATTTCACCCTAAGTGCTAATGCAATCCTGACCCTCTTGAAGTCAATGGGAGTTGTCTATTGAAAAGCAGAGCTGGGGTTTCTTACTTTTGTTATTTATAAGCTAAGAATCATTTAATTTTTCAGTTAAAAACCCTCCAACAAACAAAAATCCTGGTGAGTTTTCCCCTGATCCCCAAATAACTAAATTTGGAAGCTTTAACCCTTTTAGTGGTGGTCTGTTGCCAGCATCTATTAATATTCTTTTGACATCAGTGGAATGTTAAGAGGCAGGTGGTATGTTCAGCATCACAGCAGGTAGGCTCACTTTCCCTGGATGGTTCTGTAAGATTTAGCTAAACTGAGACATTATTAATTATATTATTACAGGGCTGCTGTAACCAGCCTTTAGAAAGTGGACAAGCTCAGCAAGTTCTACTTTCCTTGCCTGGAAGGGCAGCCTTTCCCAAGGCTGAAAGGAGCATTCTGGGCTTTTGACCTGTGAATTACAAAGCACTCTGATGAATTTCATTACAAAATGGTTCCTGTGAATTTGCCATAGAAAAATAACTCCAAAGAAAGGAAAGAAGAAATCAGCTAGACACTGTCCTAGGTAGCCTCTTTTTGTCTTCTGTCAGTACAGTCCTTTGTTTTTCTGCAGATAAAACAAGACGGAATAAGCACTTGTACAAGCTAGAACACTAGTTGGAACAGTGTATGACAATATTTCTCTTTGCAGGCACTTTAGCTGTAAAAATACACTGACGTTCTAATTAATCCACATTCAATACACTCAGATCATTACCAATCCCAGTACCCTTTGGAACCAGTGAATTTAAGGGAATCAAGTCATTAGTTGCTAAATTCAGTACCTCTCTGCCTCCATCTTTGCATACGTGTTGTCTCCCCCTCTACTAATCTGCCCTTGACTCTTTTTGCATTATTCTCTCATCCATTCCTTTCTCTAAGGGCTTGTCTTCACTACCGCAGGGAAAGATCGATTTTATGGCAATCGATTTCTCGCGTCTTCTGAAGACGCGATAAATCGATCACCAGCGCTGCCCCCGTCGACTCCGGAACTCCAGCTCCCCCAGAGGAGTAAGCTGGAGTCGATGGGGGAGCGTGCCGCCGACTGCCCTCGCCGTGAGGACGGGAGATAAGTCGGCTGCAGATACGCAAACTTCAGCTACGTGATTCACATAGCTGAAGTTGTGTATCTGCAGTCGATCCCCTGCCCTAGTGAAGACCAGCCCTTAGTATTGGCAGATTTGTCTGCTTTAGCCAAAAGAATCTCTGTGTTTTCTTTCATGCCATGTTTTGTGCATGTAACAAGATCATTAAGCTAGTCTGCAAGGCCATTCCTACTCTGCTTTCAGCTCCCTCTCAGAGGCTCACTTTACTGTGACACGAAGAAGAAGCTAACTGGAAGATTGTGGTTGGGTTGTGACTATTTGGGGATAATCTATATCTTCTACCAAAAAAAATCATTGTGATTTAAACATTGTATGACAAAACATGGCCAGCTGGCACCTTAACCACTTTAGTTATACAGTAGATAGCTCCCTTTCTCTATATCCTTACACAGTTTTTCTTCTACATGACAAATCCTTCAGTGCAGGGGCCTTTCTTCTTTTATGTTTGAAAAGTGTCTATGGGTGTTTCCAGAAACAATGATCATGATTATGTTTTTGCTAGTTAGGGAAAGGGGTGGAAAGAGAGACGGATTCATCACCTCTGTGCTCTACAGAGAAGCTGCCTGGTGGCCTGTTCCAAGGGTGGGGTGGAAGGGGCAGGCCAAGGACATCGCCGGTGGGTTGGTGGCAATGCAGATGCACTTACTGTAAATCATGAGTAGGGTTGAGTTGGCAAATCAGGCATGGGGGCTATTAAAACCAAGGGACTAATAGTGGCTGTCGAACAGGCCCTGCTGGTGCTCCACACACTACTGCTGGCTGAGACATATTCTTTATCTTCTTCACAACCTCCACCTGTTTACTCAGCCTGTTCATCGGTGATCTAAATTTGGCCTTAGTCAGAATTGAACCAATCCCCGAGGATGGTGCTAGGACTACTTTGCTGGTGGAGTGCTCACAAATACTCCTGTGTACTATTTGGAAGAACAGAGATGTTAGCCCCAGTGTGCGCCAGCCAAATTCCAGGAAATTACATTCTTTCCTTTCTGTGTTCAGTGCTTTGTGCTTTCAAGCAGTTGCTGCATTTCGGTGATGAACAAAGTGATCCTTGGGTATAGTCCATATCCAGGATCCTTCGGAATAAAGATGCTAAAGAAATGGTCATTATTGTCAATTACAAATACCTGTAGGGATGAACATTCATTAAAAAGTTGCCAGAGCAAAAAGAGTGGAATTATTCCATTTGGTAAATTACTCTGTGGTTTTGCTATTGACATATAAAATGTTCAGTACATCTAGTACCAGACACATCACAAGCTCATTTGGTCTAATGCCAGCTGTGAGACCTAATGTGATCATGTGAATCCCCAATAGATATCAAAGGACTGGTATGTTCTTTCTGTCCTGTGAATATGCAAACATTCTGATGCTTGGAACATTGTTATCTGGAAATAAAAGTAGGATATGTAACGGACTGAACTGCAGTGCAAAAATTAACTTTCACTAAAAATGGCCACCAGAGCAATTAAGTTTCTGGTGAATAGTGCTGGTTTGAGAGCCCTGGAACTGGAAGTCCTTTATTCAAAGAATATCAAAAGCAGCCATGCACATTTGAAATAGAAATACCACAGATGTGTTCCCCCATACTCTCTCTTCAACCAGAGTAAGTGGGTAGTTTAGACTCTGGGCCTAATCAATCCCTGGACTTCCAAGGATTGTCTGTTATGGGCTTTACTTGCCCTTTCTTCTGACGCATCTAGTGTTGGTCACTCAGAGACAGGACATTGGATTAGAAGGACCACTGGCATGGTCTGGCGATTCCTATAGTTGTATATTCCTCCCTGCCGAAAGACCCAACAAAGCCCCAAATTACTATAATATGTCCCTGGGGATGCCATTCAAAAGCTCTCAAGCTTGAGTCACTGCACACTTCATTAGCTCATTTTTTGAGTGGGCTGAGCTGTTACAAATATACAGCAGCACTGTTCTACTCTGCTTTGGCTACATATGATGGGCACTAATTAAGGAAAAAACATGCAATGTGTTTAAAATTTCCCCATCTTTGAGTAATTTCCCATTCTAAATATAGGGAGATTTTTCATTAAAATCAAGTAACATTGTGTAGTAAGTACTAATTGCCTCTCCATCCAAACACGGTTCAGTGTACTGGTTGCAATCTACAAAGCCCTCCAGAGATGGTCTTTCTCCTCATATTCTGTCCATCACCTGTGATCTACTATTTCACTCTAGCTGTGAGTTTCTGGTGTTGAACTTTCCAGGAGCTGTATCAGGACATACTCAAGGGAGAGGAAATTGCCCTCGTTTATAATCTCTTAGACCTTCAGCTTGGTGAACTTGGAAGCACAGCTTCTCTCTTTGCTCAGGAGCTGGTTCAGTATCAGCTATTTTGGCACCAGGGTCTGAGGAGCTTCTATACTGGCTCTTTATTTTAATAGGCTTTTACTTTGTTTATGTTATAGTTGTGATGAGGTCAGTAGGTTATTTTCTACTGTCTGGAAGGGGTCCCAGGTCTCTGCCTCACCCTGGCACCCCCATATTACCTGAGTAGGCCCCACCATAACTGAAGTTAGCATAGGTGGTTTGGGGATTAAATCCCAGCTGAAGTTTCTGAGCCCAAGACGAGACAATCTGGTGCTGAGCCTAGACAGATGTCGATCCTTAAAATGGGACTGGGCTACTCCAAAGAAAGTCAGGTAGGTGGTTGCTGAATCTCTGGATATATAAGTGCCAGCAAAGGCTTATAATGTGGTCACATTTTGGCAGATTTTCATAGGGATAGCAAAAAGCACATCCCTGACACAAGGGCCACCCCACACCAAATTTCAAGACCCTAGCATGCAGTCACTAGAGTTTCTGAATGAAAAGGTCTTCAGAATTATTTTTAAATGGACAAAGCAATGTATTTTCCCCTAGATTTGTTTTCAGAAACAGTGGAACCATTTTGGCAGAAATTATGTATATAATCAGTCGGAGGCATACTCCCCATATGCAAAATTTCAGCCCAGTTGATTTAAATTTGTTAATGTTAGAAGTACTTGACAGAAGTACCTACCAATGCTACCTATAATAAGCTCCCCTGATGGGAATGATTTTCGATTAGAGCTGTAGAAATAGTTGATTTTTCAAATAGCTGGCTGAACCAAATTGTTTGTTTGTTTGTTTATTTGTTTTGAGAAACATTGATGTGGATGAACCTTAAAGAAAAGTGTTTTGAACTTTTCACTAACAAAGTAAAAAAAAAAAATTATTTTCTGGGTGAATTAAACACTTTATCAACCTGAAATGAAGCAATTTATTTCATCTTCAATTTTTCATCTTTTTTTTAAAAAAATGAAATTATAATAAAACCAGAAATGAAATGTAATTTTGTATCAAAACAATTTTGTTTTGAAAATGACAAAATGTGATATTTTGGTGGGGATTTTTCCTCCTCATCTGAACAATGTGATGAATTGACAGAAATTTGCAAAATGTTTTAGTTCAAATCTGCTTTCCCTCCACCAATCTGCCCTTCTGCCATTGGGTAAATTCTTTTGTTTCATGATTTAGAGTACCTGACATGAATCAAGACGATTTTTCATCCTTTCAAAAGGACACATATATTATCTGACATATGTAAGGAACATATTTTAACTATTAGCTCAAGACTGTTCATAAAAGTTTCCATTCTCCTTTTAAAAACTCTTCAGAGTTTTCTGGCTTTTTCTTCCTCTTTTTTAAAAATATCTTTGAGAAATACTGGGGTGGAGTTTCTGGTTGAAGAGAGGATAAAAAACTCTTATAGTGGCTGGAACATTCAGAGAGGGGAGCTGAGCCAGAGTTTCTCTCTCCTGCTGTAGATGCTGTTTCTAAATGGCAGGCAAAAACCAAAAAACCCTTGAAAATATTCCAGATTTCTTAGTATTTCTACTAGCTGCCAATGTTCCCTTTGAATTGTCTGAAGTAATTTCAAGGGGGAGCTGCACACTCTTAAAACTAGGAAAGTCAAATAGCAGCACCAGAAAGCTGGGGTTTATTGCACAGTTGCTTTAATCCCCTTCTCTCCTGTACTCCTGTGGAAATCTTTTGTTTGTTTTTCCCCATCCCTTTCACTTTTGCTGTCTCCCTCTCACCCACTTTTTCTCCTTTCCCATTCTCTCTCCTCCTTCTTCCTCTCCCCTCTATTTTTATTGCTCACATTAAACAGTAAATTAGGTTGTGGAGTGACTGTGCCATAATTTGCAAGCCAGGAGGCTGCCTCTTTCAAAACCCATTAAGGCCCTATGTAGAATTTTCAAGGGTTTATATTCCATTTCATCAAATCCACACAAAGACATATGCCAAATCTGTTTTCATACCCAGGAGTTAAAAAAATCAGACTTGGGGGAAAAAATGAACAATGGTCTATTTCATAGCTGAAAACCACACACTTCATGGTAGGTATGTCAGGATCAGCTTCTCCAGGACTGGGTGCACAATAATAAAACTGTAAGGAAATTCAGAAGTTCAAGTGCTGCATGAGAAATGGAAGGACAAAGAAGTCCTTTTAATGCTATCGTCCTAGTAGGAAAATAAATCTGTAGCCTACTCTCTGAGGCTAAGAAACAGGGAATGTTTTTTTTGTAACCCAATGCTAGGTGCTAAGGTGAAAGGAAGTCCACAGCCCCTCTATCTCTGCTTCCTATTTTCTTTGTAAAGTTCTGCTGGTATTAGTGAATCCTTAGACAGCAATACTACAGGCAATGAAGTGTTCTCCATAGAAATTCACAGATGGGTATTTGAAACATCTTGCTGAGAGATATCCATCATTTCCGTTACAAGAATTTATTAGGGCAAAACCTTCAAATGTATCATGCCTTAGAATTCTAGAAAACGTAGTTTTATAAACCTTGGGTTATCTATGAATGCAGACGCTATTCAGAAATTATTTTAAATTCCTAATTCCTGCAGATACAAAATTATCTCTTCCACATGGTTTTGGTCTGGTTGCTTAAAAAAAAAAAAGAATTTTTTGATCTAAGATATAGCCACCACACATTGTAGTGTTGTTATTTATTTGCATTGCAGAACTGTGTTTGTACAGCGCCTAGCAAAATGGGGTTCTGAACTATGACTATGGTCTCTAGGCACTATGTTGGTACAAATAATAAATAATAATAATAATCAAGGCCCCAGTCATGGACCAGAAAGCTGTTTTACTGAGCACTGTGCAGAAAGAAGGTATTTCCTTTCCCATCTAAATACAAAACAAAAGACAACTGGTGACTGCAACAGACAGAAGGGGAGGAACACGAGGTAACAGTGAGTCAGTACTGGTCAGGATGAAAAACATTGTTAACTGTATATCTTGATTTAACTGTAGTACAATGATGCTATTAAACTGCAAATCTAGCAGTGGACAAAATACCTCCCCTGCCTTTAGGTTATGTAGTTCATTTCATTTATGTTTATTTTGATATGAATACTTTTTTTAGTTCTGGGAATCACATTACCAGGTATTGATAAACTGGAAGAAGCCCAGGGAAGGGCAACAAAATGATTAAGGGGTGGAAGGATTGATTTAGGCAGAAAGATTAAAAGAGAGAACTATATATAGCTTGGGGAAGTGATGATTAAGAAGGAGTCATGATAACAGTCTGTAAATATTTGAGGGGTGTAAACACCAAAGAGGAAGAGGAATTATTTAGTGTGGTGAATAGGGATATCACTGGGGTAATAGGATGAAATTAATTAAGGGAAACTGTCCTAAGTATGAGATCCATCAGGCTGTGGAATGGTGTTCAAAGGGATGTTCCATTGCTTCAGACTTTAAAAAAACTAGACTGGACAAGTGACTAAGGAATGTATTGCCAAGACCAATGGGATGAATAATCTACCGGAACATTCTGTTCCATTTAGGTTTCTACATCACACACCCCTTACCTCAGTATCTAAGTGTCACAGGTCTTTCTGTTTCTAACATCTATGTTAATGCTCTGAAGTAGTGCCACAATGTCCATGTGAGATGAAGACCTTGTGGAAGGACTGCTTCTAGAAGTGAATGTAATTCAGCCTTTATGACCTTTGAGTCCTGGATGACTCCGTCAAACACACTTACCTTACACTGCATGAACTTACCATGTCACCCAAGGGACACACAGAAAGAATTTTTAAAAGAAAAGTCTTCATGATTCTCTCTAAACATCCCCCAAGCTTTATCTTCCTGGAAAAGGCAGAGTGTGCAGGATGAGGAAAGTTGAGAGAGTTCAACCATAAATTATTGGGCTCATAATAGTAGGGAGGGGAAAATCTCCACCACTGCAGGAATCACCAGCTGAACTCCTATGATTTGTATTTTCCAGAGTGTATAAATAGATAATAATAGTGGTTCCTTCCTACTAAACCCTTTGAACTAGTAAAATTCTGGCTCTTTTAGAAAACATCTGGCTTGCAATACCCAAATTACTGCATTATCAAAAGCTGAGGAAACCAGTTGATGACATGACAGTGTGATGCTCTCGCTGCTGTGAATTATTTAAATCACAAGCAGAAAGGTGTCTGTGTTCTAAGATGTTAACTGATGTATTTGTCTAATAATTTATAAACTCATTTAATGCCTTTATTACTCCTCTTTTAATTTCAGCCATCATCTCCCTCATCTTAGGAGAAGTCACCCTTGTCACTAATACACATGAATAATAACATAGCTGCCTTTTCTATCCCATTGTGCATGACTTCTATAGGAGGTGTCTGCAGAGGGCACTTTAAATACTGTCCACCCCAGATCAAGCTATCTATCAGAGCTTTGATGTACTTCTCTTCCCTTGTGCAGACATCTGCATTAGAATTTGGAGAGTTCATACAAGCCTTAGTTTCAGAGTGAATGGCATATCTGGAAAAGTAATGATCAGAACATGTGGGAGGGAATGGGCTAGGGAAAGAGAATTGAAGCTAGGCAGCAGTTCTGCTGCAAAGGTTACAGCGGATGAGAAGCTAGATATGAGTCAACAGGTGTGCCCTTATTGCCAAGAAAGCTAACACCATTTTGGATTATATAAGTAGGGGCATTGCCAGCATACTGAGGGATGTGATTATTCCCTCTATATGGCATTGGTGAGGCCTGTGTCCAGTTTTGGGCCCCATTGTACAAGAAGGATGTGGAAAAATTGGAAAGAGTCCAGAGGAGGGCAACAAAAATTATTAGGGGACAGGAGCACATGATTTATGAGAAGAGGCTGAGGGAACTAGGATTGTTTAGTCTGCAGAAGAGAAGAATGAGGCAGGATTTGATAGCTACTTTCAACTACCTGAAAGGGGATTCCAGAGAGGATGGATCTAGACTGATCTCAGTGGTACCAGATGACCGAACAAGAGTAATGATCTCAAGTTGCAGCGGGGGAGGTTTAGGTTGGATATTAGGAAAAACATTTTCACTAGGAGGGTGTGACGCACTGGAATGGGTTACCTAGGGAGGTGGTGGAATCTGCTTCCTTAGAGGTTTTTTAAGGTCAGGCTTGACAAAGCCCTGGCTGGGATGATTTAGTTGGGGTTGGTCCTGCTTTGAGCAGGGGCTTGGACTAGATGACCTCCTGAGGTTCCTTCCAACCCTTATATTCTACAATTCTATGAAATGGTCACTTTGAGTGGGAGATGAAAGTGGGAGCGTAGAACAGGGTGTTCACCCTCGTCTGGAAGATAGTGCCATTGCACATACCTTAATACAGGCAGAGATGAAGAGGCTTGTTTTGTTCCAAGCTATTGGCAGGGATGCATTTAATCTTGGTATTAATGTAAACAGCTATCCAGTTCAGTTTGGAGTTTTACACAAAAAAAGCCACCAAAACAATTTCCATTTTGTGATTATTTCATGGTCCAGAAATGTGGTTTGTCATGAAATTTTCATGACAAATCTATATTCTCTATGATGAGATGAGAAATTTTGAAGTTTCTCATGTTTTTAAATACAAATTGATTTCTATAGCAAAGAAATATATATATCAAAATAGGAACACTCTAATGAAAAAGGATTTTTTCACACTCAAAAATTCAAAATTTTATAAGAAAGGGTAGTGACTATTGATTTGGAAAATTGGACCATTTTGACCAGTATTAAATAGGAAACTCAAAAGAGATAAAAGTTGTGAATACATGAGGAACTCCAATAGTTTTACACTTACAAACATGACTGCTCTCTTAGCTTCCATCTACACAGCAGAGGGATTCAGCTGATGAGAACTCTCCCTTGATCTTCTTTCACCTTGTAGTATTACTATGGCCCTACCCAATTCACAGTCCATTTTGGTCAATTTCACAGCCATAGGATTTTAAAAATAATAAATTTCATGATTTCAGCTATTTAAATCTGAAGTTTCACTGTGTTGTAATTATAGAAGTCCTGACCCAAAAAAGGAGTTGGGAGATGTGATGCTCTGTCCACTGAGGAACACCCAACACCCCTACGTAGAATACTCATCCTTGTAAAATAATTGTGCAGTTTCCAATGCAAAGTTTGTCACGTTAGGTGTCTTTGGAAGGCTTATGATGCACTGATCATTGTTGTTACAGTGATGTTATAGGTTATAATTTCATGTATATAGTTATGAGGCAGAAAAAGTATCCCCACGGCTTAAAATAAGTCCAGGCAAAAACTCTCCAAGAGCAGAGAGGCAGTTCACACCTCATCAGGGCAGGTCTGAGACAAACCCAGCCCAGCCTCACAGCAACAAAAGAATCTGTTGGACTCTCAAGTGAGTCACACACACCCCTTCCTTTGGCTAGTTTGGGACTGTGATGAGGTAATGCTCACCTGACTCTGAAGGGTGGGGAGCAAAGCCAAGAGCAAAGAAAGGACACATTAAAAGGAGAGACATTTGTCATGCTCTCTCTCTCTCTCTCTCTCTCTTCCACCTACATCTACAGGCACCACCATACCAAGTGACTGACGCACTGATCAAAAGGGAGCGCCTGGCTGAAGAGCAACCATTCAGCCTGTGGTGAGAAGCATCTAAGTTTGTAAGGGCATTGAAAGTGTTAAGATCAGCTTAGAATGAGTTTTGCATTTATTTCATTTGACCAAATCTGACTTACTTATAATCACTTAAAACCTATCTTTACAGTTAATACATCTGTTTATTTTACCTGAAGCAGTGCATTTGGTTTGAAGCATGTCAGAGACTCCCCTTGGAATAACCAGCCTGGTACATATCATTTTCTTTGTTAAATTGATGAACTCATATAAATTTGCAATGTCCAGTGAGCATAACTGGACATTGCAAGATGGAGATTCCTAGGCTTGTGTCTGGGACTGGAGATATTGGCTAGTGTCATTTGGTTGCACAATCCATGGAGCATCTTACATGCCAGAGGCTGTGCATGAACAGCCCAGGAGTGGGGGTTCTCACAGCAGAGGAGGGTAAGGTTGGCTCTTAGAATCAAGGATTGGAGTGACTTAGCAGATCGTCCAGACTACACCAGAGGAGAATGTCACAAGGGAAGGGGGTCACAAGGTTATTGTTGGGAGTGAGGTTTCAGTACTGCTATTCTTACTTCTGCACTGCTCTAATGGCAGTGCTGCCTTCAGAGTTGGGCTGCTGGCCGGGATCCCGGCTCTGAAGGCAAAGCCGCCACCAGAGGCAGTGCAGAAGTAAGGATGGCATGGTATGGTATTGCCACTCTTACTTCTGTGGTGCTGCATGCAGAGCTGGGCCCTCAGCCAGCACTCTCCAGCCACCCAGCTCTGAAGGAAGCAGTACAGAAATAAAGGTGGCAATATTGCCCCACTTAAATACCTTTACAATCTCTTTTTGGGCAGTACCCCCACTTTGAGAAATGCTGGTCTCCCCTGTGAAATCTGTATAGAATAGGGTAAATGCACACAAAAGACCAGATTTCACGATTTGTGACGTGTTTTTCATTTCACTGAATTTGGTAGGGCCCTAAGTATTACATACCACAAGGACCTATAGCCATGGAAACAGGAAGTCCAAGCTATGAACGCTTTTTGTCCATGATATGAGACCTCTTTGTGAAATCCCACAAAACATACACACACAGAGCAAAACAAACCATCAGAAATTTCTCCTCAAATGCGTAGTGCATATGAAGTTTGACATTTCTTGCAAGAAATTTTGAGTGGATGCAACAATAGAAGAGAACAAGCAAGAAAAGGACTAACGAAGAGAGAAGGAAGGGGAGGGAGACTGGAATTGAATGGAAATGAGTCAAAGAGGAAATGTTTTGGTTAAAAAGATCCCTGTGAGAGCTGAATGGCTGAATTATGTGCGTCATAAGTGGCTCGTTGTATGGGTTCACTTTAATAGCAGGCAGACCACTGCTGATCTACATTACCTTCATCTAAACACATGTGCCTTGAAGCATTTGGCAAAGGGACAAAAGATTAAGAGCTGTTGTTAGGCTAGTCTGCTCCAGTGATGTTTTAATAAAATGTTAGCATTTGGTTTAAAGTTCCTTTGGCCAATCCCCTGGGTTAAATTTTGATAAAATCTGCCCTAATCTATTTCATAGGAAAGAAAATTGAACTGGAGGGAAGAAGGATAAGCTAGTTAAACATTTGTACTTTAAAGGCTCTTTATTTTATAGTGTAATCTACCATTTACAAGGACAGTTAAAACACTGAAATGTTTATGTATTAGACCAGGAACCCAATCACAAAAGCACTACAGAAATGACTAGGACTCAGCTGGATTTCTTGTGCCCAGTGCCTGTTGGGGCTTGTATGCATGGTGGGGTAATGCACTCTGTAGAATGTGATTTTTTTGAAGGGCACTGATGTGTTACACATTAGCTGGTCCCTATAGACTCTGCTGGTGCCCTTAGAAACAGCACTGCATTAAAGTGCCCTTGAAGACCTTTAGTGCACACCAGCAGGGTCTAAACAGACCAATGTATGTGCAACACATTAGTGCACTTTAGAAATCACATGCTCATAGAGCACATTACACCATCATCTTTAATGTGGCTCCTCTCTAAGAGTCTAGACCTGGAGGAGATTCTGAAAAGATAAACATCAGTAGTTATAGTCCGGAACTAACACTCCAAAATCATATTAATAAATAAGAGTTTTGAAAGGAATATAAATTTCAGGGATTGGGCCAATTTCTATGCGGTTAGGAGGAAACATTTCCTGGGGACAAGTTATCCCCATAATTGTGATTTGAAGGCTTTTTTGCACCTTTCTGTCAAGCAGCTGATATTGGCCATTGCTGGAGACGGGACACTTAACTAAATGGACTTCAGATCTGATACAATCTAGCTGTTCCTATGTTTCCAACCTCTGAGAAATTTAGATAAATTTCATGAGAGTAGTGTACATTGCATGTGTCCCTAGCTGGAGCATAAATTGTAGGAATAATTTTGAGGTGGGTTTGCAGGGAATGAAAATAATATGGCAAATTTTGCTATTAAGAAGCTCTCTGACAATTTCTCTTCTGTTATACCAATGCAAGAACAATAGAAATATTCCATTAAAATTAATTTTAAAAAATCCAATAGTAAGATAAAACAAAATCAGTTAAACCAACCAAACAAAAACATTGTTCTGTGTTGTTAGCAATGCACACATTGCACAATTAGGCTAGTGCAGGAGAATCAGGAACTGAAACTGACTAGAAATAGAAAGTGGACTTCAAATGATTTTCAGCTGGATTTCTGAAAGGAGAATTGGATCCAAGTGTTAACTGTAGCATACTGGATTCTTCAGCAGCCACTGGCAGTTGTTAATAAGAACCTACAATAATGCTATACTTTGAAATCTGCTAGCGGAGAGTTTATGGGCATCACTTTAGCTGAAGATTTGAACAGAGGATTGTTCATAAAAATTATATAATAGGCATTGTATAGGCATTTCTTATATACATAGACTGTTGTTGTCAGAGAATTATCACTGAACATAATCAGTTAGTGTGACACATTAAATAGCTTAAAAACTGGCTAATTGATAGATCTCAAAAGAACTGGAAATGGAGAATCATCAACCAATAATGATGTTTGTAATAGTGATTTGTCCTGATGCTGTTCAATATCAGTGATCTGTTGATAAAGTTTACAGGTGATTCAAAGTTTGATGGAGTGGTAAACAGTGATAAGCACAATTTAGTTTTGCATAACAACCTGGATCACATGGTAAACTCAGCTCCTTTAATCAATCTGCTTTAATATAGCCAAGTACAAGGTAAAACGTATAGGAACAAAGAATGTAGGTCACACTCACTGGATGGGGAATATGTCCTGGAAAGAGCCATCTCTGAAATGGACTAGGTGTTATGGTATATAACCAACTGAACATAACTCCCAATATGGAAGTGATATTACTGCTATATTAGATCTGGCTGAGGATTTTTCATCAAAAATGGGGTTTTGGGGGGTTTTTTTTGCATGCAGTTACATCAAAATATGGGAAAATTTAGATTCTGCTATTTTTGTTTTCTTTTTCCTTCAGGTCAACACACCATAAAACATTCTGGGTTTTCAAACCAAATTAAATGTTTCATTTTGGGCCAATTCAACATTAATCTGTGTCCATCTGAGCTGCCATGGTGTTTTGTGGGTGTTGTGGTTCTGGTGCCTTATATACCCATTGTCATTTCTAGGCTGGCTCTCTGGTTGTACTACATCCCCCATGATGTACCATGTTTTTCCCTCTTGCTGAGTCTTGGTGGTGTATCATGGGATAATGCACTCCATGTTTGAGATGGCTGAGAAACACTTTTGCAACTATACTGACTTATGGGATCCAATGTCTGATTTTCCTGGTAGATTCTGAGATTGAATGATGTATATAACTTGGAAGCATTATCATAACTACTGTGTTATAATGTCAGCATTTGCAAGAAGAGGGTATAATTTGCTATTCAGGGCTTTGCCCTGCATCATTAGTCATGAAAGTTTTTCCATTGGCTTGAATAGAAACAGGATCAAGCCCTTAGTGTTTTTTTTAGGATTTGGCTAATTTAAACTGCTGCTAACATGTAATGCACCAGATACCAACCTGGACAGTGTTCATCTGAACTTTATATGAAGGACATATTTCCTTGAGAAATCAAAAGACACAGGAAAAAAGGTGCCTGGAGTTTTGTAACCAAACGCTGAATAGACTAAACCAGTGGAGATTGTTTCCTACATATTCTGGCTAGACATGCAGTTGTGGTGGACCTCATGGTTTGTTGCCAGCAGCTGTATGAAGTGAGGGAGTTTCTTGCTTGGGCAATTGACAGGAACTATGTTGAGCTTTCTCCTAAAAGAAAGTTGTGGTCTAATGGATAAAGCAAGGAGTCTGTGTGGAGGGGAAGGACTCCTCTGTTCTGTTCCTATTTCTGCTGCTGTGTGACCTTGTGCAAGCCAATTCATGTCTCTGTGTCTCGGTTTTCCCAATTGTAAAATGGGAATAATATCATATACCAAAAAGGGGTATTGTGAGGCTAAATGCTTTCATATTTGTAAAGTGCTTTGAGAACCTCAAATGAAAGTTTCTGTGGCATTGTAAGGTGGGATTCTCTATGTTAGATGTCACTCTCAGATTTTATGCACAGCAGCTGCTGATTTTTCTACTTTTCATTGTAGCTAGAGCAGATAAAATATAATCTTATAGATAGCATATTCGATTTTCTAGTTGAATACCTCAGAGACTCACTGAAGCATACATGATCGCACACACAAGGTCTGCACCATGTTTTCATACTAAATTGTGGCAAGGAAACACACCACTTTTCTCCCAAATCTTGTACAGGAACCTACCCTGTAACATGCTAACAGCCTGCTTTTTGCATTACTGAGCATACACAAGTCTATTCATATCTTACATAGACCCAGTTCCCCATTGTAACTTTCACAAAACAACCTCACTTCATTATTTCCTTATTTCGTTTCATTCTTAAGGTTCAGTTATCTATAATAAACCAAGACTTTCATTTGACCATCTTTGATTTTCACCTTTGCTGACTTATATTTATTAAACATATATCTCCGTGAGTTTATTCTTACCATGTATCTCTCAGAAAAACAGCTGGGAGTAGTTGATAGAGCTGAAATGTGCTCTATTCATTTTTACATCCTCAAATCCATGGGGAGATGATATTTGATTGGTTATTTATTTTGCTGATAACCACTATTGTAAAATTCAGTAATATAGTAATCCTCCCTCACTGCTTGTCTGGAATGGCCTTTTTTACTCTGGAGGTTGTTAGTGCCATGCCATTACTCCATGCATTTTGCTTTTGTTGATGATATCACCAATTTGAATTTCAACTGAGTTCATAATTAATGCCACCCTCGGAGTTTCTCTTGGAATTAGAAATATCAATCATTGAAAATATTATATGGGACTGTGACAAAGCTCTGTCCTTATCTTCATGGATTCTGCATTTCCTGGCAGATTTCACTAGCCTCAGAGGCTCACTGTGACCCTCCACATGGCCCTTCTCTCTCTAAAGACAAGGTCACAACCTATTGAGCCATTTTCACCGTAAGCCAGTGAGGAGAAGCTATCCTTCCTGGCACAGTCTCAGTTGTCTCCCAATCTCAGTGATTAATTAGGGGAGGTAGAAAGGGGGGAGCCCAGGTCCACCCTCTACTCCGGGCTCCAGCCCAGGGACCCTAATAGTATCAGCTAAGATGGTTGACCTTTTAGCCACAAAACATAATACAATTCCCTGGGCTACTTCCCCACAGCAGTCCCCGCTTCTTCAAACTCCACTTCACCCTTACCTCAGGGCTTCCTTCCTTCCTGTATGATAGGTCTATCACTCAGTCTCACCAACAGCACAACTTCTTCCCACAGCTCCTGACATCCACCCCTACCTGACTAACTGGAAGGCTTTTAACTGGTTTCAGCCAATCCCTGATTGGCTTCAGGTGTCTCAATCAGGCTAGCTGTTTCTACTGATTTCTAGAAGGTTTCACTAGTACCAGGGATTTGTTTAGCCTGAGACTCACATATCTGTTCTTCAGCACTTTCCTATAGCCATCTGGTCTTACTGCATCACAGGGACTTTAGGTTTTCCTGTACTAAAATGAAATGAAAATTTGAACTGAGAGTTTCTTATTAAAGATGGACTGAAAAACAGCATTGATTATCCCAAGATCAAGCAAAAATATGCAGTATCTCTCCTGCAATAAGTGATGTTGCCATTACCACCTACACATCAGTATAAATATTAACAGTGTCATTACTTGTCATAGGAGAAATACAGAAACTGTGAAATCAAACGTGATTAAAAACGGTTTTCATCGATGTTATTTTAAAATGCAAATGCACAGGGCAAAATTGTCATTTGAAGTCAATAGAGTGACAGCTGTGCAGCTGGAGTGACAAAGGAGAATGTGATGCATTGTCTGTTCCTTGTTTATTTCTTAAAGACTTCATTCGCTAATTAAATTTTAGAAACATCTTTTCAGTTCATCTTACAAAGAGAAATATATGATTTAACTCCTAATCTAAATGTTCTGGGGAACTGCGAGTGTGTATGTCATCTGCCTGATTACAAGAATGTGTAGCAAAACATAATGGAAAAAGGAACGGTGGCCACATACAATATAAGAACCACTCAGATGCGGTAATTCAGGTGTTCCCACTAGAGAGAACTAATGCTTTTTGGGTAACATAAATACTTTGTGATTAAAGCCACATGGTGGTTCTGGTTTGCAGGGGCCCAAATGAATGTTTTTTCTGGTTTCTGACCTTGAGAATTCCACTTTGAGATTTGGACTTTCGCAAAACTCAGAGTGAAACGGTTTCCAAACCACTGAGTTATATCTGGCTTCTATGTGAAGCTAATTGAAACTGGGCTCAGGTATACTCAGGAAAATGAAGAACATTAGTGAGGCTTTTGATGAACCTAGTTAATAACAAGAGCTGAAATCTGACAAGCCTCATGTGGTTTGAGTTCCAGAGAGATGTGGGCTCAAGTTGTACAGTATGGATCCAGGATGAGATCTGAACAAACCCAAACGATCAGAATTCTGAACTGATCAATGCACAATTAAAACCCAGCTGTGGATCTCAGTCCAAACTCCCAGCATTTGAATTCAGTCCCCTGGGCCAGATTAATCTCTAGTTTCAAGTTTTCTAATGAAAGATTTCCACAGCTCAATTTGTTGACTTGGATTCTAGCCACAGCAACTTCATGACCAAAGTTCACTCAAGAAAAGGAGTAGAATGTTAGAGAATGCTGTAAAGCTGCTCTGCTGTCTGCAGAGTGCCTGCCTTAGACATTGTGGACTTCAAAGTTACATCCTTTCTTCATAAGTGAGTTGAAAAGATGCATGACGATTACCATGTAAAGATGGTCCCAGGGTGGAAAGTCTTAATCTGGACTTTAGGTATGGTCTGTTATCAAGACAGGACATATTTGTGAAATCCAGATCTGAATTTGAATGTCAAATACCTCCAAAGTTCATTTTGGATGCAGAGGTGAGGTTTGGGCTTATTTCCAATCCTGAAAACTAGTAACTGCTCTTCGGAGAATTGTTACCTGTCTGACGTATGTGTAGAAAGAGTTAATGAAACTTGTACATAGCAAAAAAGCTTTTGAATGAAAACAGATATCTGCTATACTAATTCAGGACACAACGCACTTTCTAAAACTGATGAAAGGAAAACAATACTAGAAGAACAGCATCTGTTCGAAGCCCACAGCCCCTCAGTTTTGCTCTTGTCCCACCATGCTCAGGGACTTGGTACCACCCTTGCTTTGCTGAGGTGCTTTTACTTGACAGTTGCTCTGCATTCCACTAATGTTATATTTTC
>ML677332.1:27402451-27614260 GCA_007922305.1 Dermatemys mawii
GGAAGTAGCCCAGGGAATTGTATTGTGTTTTGTGCCTAAAAGGTCAGCCATCTTAGCTGACACTATTAGGGTCCCTGGGCTGGAGTCCGGAGTAGAGGGCGGGCTCGGGCTCCCACCTTTCTGTCTCCCCTAATTAGTTACTGAGAAAGGGAGGTCACTCTGGGGCCTGGATGAGTTTCTGAGGCCC
The DNA here is from genome assembly GCA_007922305.1 of Dermatemys mawii. Classification (NCBI taxonomy): domain Eukaryota; kingdom Metazoa; phylum Chordata; order Testudines; family Dermatemydidae; genus Dermatemys; species Dermatemys mawii. The sequence goes on from ML677332.1 coordinate 27,402,639, forward strand.
CTAAATCTGCCAGGAAGTGCAGGACCCACAAATACAGACTCAGAACTTTGTCACAGTACACAGATATGAATTTCCAAAACAGTGCAGCATAGCCATAGAAATGAGTTCATTGACACTGGAAATACAGAATGGTTCCCTAGTCTATTTTCCTCTGTGCTTTGCTTAGTCCAATATTGTAAACATTTCAAGCTGTGTATGCTCCACCACTTCCCTTGGGAAGACTATTCCACAGTTTGACAGATCCAACTGTTAGGAAAATGTTTCTTGATTTGGGCCAAAATTTAGCTCTCCTGTCTTGTGCGTAGTTCCATTCAGTCTAATGGGACAGCACACATAAGTAAACTGAGCAGCATAGCGCTCATTGAGTCTATAGTTTCTTTTGCCCATCTCATCCTACTATTTGTTACAAAGGGGAGAATTAAGGAAGACTTTTCAGCACTAACTGATCAATTTATTCATCTCTGCACTGCTCCAGCCAATGGAGCAAGAGAGAATCAATAATTAAGCATTTTTTAATTGGACCTATGCAAACTGTAAATTACCATTGGGGAATCATTTTGTTTGCACTACATAGATTAATATCTGGAGAGTGTGACTCTTTCCGAGTCAAGCAATTGATTCTTAAGAAACTTTCCTTCATTGATTGGAACCAATATGACTTTCTTTCTGTGAATTTCTTTCTTACAAAATTAATTTGAATGTTACACAGATAAAAGCACTGACCAAGAAACATTTTCTTATAATAAAAACACAATTCAGTCTGCCAGTGAGCACTGAAAAGTTATTTAAAACAAAGCATTCTTAAGAAAGAGAGAGAGAGTCAACCTGACATGACGTCATAGAATCCTAGAATATCAGGGTTGGAAGGGACCTCAGGAGGTCAACTAGTCCAGCTCCCTGCTCAGTTCAGGACCAATCCCCAACTAAATCATCCCAGCCAGGGCTCTGACAAGTCTGACCTTAAAAACCTCTAAGGAAGGAGATCCCACCACCTCCCTAGGTAACCCATTCCAGTGCTTCACCACCTTCCTAGTGGAAAGGTTCTTCCTAATATCCAACCTAAACCTCCCCCACTGCAACTTGAGACCATTACTCCTTGTTCTGTCATCTGGTACCACTGAGAACAGTCTAGATAAGGGTGGGCAAACGTTTTGGCCCGAGGGCCACATTGGGATTGCAAAGCTGTATGGAGGGCCAGGTAGGGAAGGCTGTGCCTTGCCAAACAGCCTGGTCCCTCTCCCTATATTTCCCCTCCCACTTCCTGCCCCCTGAATGCCCCCCTCAAAATCCCTGACCCATCCAACCCCCACCCTCTGACCGCCCCCTCCAGAGACTCCCTGCCCCAATAACCCCCCTGACATCCCACCCCCTACTTAACTCCTTCTACTCCCCGTCCTCTGACTGCCCCCCAGGACTCCCTGGCCCCAGCCCCCTTACCACACCATTCAGCAGCGTGTCTGCAGCTGCTCAGAGCCAGACACACTGCCCCAGAAGGAGCGTGCAGCCCTGCCCTTCAAAGTGCTGTCCACGCAGCAGCATGGCTCTGGGGGAGGGGCTGGGGAGAGCCTCCCCAGCCGGGAGCTCAGAGGCAGGGCAGGACAATCCTGCAGGCTGTAGTTTGCCCACCTCTGGTCTAGATCCATCCTCTTTGGAACCCCCACTTCAGGTAGTTGAAAGCAGCTATCAAATCCCCCCCTCATTCTTCTTTTCTGCAGACTAAATAATCGTAGTTCCCTCAGTCTCGCCTCATAAGTTAGATGTGTAATCATGTTGCTTAATGCACTACTGGATGGTGCTCAGATACCGGTAATGAGGGTGACATAAGGACCAGCATAGAATAGAATGTTGGAGAGGGGGGAGTATCAAAGGAATTTAAAATAATGTGGTTACGTGCTGAGGCAATTGTCTGCTGGATTACTTGATGTTCTAGTATGCAGGGCTCTGTGGTCCCCTTCTCTCACTAAGGCATTGAGAAGAACAACTAAAAATAAAAGAAAAAGCCTCAAAGGTCACAGAAGTTGGGAATGGAGCCAATGTCACATGGTCCCTCTAAGCCCTTCGGTTCCAATTCTGTGTAGCTGTGCAGACATCTTGGCAGAGCAGATAGCTTCACAAACAAAACAGCTTTTCTTAGAAGCTGGTAAACATCTTGGACTAAACGAATGCTGCACCCAGCAGTACTATGTCTGTCTCTTCACCAGCACTCCAGCAGAAGGTGGGATTAGTTCACAGACAGAGATGCCAAAGGATCTATTTGTAATAGGGCTGTTAAGGAAGAAGGGGCAACTGGTACACTGCAAGAGTAGATTGGTCTTTACTTCTAGATCCATGGGGCTTGGAGTCAGCATCCCTGTTCCCTCCCACCTCAGGGAGAATTTGTAAAATGTACAATCCAAGGTTCATTTCATATCTTTCTTGAACTCTCTGTCCCACTCCTGCAGTTTTGATCACATCAGGGGAAAATGTGACCTACACTGATTTACTTACCTACAGAAAAAATGGGCACTACTGATATATTTCCATAGGGAGTTGCAATCCAAGATATATGAGCAAGATGTTATTACACTCCAATAGCTAGAGCCATAGTCATATTAGATGCCTGAGAAATGGAAAGTGCTGGTTAAATAGATTGTCGTTCTCCAAATAAATCATAAATTATGCTAAACTAAGACTAATCCAGTCTCATGCTTCAGGCCATAAACTGATACTTGCAGAGGTAGGAGAGTTTTGCATTTTTTTGAATTAACAGGCAGGATACCAGACCTGAGGGACAGTTTCTTTCAACTGCAGAAGTGACAAAGAGTCTTGTGGCACCTTATAGACTAACAAAAGTATTGAAGCATAAGCTTCCACAATTCCAGACGAACATGGCTACCTCTCTGATTCTTTCTTTCAACTGGTATAGCAAATTGTGTACTCTTTTCTTCTCTTTTGACTTCATCCTCTGTAGACCAAAGGGTACAGAGAGATAACTGTTTGATGTGGCCTTAAGTAAAGAATAACACTTCTTGCACTATTTGATCACTAGTGGGCAAAACACTATCTAAGCTATCTATTTATTCTTCTTGTATATGTACATAATGCCTATCACCATGGTGATTTCTTTCGATACTCAGCACATTGTATTATTCATAATAAACAGTCATTAATAATTACTGTGCAGAAGCCAAAAATCACAGAAGCTCTGAAATATCCAATATATACTTGATGAGCTGGTGTCACGAGGCATTGCTGACTATGAAGTGACACAAGCAGACATGATTAGCAGAGGATCTGATGGAACATAATGTACTCAGCGGCACTTTGACTTACAAGTTTGTTTGTAGCAAACTGTAGGCATTGTGAGCATTAGCATGCAATAAGCCTAGATTGCTTGCAGCTGCTAAATCAGCAGAGGGACTGGATAGCTTTTGGGCAACATTAACATAAGAATGGCCATATTGAGTCAGACCAATGGTCCATCCAGCCAAGTATCCTGTCTTCTGACAGTGGCCAATGCCAGGTTCTTAAGAGGGAATGAACAGAACAGGGCAATTATTGAGTGATCCATCACCTGTCATCCACTCCTGGCTTCTGGCAGTCAGAGACTTAGGGACACCTAGAGGATAGAGTTACATCTCTGATCATGTTCGCTAGCAGCCATTGATAGACCTATCTTCCATGAACTTATCTAATTCATTTTTGAATTCAGTTATAGTTTTTGCAAAGAGTTCTGCAGATCACGCTGCACTGTATGTTGTGTGAAGAAGTACTTTCTTTTGTTTGTTTTAAATCTGCTGCCAACTAATTTCACTCAGTGACCCGTGGTTCTTGTGTTATGTGAAGTGGGTAAATAATGCTCCCTTATTGATTTTTTCCACCCCATTCATATTTTCAACATCATCTTTACCCTTTAGGGTACAACAATCATCCAGCCTAACTGGGTGACAATTCCAGGCTACAGGATAACAATGGAGCAATACTTCCTTAGGGGATATTTAAAAACAGCTCCCCTAAAAAACAATTTTCTGTTTCCTGGACTCCAAGCTTTCACTTTGTCGGGCCTCGCATTTCCCTTAAGAGGATGTTTTGGATTTTTTATAAGTTCCAAACTAAGTCATATCTAAACACAAAACCAAAAACAAACAAACAAAAAAACAACCCTAACAAACTACATGACTTTGCTTCTTTTTTAATTAAGCTCTGTTGCATCTCATCTGAGGTGCAATTTCTTGACTATAATAGAATGATTGGACTGCCAAATGCTTGGCAGTGTTATTTATTCCTTTCTTTCACTTGTCATGTAGCTACATGCAGAAAAAAGACACGATTAGGCTAGAGGTTGTGAAAATGTGTTTGTTCATCTGGAAACTGGCAGGTTTATTTTTTATTTTTAAACCCTACAGTTGGATTTTGGTTCTATTTCAAAAGCTTTAAAAATATATTTAGGCAAACAGGTTTGTTATTTAAATAACATTTAAAGAAACTAATTAGCACTGTTTATCCAAATAAGTAGGTGGTGAAATTGTTTGCAGAATGTTATGGATTTATATGACTACTCCTAATGACTGAGTTTAAATGTGTGCTATGTCTCATCCATGCTTGTCTGTCAGCCTTGTATCTGAATTGGGACCGTGACTGAAATCAGGAAATTACATTCTGTCTTGATTTACCCTTTCCCTCAGGTTCAGTTTGAGGGGAAACATTTCTTCCCTTATTCTTTACAGTCACAGTCATAAGTAATGAGTACTTGTGGCACCTTAGAGACTAACACATTTATTTAAGCAAAAGGTCTGCCTTTTTATGTTCTTTGTATGTATATATATATATATATCTTCCTTCTATATGTCCCATTCTATGCATCCGATGAAGTGGGCTGTAGCCTACAAAAGCTTATACTTAAATAAATTTGTTTTTCTCTAAGGCATCACAAGTACTCCTGTTCTTTTTGCAGATACAGACTAACAAGGCTGCTACTCTAAAACCAGTCACAGTAATGGTCATCTGGGGTGCAGAAGTTGGAGTGTTCTTGATTTAACAGAGATGGCAGGCTGGGTATTTTTCATGAGGGGCCTGAGACGCTGGAATGTGTTCCCAGTCTAAATCTGTTCATCTTTAGGGCATGCTATAAAACTTTCAGAGAGGATGGGTATAGCTTAGGGCTGGATGGATGGATGGGAGAGTGTGAGAGACTGAGTAGTGGCTGTCAGGAAGATTTTTTTCCTCCTTTGCTGGGTGAGAAAGTTGCTGTGTTAGCATGTTTTCTTTAATTGATGTATATTTCCTAAGATCTCTCAAAGAGACCTAAACCTTTTGTATAGACTTGTTTTAAATGTACAATGAAATAAATAAAATGATAATAAATAAAAATACAGCTATTGAGCAGTGAAATACAAGAGAGGATTTTGCCCAGTGTAGTATATTGGTTTCCATGCAATGACAAACTCTCAGTGTTTGGGGAAATTTGGCTCTAAATCTAGACTGGGACAGAAAATATATATTATATTAACATAAAACAAAATCTGGAGGAATGTGTAGGATGCCATATCCATGAGATGGTAAATGGTGTGACAGGTGTCCATTTCAGAGGCTAGACAGGATAAAAGTAAAGTCCTTTTTTCCCAAAGACCTATGTGGCCCATCCATCCTTCCAAGAAAAACAAGCAAACTACAGCTGCCTAAGTATTGTCTATACATAGTGATGTTCCTGATCAGCTGGTCCTGACCAACTCAATGTGGGAACACTCTTATTCTGGAAAAAAAGAGTGCCTTGTTCCTATTTAGCTTAACCTACTCCAATTAAATCAAACAGTACCTTTTAAAATTAAAGAGTGACCACACATCGAGCTGGTCAGGTCCAGCTATTGAACTTTAAATTCATACCCTTCCTTAATCTGCATTAACATTCAAGTGTAGAAAAGCCTTCAGATTCAGCTGGGCTATATTCTTATTGCTTTCATTGTGTTTCAGCTTCAGCATCGTGGGACTGGAAATCCTCATTGTCTGTGGTAAGAACTCTGAAGAGCTGGTGCAATTATTGCTCAGGTTTGACAGGTTTCAGCTCTGGTGGCATTTGAGGTGTGGTATACTCTTAAGTGAATCACAGCATCATAGACATTACAGCTGGAAAGACCTATTAGATCATATTGTCCTTACTTTTGTAGGTGTAGCATTATTCTCTGAAGTATGTTTTCTAATGCATTGAGAGGCTGTCCCCCAATTAATTGACCTCATTGATAGGAAGATCTTCCTGATGATCAACCTAGATTTTTCCTTTTGGAATTTTATCTCCTAAACCTTCTATGAGTCTCTAAAAAAATCCCCTACAGCTTTGGGGAAAGAAAAAATACCCATTTCTCACTGCTTAGCACATGGCAAAGCCAAAATCCAGTACTAAATAGGCTGAGGTTATACCAACTCAAGCTGTGATCTTTTCAAGTCTTATAAATGAAGCAGAAGCAGACTGGTCCACACTTCAATGGAACACTTCCCTGGAAAGCCACCGGTAATTCAGGGAATGGTATTTGGGACTCAGGACTTGATTCTGTAAGTTGCTGTTCACTCTGCCCCAACTGTGACAAGGTCTGTGGATCCCGGATAGGTCTCATTACTTACCTGCAGGTCCACCAGAAATAACCAGCTGTCATTTTATTGGAGGACAATTATCATTGAACTCTGAGGGATCACCAGTGATTCTAATCCCAACCCAGCAAGCCACTTAAGCACGTGTTTGGACTATTCACGTACTTAAATGCTCAGGGACAGAAAGCTTAGCACTTAGAAAGTGTCTGTCTTCCTCCTTCACTGGAACTGATCCAACAATTCAGCACATTGGTGAGGATAATGTACTCATGGAGGAAAGGTGCTCAGGTGAGTAGCCTAGGCCGTGATCATTAAAAGTCCCCTTCTGTTTTGCACAAGGGCGGGTGTGTTTGTTAACCTAGAGTCGTGGCCACATTCCAGTTCAGGAAGTTACATACAGACTATATAAAATTGTATCTTGTAGTAACAGTTGCAGAAGTTATTCTTTGCTTCTCCCCCTAAAATGGTGTGTGTCAAGCATCTGTCATACTCTACGCTAGATGTGGCTGCATTTCAGTAGTAGATGAGTAATCTCCCTTTACGCAGAGTCTGGGATCCTTTAGCTTGAACAAACCTATATTATTCTTATTTCTTTAGATGTAAATGGCACTGTAAAATAGGTAAAATGGAAAGAAAATATAGCCCAATGGCTACCTGGAATACCTGATAGTAAGAATGGAAACCTGGGGAAACCTGTCTTGAAACCTGGGGAAGCTAGAATAGTCAAAGCATAATTGTGTTTCTGGATGCATGTTACAGGCACTTGTACCAGCTCCACAGACTTCCTGAAAGACTCTCTTTCCATCATCCTAAGACTCATCCCACCCTGCTTCTCACCTAAATGACAGCCAAAGGGTTAAGGCATACCATCTGTCATGTGGGATTTTGTACCCTTGTCACGCTTTCCATGTGTTCTGCCAAGGCAGTTAGAGTATCACTGGACTCCTGCTAAAAGAATTTGCTGCACAATTTCCATATTTTTAAGGCTAGCTCTGGGCTTCCTGGCTGAGATGGGCTTGTGGGCACTAGGTAGTGCTGCTAACTGTAGCTAACTAGTGCCAAACAATGATTCGCCTCCTCTCTCAGAAAAGGCCCCTATGAATAAGTCATTTAACCCTATCCTGTTTTGTTCCAGGGGTCCTTAATCCATTTTGTATGATCTGTTTTTCATGCTTTCAGAGAGTATCTTCCATTATCTAGACTATGGCATATAGAGTCCATTGTAGCACCAGAACTGATAGACTAAGAGGACTGTTTCTTCCCCCCCAGGGAGACTTTTGTTAAATCCATACAGTAATTACATAAAGCAATCAGGGTGGCAACATGGTTAAATAAAGCAGCCTGGGTGGACTATGATATGCCAGCTTAATCTCTTTGTATGTATAAAGGTCTTTATTCTAATGTCTTTCTCAAAGTAGTGAGAGCGGTTTTTTAAAAGATAGTGATTGCAGATAAATTTCAGGGGTATCCTTGATTATTCTTCTCAACCCTCTTAGTATTTTACAGAGATCACTGAAGTGGTTCTCACACAATATTTTTGGAAAAGTTGATGACTCAGACCTGGATCATTTCTTGTACATTCAGCTCATGGATAGGCTACAGCTTTAATTTCCTGAGGAGTTTTAATAATACTAGATCTGACATGTTCAAAATGCTGTACAAACCTGAACTATTTAATCCTCCCAACACCTCAATGAGATAGTTACAATAGGTAAGTAGCATTATTAAAGTCGAACAAATAACAGTAACTTATTCATCGCTACATTGCACCTCTTTTTCTGCAAATGAAATGTTCATAAGCGGATTGTAAATTTTTCAGAAACCCATTATTCATTTGTAAATTTCTTAGCAAATATTTTCCTCCATACTAATAGCTCACAAGTTGTGGGTTGGGGAAAAAAGGGGATATGGAACCATCTCTGTTCCCCATGTTGTATTGCTTAGCTATCTAGGTCACATGATACTATTTCTGTTTCCTGATTGGATGATTTACATACTTAACCAACAGGATTGGTTTTTTTTTTTTAACAACGCAATACAAAATGAAATTCACTTGATGGTTATTAGAGCATAGAGTTTCCTTCCTATGTGTATATCTGCTGAATGCCTGTAAGCTCAAATGTCTGTAAAAAGCAAGCCTAAAAGTTGCATCCACAATTGACTAGATATGCATTTTCAAATTTAAATTAATATTCATAGGAAATATTTTCACTCCTTCCTCTGCTATAATTATTATCCCTGCTTACAGGAGGGGAACTGAGACCGATTTATCCAAGGCCAAAGCAAAAACTGGAACTGCAGCATTTCTGGCTCCTATTCTTGTGCAGTCCATTGTAGATCTGGAACTTGCCCTTCAAATTCAAACTAAAATTAAAAGGGTTCTGCTGTCCCAGAGAACTAAGAAAAAGATAAGTCAGGTAAAATATAAGTTTCAGCTCCTATTGGCCCTTGAGAAGGACACTTACTATAACGGTGCATTGAAAGTGAACAAGGTATAGTATGTGGCTGAACTCTTTCCCATCATGGTATCATATTGCACAATGAGGTGCATTATGAGTGTTTTCTTCTCTCTCTGAAGTATCTGGCACTGGCTATTGTTTAAGGCAGGACCTTGGACTAGAGAGATAATTGATGTGTTCTGATGTGGCAATTCCTGCTTCTAAGATTAGTTCACCATTTTGTGGTAGCATTCAATACTCCCTGACCCCCACCTATTTCTCTGTCTGCAAAATTATGTGCAAAAATGTGGAAATTCCCTCCACCTACATAATTTCATGTCTCTAGTTTTTCTGCCCACCCACCCAATTTAACTAAACACTGTCTTTAAAGACATCCACAATTATGCAGTTTTGTCTGATTACACAGTGAAAAAACGTCACTCATCAACCACATTTATTTTCTCCCAGCAATTTCTGTATCAAATGTGTGAAGGTTACAAATAAAAAGATGATTTTTTCACTGCCATCATTGCAGTTAGCTATAAGAATCAGGTTGGATTCTTTCCATTTTGTGCATCATCTCCAATAATAACGGATGAGCCCGCAGCAACATCTCTGCAGGCTCACTGCCTTCTAGTTTGGCTTCTGGTGACACTGGTGCTGTCCCATTTCCCTCAGTGGGTTTTCAGAGGTGTAAATGATTAAAGCTTAGTAAACAATCTCTCCTTGTTCCACAAGAAGGAATAGAATCCAGCTCACTCAATCTTAGCTGTGTTAACTCTGCAGGGCTATTACGAATAAAAATAAGGAAAACCTTGTTGTCACTGGAGTCAGCAGATCTGACTCTGAAAATGCAAAAGGAGCTGTTCTGGTGAGAAAGAAGCAGCAATGCACTCTTATAGTGGACAGCAAAATGGATTAGGACTCAGGAGACCCAGTGCTGCTGGCTTACTGGGTGACCACCGGCAAATTACTTCATCTCCTTCATCAGTTGTCCCATTAGCAAACCAAGCATAATGATACTCCTCTCCTTTGTAAAGCACTGAGAGATCTCCCGAGGAAAAGTGCTGTATAAGAGGAGGAGGATAACCAGACTTAAAGCAAGAAGGCAGGCATATTTCCTGACATTAACTTACTTGGTAAAACATAACTCTTCCAAACCGGCAGTCTATGACCATGCCTCCCCGTATGCTGTCTGTCACATGGAATGCATACGCCTGCATCTTCCCTCCCAGTTCCTGCATGGAACTAGCTATTACCTTAGTCACCGAAAACAAACTCATGCCTATTATGGTCCCTAAAAATATCATGCTTTTCATTCATATTTACTCTGGACTGGGGTCACGTACTGATGGTTAGATATAGGTTGGCAGCCAAACTGCTATTGTGCCTGTTTATATACAGACTATGTATGGTTTAGTAGGTTGTTTGTTAATGGAAAGGAAATACTTGAACTTTCATTCCTGCATGCTTGTCTTTGGTACACAACATAAATGTTGCTCTATCAGTAACAGGGGCAGCACACATCCAGCCGTGTTATTGTGCAAACAGTAACTGCCACACAGATGAATCCAACATGATTTTGGCTTCTGCTTTTTTAAAGTATTAACATATTTTGTGTTTATCACTGGCTGTGAATCTGACCATGCAATGCCACCCGTACTCCACACACATACAGAGAAAACTGTTTATGCAACAGATGAGCCACTCACAATGCATGTGACTGGACAGAACCCCACATTTGCCCCAAAATCTGGATGAACATTTGGCCTGATCCAAATCCCATTTAAATCAATGGAAAGACTCCCTTCGACTTTCAAGTGCTTTGGATCAGGCCCATGCTGGGCAGTTGAGGACAAAAAATACCTATTTTCATACGCAGCTAACATTTTGCATATGCAAATATAGAGTTTGCATGAAGGAGGAATGTGCGCATTTGCTTGGCTCACCTGTTGTGCTAGGGTTGTGTAATTTTGGCCCAACCATTCAAATAGACAGTGTACAAAGGGGAAGGGTAGATGAGAGACCAGACAGAGAGGTCTGGGAGAGGGGAAAGGGTATGAGGTAGGGGGCGGGGGAGAAAGAGAAGAGGAGGTAAAGGAATGAGGGAGGAAGAAGGGTCTCAGAAGAGAGAAATAGAAAGGGAAGAAAAGGCAGAGAGGGAAGGAGAGAGAGAAGAGGGACAGAATAAGAGAGAGAGAGCCATATGTGCATGGTCCACCTATTACTAAGCTGAAAAAAAAAGAGGGACAAGAGGATTGTAGCAGCTTATACTGTGAGACATACATTTTCAGGTTCTCATTACTCGATGTCAGGCTCTTCTGAGGTGACAGAGGGAATGATTCCAACCACCCACAGAGAGAATTTATTCATCCCCTCCCCCCAAAACTTCACATAATCTTGGCTTGGCTAATAACTAATACATTCAATATGCCTCTGCTGCATGCTAGCACACACATCTGGCTTGTGACTGCAGCTCTTGTGTGCTCTGTGTGGATCTCCAGCTATGCACCCCTGTCTTAAACACCCATGTAGGAAGTGGTAGATGACAGGGAGATTATAAAGGGGGATGGGCAATCTAGGCAGTGCTAGAGGCTATATGGGCTGGCCAGGGACCAAATGCTTTGATTAAACATTAAGCTTAAGGAAACTGTTGGAAGCACGTGTTCTAAAGTAGAAGGGCGTTTGTAAAGTGTCCTTAACAATAAATTTGAATATCTGAGGACACTGTGGTTTTTGCTCTGTTCTAGCTCGTGGTTGGGAGAACTGAGGCAAAGCAGCAACGCAGGCTGAGAGCTGAGGTGGCTGAACATGAAGGTACCATTCTGGGTTGCTTTTCCCTTTAGAAGTAAACAACTGGGGGCCATTGTTCATCTTCCTAATGCTGTCCAGGACACAGGCTGTAAATTACATCTGGGAACAAAAGGTTGATGGGAGTAGAATTGGGTGCCCAGCTTCCCAAGGGAGTGCTTTGCCCTCAAGCCAAAGAAGCAGCTTCTTTAACTGAGCACAGACTCTGTTATCCCCTCCCTGTCAGCTCCTGAAGCCCAAGGAAAGGTGCACTCCAATGGCGTTTGCTACAATGAAACTTTAGGACAATTTCCATTACAAAATCTTGTTTCAGGATTATCCATGACAATTAAAGCTAGGCTGAAATTTAGCAAGCAGGATTTCAGAGTGCAAGCAAAGGAGCAAAACAGATTTAAAAATACCCCCCTATGATTATAGGTAAGGGTAAAAAAAGGTTTTGAAAATGAAACCATCTTACTCTGAATCACAGGACATCTTACTATAAGCTAAGGTTCAGTTACAAATTGTGCACTGCAATCCACTTAAACAATGTTATTGTTCTACTTTGAATAAATTTCACTATATTCAGAGACACTCAAAGAGGGGGGGTGTGTGTGTGTGTGTGTGAAATTAGTTTTATTCCCACAAAAAATGTCAACAAATATTTTTTTTGAAATATTTTTAGGTTTTGGTGCTAAGTGGAAAACTTTATGTTAAAACTGAAAATTTTTGTTTTTTTCAACAAATTCTCTTTAGTTTTTTTGACAGAAAGGGATTTTTTTTTGTTGCAAACATTTATTTCATGGGGAAATTATTTCCCAGAAATAAAGTCCACTTTGTCTGAAATTTTTTGAAAAGCTCTAATATACACATTAAGATATATATCCTTATATGCATATAAACAGAAACTCCATGGTAAAATCCTGGCCCCATTGAAGTCAATTGCCATTGACTACAATGGGACTGGAATTTCACTCTATAAGAAGATCTCAGTGGAAATATCCTTTTTACACTGCTGTAAGTCACATACACACCTTCACTGGAAGTCATATGCAGAATCCATAATAATGGTTTTATCAGCATGAATTGGTGATGGCTACATTACTATGAATGATGAAACAAAGAATGAGTTATTCAGGTGCTTGAATGAGCGGTAAAACATCTATAGCACTTGATACCATTTTGCATTCTATACCATATTCCAGATGTTTTACAGAAAAACCATTTTAGAAAAGTTTGAGTGTTTAACGTTTTTAGTTGTTATTTTTGATGTTTTTCTGTCTTTGTAGCTAAGTTCTTTTAGTTCCATGAATCCAACTGTACAGAGGACCGAGGGAGTAAAAAGCTCCAAGAAATATGTTTTAGAAATCACTAATATTTTTCTATAGAAATATCCTTTCGGTATGTAACAATTTCATGGGACCAAATCCTCAATTCTAGTAAATCAATGGCATTGTGCTGATTTACATCAGCTGAGGATCTGGCCCAGGGCTTTTATGTGCCTATGTCATGGTACTGTTTCAGGTTAAACACAAGTGCTGCATGTTCCACTAAAACGGTAGGCGATTACATTCTCCAATGTCATAGAGCCCCCTTTTCTATCCCTCTAGCATTGTAGACCCTAAATCTGAGCTAAATTGCGATCACCCTATCCCTCAGGCCAATGTATTTTGGGGGGAGAAATTCCACATTTGGGTGGAAAAGAAGGAAATAGTTTTGTGTCAGGTATTGTTTAAAGGCAACTGTTTGAAGCTTCTTAATAGTTTGGAATGTTAGAATAAGTCCCAAGGAGATGAATTAGTGGGCAGAGGACAGGTGAGGTGGAAAAAAGTACATACTAAATGAAATTTATCACCTGGATCTGCAGTTTATCACATGAGGTGACATCCATGTGATAAATTGCATTTATCATGTACCTCTGACTGCCTCTCTTGAACTATGCACTAATCCATTTATGCACCTGGACTACTTCTAACATTCCAAATCTCTGTACAATCCCATATAACAATCTACCAAATAAATATTTTCCAACCAAACCCCACCCCAATGTGGAATTTTTCCCAAAATTACACTATTCTGAGGTGCAGGACAGACAATATTCAGCCCTAGATGAGTGACAGGTTTATGATCTGTTGTCTGGGACTCATAGAGGCTAGAAATGGAAGCTTTATTCCAGTAGAAAGCAAAGAATTCCCAGTTCCAGAGGGAAAAGGCTTTTAAGAAAGATCCTCGACCACCGTAAATAGGCATAGTTTCTATGAAGTCAATGAAACTCTCCAATTTACATCAGCTGAAGAGCTGTCTTTTTGTTTCTAACACTGGTTGGGCCTTAAAACAGTGATGTTTTATGTATAAAAACAGCTGTTTCATGTAGTTTTTTTTTTAGAGCTTTTACAACATAAGTTATATGTTCTCCTTCCAATCAGTGAAATCCAATTAGACACATAGGGCTAGCTTTTTGAAAATCCCATTAGGTGTCTATATACATCCTAGAACACTTAAACCTTTGATAATCTAGCCCATAGTCCAAGGGAAGTCTAGCTTTACAAGTGGATAAATACAGGATATAATACACTCACAATAAGCAATAAGTCTATGAACAATATAAATTTTCTTTTGAAACAATAAGGAGTAGAGAGATTATTTTACCTCTGCATTTGATACTAGTTCAACCACTGCTGGAATACTGTGACCAGCTCTGGTGTCCCCATTCAAAAAGGATGTTGATAAATTGGAGAGTGCCCAGAAAAGAGCCACAGAAATAATTAAAAGATTAGAAAACATGCCTAAACAAAGAGAGATCAATATATCCACACAGTGAAATATGTTTAAAGTGCAACTTTGAAGTTGTAAGATACATAAGAAACAAAACTCTGCATGATTTGAGGACAGGATTCCACTTTGAGCATGTCCCATTAGATTTTCTAGAGCTGTTGCTAAAATTGGGACTAGCTGAGGAAGGGGCAGCCAGCCATCTTTTAGTATGATTTATTAGAAATGTTTACAAAAGCAGTGATTGCTCTGAGTAGATTTATGATGTCTGCATTGCAAATAATCCCAGAACCTAACTTCACTCTGGATTTTTTGTTTCATATAATGGAATAGGATACTGGAAAGTTAGTTGATCCAGTTCATTCATTGTCTCTCACCATCCTGGCCTAATCCAGTGCCTAATAATACATGTCCTTGGGTTTTGTCCAATGTAGTTTGAAAGGTGCCCCAGAATGGGACCTTCCATCACTTTCCTTTGGAGACTTTAACAGTGTCCTTAAGCCGTCCTCTATTCACCAATTGAGAATTTGCTGTTCCCCTGTATGTAAAAGCACTGTTTCTTCTGCTAAGTTTTACAGGCACATCCTGAAACACTGTGTGTTGTTTCCCAAATCACATTCAAAAGTGAAAGTCCTGAAATTTCCTTTGTTCTGTAAAGATTTAGTGCCTATGGCTGGGAGAACTTGTGCTCTGTACTTTTCCATTGTTTATCTTGTGCAAAACTAAAAATGTATATAAAAGATTTTTAATGTGTGGAATGGATGGTTCAACAATATGAATCGTAAAATGATATAGAAACTTTAATCTCTAGGTTGCTCATTGAAATCTAGCCCTGATCAATTCTAGAATCGTAGGACAGGAAGGGGCCTCAGGAAGTCTTCTAGTCCAGTACCCTGGACTCATGCAGGACTAAATATTATCAATAGTGACTGAAAGCCATTGCCATCTCCTCATTGTTAAAGGTTGATGTGTCGTGGGCATTGTAGTCTCTGCCCAGTGCCAAGTGAAGCAGTCTACTTCATGTAAGCCACCACTATAACTGACATCAGATGAGATGTTGAGGTATGGATGGACTGTGCAGCATGAACAGGGCAGGGCAGGATGGTGGTAGATTACACTTTGTGCCCAGGTTGTACCCTCCCATGCATAAACAGTCTCCAGGTCTTTTCACTGGCACCTTTCAACAGCATTAAATTAACATCAAACCCAACACTGCGATGAATATATGCACATATGGAAAATAGAAAGTGTCTTCCATTGTCTTTTGGGAATAAAGTAAGTAAGTCCTTCCCTTCTTACTCTATGAAAATAAGGAATCATTGATTTCAGCCCAGCTCCCAGTGAGCATCTGATGTCTCTGGCACAGAACAACCCACCATTATAACTGGCGCTATTTACCTGTCTTTTTGGCAATGTCTGCAGAGAGGCCACAAATTGAATGGGCCATGGAGACTGAGCTGTACCCTCATACTTACTGCAGTGGTGGTCTCTCCAGATCAGAACAGAGGCATGTTGGCAAAAGGTAAGTGTGAAAGAAATTTAATCTGTCTGTGCTTCACCTGGACATCATACCCCTGTGCTGTCACTCTAGTGCTTTTTCACCAGTGCTAAATTCATTGGAAAATGAGAGAGAGAAAATGTAAAGAGAAAAATGTCATTTAGAAATGTTTGGAGAGTTGTAGATGCTTTGGTAGGTTTCTAAAACTCATATATTTTATGTTCTCCTATCTCTTATAATAAAGAGGCTTTTAAACAAGCTAAGGGACTGGATGGTGATAACAGTCAGCCCCTTTCTAAGCTAACTCATGAGATGTTGCAGAAACTTTCCAACGAAGAAGCAGTAATATTACACTCATGAGTAAAAGAGTTTTGGTGCCTCTTTAAAACCCCACTGTAGCTGCTTACTCAGAAGTAGTAGCTTCCTCCCACCTCCTCCCCTTGCTCTGTCTACTTTTGTTTCAATATGGGTGTGACTTTTGGTGCAGCTCCCCCTCCCTGTTATGTCACTGCTTCAATTTCTTTAGAATCAGAATAAAAACTGCAGCAAACTTCAGAGCTCACTGATTGCAGGCTGAACTAGGCTTTTTTGATTTGCGCACCCTTCAAGGATCTCCTTAGTTTTGGCAAAGTAACTCTGAAGAAACAATGAGCAAGTTCTTGTTGTGTGCAACTTTTGGATTATGCTTGCTGAAGCTTTGTCTAGCAGAGACACGTAAGTAGTGTATGAATGAAAAAGTCTAATGTTTGCTAATAAGTTATGCATCAGACAGCAGCAGCTATCCAGCCAGCCAGCTAGCAGCCTGCTTGTCACACTAGCACATTTTTGAGTAAAGTTTTATCTGTAAATTATTTTCCAGTGAAAATTGTACCGAAATATACTTGTGCTGTTTTTCTTTTTACATATAAGAAAAAAAAGTGTATGTTAAGTACAGCTACAAATACTCAAAAAGTGAGCTGTAGATCATCACAGTTAAGTTTAAAGTAAGAACTGAAGTACAATAGGCAACTGATCTTCAGCAGAGCTGTTCTAAATTATACTGTAGGAACTGCTGTTATTTATTTACTTTGCTATACCAATGTTGTAAAACAGACAGTTGGGGGGGGGGGGGGAGGAGGGGGGCGGAGAACCCAACCCTCCTGGCATACAATAGCTGTATTATTAGGTTCACACAAGCTGAACTAAAGGCTAATGAATACAGGGTTGGGATGCAAAAACTAGGACAGGCATGCTGAAAAGAAACTTAACTGCTATGAACTGGGACAGAAATCTGGAAGGGTTTTATGGCAATGGTGCATTTAAAGCTTTCTTTTGGGATTAACTGGTGAGGTTTTGGAGAAAACAAAGGAGTTTGATGGAGATGAAAAATCCACTTTCTATATTTTTATAGTGTGACTAACAGTACCAGAATAAATGACTTATTTTCAGAAATAAAAGCACTTAGTTTTTAAAAATCTGAAAATCAGATGCCCAGGATGATAAAATGACCTTAAAATTTGATATGGTGCAGGCACAACAGTGTTTGGGGGAAATAGCTTTGCCTTTAACAGAGTCCCATTGTAACAGAAATTGCCTTGAGTTGCTTTGGAGGGAAACGATTATCCTTCCACCTTGATTTTCTACTAGTCAGTTCTTGGGAATCTAACAAAATCCATTTGTCATAGACACGGTCACCTCAGTGCTTTTGTTTACCTCTTGTTTACTTGAGTACCAATAAATGGCTCCAATTCTGCAGATCTGTGAATGGGTGTGTCAGAATGAACAATTCCAGACACATCAGTGATAGCTGGAGAAGCCTTATGCATTGCATTTGGAAATATTTTTCCTGTTATACTAAGTGTACATTTCATACTAAACTCAAATACTTGGATAATTCATTTAGGCTCAGGTAGAAGGACTGGAGGCTTGTCTGAGGTGTATTTGAGGTATGGCTAGAACTTTGACTTTGATTTAGCATGTATATGTACTGTATAATGATTAAGATTTGGTTATCCTTTGCTCAATTAATTTATCCTTTTATGAACTGTCAAAAGTACCATAAATAAACACAGTCTTCACTTACTCTGGGGATAATACTTTTGCTGTGTGTGTGTGAGAGAAGAAAACCGCATAATCCAGTCCCCAGTGCAGTTAGAAAAAAGATGTCAAGCTTCACGTATGCCCCACAGGAAAGTTTCTTTAAAGGCTTAGCAGGGTATTAGTTTATAGCTACAGTATATTTTACTTGGTATGCAGTGCATTCCAACCTGCCTTTGTAGTCATTAATGACTTTAAAACTCCAGTTGACTTTTTTAATAGCATCCTTACAGTGCATCACAAAATACTAGTAGTCATATTTGGAAGATGATTTAAATAAAGGGCTTGATGTGCAAAATTCAGATTTGGTCCCAATTTTGGGACCAAGTTTGGAAATGTTTGAATCTGAAATTTTGGTTCACTCTAGTTTGCTTACAGGTCTCAGTTGCAGGCTCAGTAGGTTTCACTCGTTCAGTTAGGAAGTGATGATGCTGACAATGATTAATATTTAAGCAGAGTTAGGACTTGTTTAAACAAAGTTGTTCCTGCTTAAGAAATCCTGATTAACTCCATGCGTGGATACTTTTATTCTGGAACAACAGTGTCCGAACATGGAGTTAATCAGGAAAAAAACTGTTGCACTTTAAACTACCATAATCCATGTCAATTCTTAGGTGTAGACAAGATCTTAGAGTCAAGGCACGGGGCCTGAAAATACGGTCTCTAATGGTATGGAAAGATACCATTAGATACGGTCTCTAATGGTATGGAAAGATACCATTAGATACCATTAGATATGGTATTTTCAGGCCCTGTGCCTGAAAATAGAGTCAAGGCACGCGGCCTGAAAATGCGGTATCTAATGGAAAGATCAGGTGTCTAATGGAAAGACACAGATTGCTGTCTGCAGATTAGACCACAAGTTATAGAGTCCAGGAGATGGGAAGAGGACATCCTATCTGGAGACTCTATGGGATAAATCCCTCCACCCCCAGCACAAAACCTGTATAAGCCAATTGCCTTCAAACTCTTTGCATCTAGTTGGATAGCAGAAGTGTGACTGGTGGCAGAATTTGACCCTAAACTGAAAGAAGATGGAGTGGTTCCAGAGATCTAAGATGCAAAGAAATAGGAGAACTGGGAGTGACATTGAGAGAGAGAGGCAGAGTGCCCATCAGCGTACAAGTGGTGGCCAAAATTGCACCACAAGGTGAAAAGAAAGGGATACAATAATTTATCAATCAGTCAAAGAAAGGGATCCTACCTGCCTTTTAGGCTGTATATCTCTTATGCAAACTTGTACATAAATCAATTTGAATAAGCCCTTTGTACTAGTTTACTTCGGAAAGGATGTAACATTGTATACCTTGGCTATTGTCCCAAAGCTGTCAGTAACTAGATTTTAATAAAGACTGGCTTGAGCTGCCATTGTCATTTAATGGAAAGGGTACAAATCTGGCCTTAAAAACTCTGTGCCAAGCCAACAGGCTGCAGTTGGGGATGGTACTGCATTGTCTGGAGAGGGTGGTGTTAGTCAGTGGCAGCATGTACAGAGGGAGCAGGAGTGTGGCTTAAATGAGGGGGCAGGAAATGGCATCACATTGCTGAAAACCCTTTAAGCTAAACTTCAAAGGGTTTGTTGCGTGTAGTGTTGTTGAAGCAACTCGTCATTTCACCTAAGATTAAATGAAGGATCAGAACCATATCTGAGATATGTCCTCGTCGGTGGGACTGTGCACTGTACTCTTAAGGACTTGGACTTGAAACATGATTATTATTGCTGCTGCTATTTATATTGAACCCTAAATGGACACAGCATTCTTCAGTAGTTAGAGCATTCTAAACAATGCTCAGAATCCTTGTGCAGAAGAGCTTAGAGACCATTGAGAACAATAAAGTGTAGACCAGCATGCGGCCATTCCAGCGAGTTTGCTTTGTGGAACAGATTGGTTCTCCGGTCTATTTTTAAGGAGCAAAGGGAAGTGGGTTGTTGTCCTTAGCTGTAAAATAAGATGGATAAGAGGGATGAGAAGCAGAGTCCAGAGAGAAGAGAGGTTGCAGTAATACATCTGGGATACAGCAAGAGCATACTCTACAGATTTGATAATAGAGTTAAAGAGAATTGGAGAAAGGATATGGAGTTTTTCATCACTAGCTTCCTGTTTTAAAAGGGGCCATCATTGGTACTTGATATAACTCAGTCTCCTGTCCACTAATTTTTTGCCTTTAATCACAAAACCATCTTTTTTCCCTAATAAATTTGATGGTTTTCAGGCCATTCTTTATGGATTACTGGCAATTGACCACCAATATTTTTGGTCTAATTGATAATAATTTCTCAGGCAAATCCAGCACTTCACTGGGCTGTTAAATCAAAATGGTCTGTCAGCCATAAAGAAGCAATAATACCTACAAAGCAAGCCTTACCGCCTCCAGTAAATTGGTATGTAATTTATAATGGCCAGTGTGGCTGTTGTTACAATCCTGGTAGCAAAGCAGTGAATGTCAGATTGGAGTGCTTGTCAGTTCCTTATCCTTCAAACCACAAACAGTCTCCCTTGCAGTGGTATCACCTATAACAGTAGCAGCCAGCTGTGATTTTCCTGTATCTGCTGAAGCAGACCCCACCCAAAGCATGAAAGGGGAATTTTCACATATGAATGAATTGGAGAAGAATAACAAGAAATGATACAAAGGGGGTTTCCTAGAGGAACTTCTCTCTCAACTTGAAACTCCAGCTAATTCCAATGCATTTGGTTGATGAGTAGTTCCATGACTTGGTTTCCTTTCTAATGATGTCTGCATCACTATTTAGATTCTGTGGGTAGCATTAACAAGGGAATTGAACTCTCTTATGCATACAGGAGATGCAGATCATACCTCTGGGGTTTTCCAGTCAGTCTTCATTACAACGCCAGTTATGTTGTACAATGCAATGCAACTTCTTTGTGTACAATGTCCTTTATCCACTGTGCCACAAAGCAAAAAAGGTGGGACTAAAACAACTTAAAAGGCCAGGCTGTAATTTTATTATTCACACTGAAGCTGAAGCAATCACATCAATTCAAAATAAAAATCACAGGGAAGAGCTGAATTTTATATATATCCACAGCTGGAAAGTATATAGACTGGCTTCTTTTTACTCCTGACTGAACTCATCTCAGTAGGCTTGGAATCTCTGTGATCATTGGAACTCCATGTACTATCAAACCCCTGTTGCACACTGACAGATTGTGCTGTGTATTTGAAAAAATAATATCAGGCTGGGATAAAACTTCCATCTCTGTTGCTGCAAATAAAGCTGTTCGAAAAGGAGCATATGATGGATATATATTAGAGGATACCACAGTGCAGGCTAACAGCTGACTTAGAAAAGAATATTAAACATTGAAATAGTTGATTACCCTAGTGGCTCTCAACCACAAGTGTTTACCCTGGTGGGTATGCAGAGGTCTTCCAGGGGATATGTCATCTCATCTAGATTCTAGATCAGTGTTTCTCAACCTGGAAGGTTGTGGGATGGGTTTTCGGGGGCAGGGTTTGCAAGTGCAGGCTAGTGTTACAGGGTGGAAGGCAGGACAATTGTGTGTGGCCTCTTGCCTCAGGGGGCCCTGTAAAGCTAAGTTGCATGCTTCAGCCCTGTGTGGCAGGGCTCAGGCTTCAGACTCATGAAAGGTTTACAGTAGTCTGGAAAGGGTGAGAAACAACCACCACCACTGTTAATGTCTGGTTTTGTAAATATTAAAATTGCCTCAGATGCAGAATATATTAGGCTACACTGCGGGGCCGGGGGGCTTGACCTAAGATACGCAACTTCACCTATGCGAATAGTGTAGCTGAAGTCAACGTATCTTAGGTTGACTTACCTTAGCATCCTCATGGTGGTGAGTTGACTGCTGCTGCTTCCCCGTCGACTCTGCTTCCACCTCTCATGGTGGTGGAGTTCCAGAGTCGACGGGGAGAGCACTCAGGGATCAATTTATCGCATCTACACTAGAATGGGGTTTCTCTTGCAGGCTTCTGCCAGCCTGCTGCCAGCCTGGGTTCCCTATACCTGGGCTAGCAGCGGGAGCTGAGTGGAGCAGGCAGCGGGACCCCAACTGGCAGGAACCTGTGGGGGGAACCTCAAAGCAGAGGCAGGCTGAGCCGCTCAGCCTGCCCCCCCCAGGGTTCCACCTGCTGGCTCCTTGCCAGCCGGGGTCCCCGCCTGCCCCACTCAAAACCTTCATCCAGGCTGGCAGGAGCCTGTGGGGGAAACCCCAAAGAGGGGGCGGACTGACCCCCTCAGCCCCTCCCCTTCCACCCAAAGCCCTGCCCCTTCCGGACTGGCATGCGAAGTCTTAAATTTCACTGAATAAATGAAGACTCGGCACACCACGTCTGAAAGGTTGCTGACCCCTGTGTTAAACTTTGAAGAGCTGCTGACCTAAGTGGGCCCCAATGGGAAATGCATTCTTGGTACTGGATTTCCATGGAGTATTTTTGTGTTATTGGATGGGTGCCTTTAAATCAATAGGGTGTGGCATGTGTGGGTTGATGTGCTAAGTATATTCCTTCAGTGTATTCCCCTTCAGCATGAGATATTTCCAGGCACTTGGGGATGCTTAGAATGTGACCTGTAATTGAATAGAACCCTGATATCCTTTTTGTGAATTTAATGATAATCATGTTTAGGGCTTTTCTTCTGCAAATCTCAAAACACTTTACACAGGTGGGTAAGCATTAATAGCCATCATTTGCTAGTGGGAACATTGTGAATACAGAGATGTGAAGTGACATGGCGACTCAGCGTCAGTCAGGAAAAGAGCCCAAGTCTCCTGACTCACATTCCAGGCCTCCACCTACTAGATAAAGCTGACATATTGGGCATATGAATAGTTAGCAGGGAGGGTTCAAGGGAAAGTATCATTATGCAAACTGTAGAGGGAAATGATTAATTAATAGTGAACACAGCTAAGGTGTGGCCTGCCTGTCTTTCCCTTTCAGCTCCCTTTCCCAGTTCACTTTTACTCACTTTCCTATTCCTCCTCGTCCTCTTCCCATTAGATAGCTAGTTAATTTTTCTGTCCCTTCCCTTTCTCGTGATTTACCTGACCAGTTATAGAATGTATAGAGTACTTTACTGTTCCTCTGGTTTACTGAAGCTTCTTCAAATTTTCAATAACCATTTTTGTTATTCATCCATCATTAATGTTTTTTATGCATGAAACGTATTCATAGGATTAAAGAAGATATTTTAACAGGGAAAGAGAAACTATATAGCTTGTGAAGTCAATTCAGATTAATTTCCTCTGCAGCAAATTTTGCATAAAAACACACTTTGAGTGAAGCTTTTGTTCCTTTTGTTGACATTGCTGTCCAGTTTCCTGTTTCATTGTATAAATGATACCTGCACATAATCCTAAAACCTTTTGGCTATTACCATTCGCTATCATTTGATTTTTCTTAAGCAAAAGTGGACCCAGGTTGCAGTTTCCTAAAAGTGTTCAGATCCAAGGTTTTGATTCAGGTTTGCCATTTTTCTTAAGTATGGATGTTCAGAACTATTTGAACAAAATAAGAACTGATCCAAACTTTTGCCCCAAATTGATGTTAAAAATCTCTCTTAAAATTGATTTAAAATAAATTTTAAAATCATTTATGTTTTTTTATTTTTTATTTTCTAGTCCAGATGACAATTCCCAGAATGTAGCAGGTACTTACATTGTTTGGTACTCATGGATTCTCATGGGTAAATGACATTAAAATATCCATGCCTCCCCAAGCAGATTAAAAATTGCAAATCTTCTCCCTCTTAGGCTGCAGACCACCATTTCATGGGTCTTATTATTCTCAGTTTGCAGAAATATCTACTTTTAACGTTCATTGCTTCTTCAGAGTCACTTGCAGCTGCAGTTGGTATTCCATTTAACCAGTTGCTTTGTATACGATGATCCCAGAAGTCTGCTTCCTTTACATTTCTTATTTCCATCATCTTCATTACGTTTTCCTCTTTTGTTCATTTTCCCTCTCTCTGGTATCTGGCTGAAGCAATCTGATAGACTCTGTAGATTACTATCTGTCTAAATAGGTAACAGAAAGTTAAACCCAAGTTATCTAAATTTAGTCAGTGCTCTGGTCATCTTCAGAAGAAATAAAAATCTAGCCCACCAACTGCTCTCAAGAAATAGGCCTTGGGAGACACTTGAATGAAAGAAAAGTTTACAGGAGCAAATATGTTCTGATTCTGGACTATATTTTTGTCCCTCACAACAAATATTTCTGTTCCTTCTAATTTCATCCATCCTGTCCATGTAGCTCTGACTTGCATCCCTGTGTTTTTAACCATACCAATGTCATTCTGGGATCCTGGCTCCCAGTGCTTTCATGAGAATGGTACTAATAAAATGTCTCTGTCTGCCACGGCAAGAAAGCTCAGAGTCGTTTTGGGCACCTTTGGAGGTAAGTAAAGTCTGATTACTTTCAATTTTTAATGAAGGAAAAAAGAAGCTTGTGTGAAATAAATTCTTCAATCTCTGACTTCATATGTCCTACCAAACTGTAATGATGCCTCTCCTCATAGCCAGGGTATGGCCATTTCATTTTATAACCTGCAGGGAATAACTTTCTGCAAGTTACAATTAATGACCAGAGGAGTGCAGTGACCCTTTCAGGTGAAAAGACATCCAGTGCTGTTGAAGAAGAAATCCTTGCCCTCTAGAGCAGTGGTACTCAGACTTAATGAGCTGGAGAGCCACTTTCTCATTGAGTGGAGAAACAATCACAAAAGAACATCCTTTGTGCTTTTGTGACATGTGTTTTGTGCAGCATCATCCTGCACTGAATCCAGCAACATGACGACAAGAGTGGAATTCTTTGTCAGCATGTTGCGCCCTGTATCTCCTTGCAGTTGTCTCTTTCCCCTGTAGCTCCATTCCCTCTATGCTTGGTGGTATGGGAGATAACGCTAGCATCTCTAATCTATTTTCTTAGTGTGGTCCCCACTCAACAAGCTTCAACTGTTGTGTAGCAGTAATATGGGTAGTGTTCTCCATGAGACCAGGCAGAGTCAAAGGAATGCCACACAGATCTAAGGATTCTAGGAGAGTTTTATGGAAGGCCCTACAGAGACACATGCAGCTGTTGGGTCACAACTTGTGTATCACTGCTATTAAGTGGATGCTACTGAATGTAGCAGGACCTTCTCTTTTTCTAGTCTGGAACGATTCAGTATATGAATTGAGGCAAAAGGCCTGCTCCCCTTCCGTCCACGAAGAGGCATGCTCCAGAACGTAGAGGTTGTCCACATTCAATATGTTTATGACAGAGTCAGAAAGGCTGTGTCTGGTTTGCCGCTGTCACATTAGTGGTTTTGTTCTCTATTAACCTTTGACTGAGAGTACAGTTTTACCTGTACAGTTCATACCATAGTGGGTTGGGTTTCCTTTCTGAACAAAGTCTTTATTACCTTCAATAAGTATTCACTTGGAGTCAGCGCTGTAGTGGTAATTGTCTATGAGAGTGTACAGCACATCCATGTACTACAAAGGGGCATTGTGCAGCGACAATCTAGTGGCAATCCCAATGATCTTCAAGCACAGCAAACCATTGCATCTCACATCAACCTTCCCTCACTGGTGCTAGCAATTAGTAATCTAGGAAACTAGAATCCATCTTTCAGTCTACTTATACATTATTATGGTGCCTGTCAATATAGAATATAAGCAAGAGTGGCTTTCCCAGCTGCTGCTAAGTGGGCACACACTTGCTTCTAACATATAGAACGGCCACACACAATGCAAGACTGTTGTGTTGATAAGGGGTTGCTATGGGTTCAGCAAGGGATAAGTTAATATTAACTTCATGCAACACTTTTTGCAGATATTACCAAATAGACGTCATCTAATCATATCTCCCATGGTAAATGGGCTGGAGAGCTCTAGCACTGTGCTAATAAAAGAGCTGATGGTGAGCTAACACACCCTCAGTATAGCCTATTACACACAGAAAATGTAAACTGTAAACTACACTACATCGTGCAAGTACTTATCATGTACTTAGCAGTCTTGATCCTCTCTGGAACCATACATCTGAAGGAAAAACTCAGATGCCTGTACTTTCTCAAAAGATGCCATATGATATCTCCTCAGAAGTGGCTGGAGTATATGATGCAATTTTGCTGAGATGATCCAATCTGGAATCAGCATTTGGATGTTTCCTCTTTTTTCTAGCACTATAAATGGTTCTGAGTAACTGTTACATCGTTTGAACTAAGAGGGAAACTCTGACAAAGTAGCAGGAATAAAGTTCTAAGGAGCTTGGAATTTTATCATTTAAGTATATGGATATCATTATGTAACACAACACAGATGAGCCTAGCCAATGAGAAGCAAATGAATTAAACTGTTGAAGGATGGCACATCATAATAGCTTTTCTTTCTTTCTTTCTTTCTTTCTTTCTTTCTTTCTTTCTTTCTTTCTTTTTCTTTTTCTTCAGTAGAACTCAAAATACTTCACAAAGTATCATGATCCCTGTATTACAGTGACAAGCCCAAGGTCACCCAGCAGGCCAGTGTCAGAGCCAGGAATAGGACCCAGGCCTCCTGAGTCCCAGTCTAGTGCTTTATTCACTTGACTTAATTCTTTCGTCTGTTTTCATGGAGGACAACAGTTATGAATTCATAAAGCAGCTGTTTTTGAAATACAAGAAGGCCATGAGCAAACCTCCTCCTATTGCTCTAGAAGTCAACAATAGTGAATGGGTCCAGGGATGTTTTCTGGAATGTGATGTCTTAAAAAAATTCTCCAGGAAAAAGATCTATATTAAATAGATCGATATAACCTATCGCTGGCCTGATTATGCAACCCTTGCTGATTTCAATGTGACTACTTGAGTAAGTAAATGCCCACCAATGTAAGCATTTTTTTTTTCAAAAGCAAGGGAAGTGCAAGCTGACATTCAGACACAACTCTACAATAATAAGCTACTGGTTGCAGACCAGCACTTGAAGTGTTAGCCATATCAGCCAGCTAAGTTATTAACAGACTTTATCACTCACACTGTGGAACTTCAGATTAAGCTAAGTTTATCAGCATTACAACACACTGTCGTCTACCTATTGACTCACACAGGAAGTTCAGGTTGAACATCTGCAAGATGACTCATTAACCCCTGAACCACACTTTTCTTTTACCGAAAGAAAAGAATATACTCAAGACAAACAACCCCCTACAAACAACAAAAACCATGGTAACATATGACTATGCAAAGGAGAGACAAGGTGGGGTGGATGAGGTAATATATCTTTTATTGGACCAACAACTGTTGGCAGAAAAGACAAGCTTTCGAGCTTACACAAAGTTTTTCCTTCACTCTTTAACATACTGGTTTGGTGCATGAAGTTGATGAATGCCTATTTAGTGTCTTCCATCCTTGCAGAATAGAGTTGGAGTCACCTTGATTAGGACTTTCTTCAGGCATCTCCACTAATAAGCAATTGTCTGAGACAAACTTTCAACATGTGCCATTTCCTGGTGTATAGACAAATCTTTCCCACTTACAGTTACTGATCTTGGATCCTCTGGATTGATTGTTGTACTCTGAATCAGCTGTTTCTGTAGTTCCAACAAGATGTCTCTGGTTTCTGAGAAG
The DNA here is from genome assembly GCA_007922305.1 of Dermatemys mawii. Lineage (NCBI taxonomy): Eukaryota > Metazoa > Chordata > Testudines > Dermatemydidae > Dermatemys > Dermatemys mawii. Next base: position 27,430,345 of record ML677332.1, read on the forward strand.
AACTTGCCTTTGCTTTGCAAGAACCTTACAGATCTTGGCACTTCTGTTTTCAAACTCCTTCACTGACTTCCTCTCCCCGTTCAGCATCAACATGAAACTTCTTGTCCTCACCTTTGAAGCTCTTTATAACTGTGCCTGACTGCGTCTCTGCCTAGTTTCTTCTTCCTCCCAAATCTCTTGAGTCCATCTAAACCTCTCTCCTAATGACTCCCTTCCTTGATTTACTTTAACTTCATACTTTTTCCTATTTCATCCTCCTCTACTTCTGGAATGTCTTCCCTCTCCTCACCTTCCCCGTGATAATCCTCTCTTTGTTCAAATCTCAACTGAAAACACACCTGTTTGGAGTAGCCTATCAGGAGGATCAGTTTGCTTTGAGCAAAAAAACCTCCCACCTTCTGCTCCCTCAGTATCTGAAACCTATTTTCTGTCTCATTTGAACTCTGATCTCTTGATCTCAGCTTGTCTTTTGTACTGCATTGAGCACACTCTTAGCACTCACTAAATGACAAATTATAATAATGGCTGGTCCAAGATCAATTCCTTTGTTTGCCCATTGACCATTCTGACCTCGCATTTCTGTCAATGGTCAGCATTCAGAAACTCGTCAATCATTGGGGTTGAATTTTCTTGCCACACTCCTTCTGTTGAGCCAGAAGAAACAAGTTCAAGAATGATACATACAGTAATCAAACATTTTTATTTGGAATAAGAGTGCTGCTGGTGACCTGCCACTATGATGGTATGTTACGTTGTAGCTGAGGATTGCTACGTGTAGGTTTCTTAACAGCTGGTGATTTTCTTAATGAAGGTTTTTTATCCCAGATTCAGCGACTCTATTTAAATATAATGGGTGTGATCCAATGTGCCTGATTCATATTGCTTTACAAGATCAGGAACACACAGCCTCTGAACTGTGTCTATCTTCACTATACCTACAAATGTATGCCATTCAAAAATTGACTTCATTCTGTTTGTCATCTTCTGTCTGTTTGTCATCCGTCATCTTTTCAGATTCAATTTACAGATTTCTGGATTGCTAGAATAATAGACTAGAAATCAACAATCACCACAACAAAATCTTTGCCTTCTAGATGAAATTGGTTTCAGAGGGGCAGCCTTGTTAGTCTGTATCAGTAAAAACTACGAGAAGTCCTTGTGACACCTTAGAGACTAACAAATTTATTTGGGCATACGCTTTTGTGGGCTAGAACGCACTTCAGCAGATGCATGGAGTGGAAAATACACTAAGCAGGTATAAATATACAGTACAAGAAAAGATGGGAGTTGCCTTTCCAAGTCGGGGGGGCGGGGTCAGTGCTAACGAGGCTAATTCAATTAGGGCAGCTGTGGCACATGCCCAACCCTGGCCCATTCCGAACAGATACTCACACCTTCTTGTCAGCTGTTGGGAATGGGCCACATCCACCCTGACTGAATTGGTCCCATTAGCTCTCACCCCCCACTTGGTAAGGCAACTCCCATCGTTTCATGAGCTGTATATTTATACTGCCTACTGTATTTTGCCCTCCATGCAACTGATGAAGTGCATTACAGCCCACGAAAGCGTGGTTGATCCTAGCACTTCCAAGGGATAACAGTGGTTCTCTGTTTGCTGATTCCTGTATTTGAAACAAATAGTATATACTCTTGAAATAGTTTCAGTGTATGTTTACATTTGTACATGACCAAAACAAAATTTCCTGTGCTCTCCTGGATATTTCAATGTGTGTCCTTCATGGACAAGCATATCCCAACATTTAAGCAGAATATTATCATGCTAGGTAATTCTTCAGAATATAAAGAGTCAGGGAAGGTAGCACTTTGTTTCTACAGCAATTCCTGATTACTCTGATCCATGTTTAAAACATGCATTGCAGCAGGCTTAGTTCTCTTTTTTCACTTCCACATTAGCTGAGAATCTTGACTTAATTTCCCTTTCAGTTGTCAGGAAGTCAATTTAACTTAAAATATTCGAAAAACTAATAAAGTTTTAAAAATGAAAAAACCCCCAAACTTATATAATTATGCCTGCATGTTGTAGATGGCAGAGAGTGTGATGGGGCTCTGTACTACTACAGCAAACTCATAAGAAATTATCCATTGAGCTCAGTGAACTCTGGATGAGACCTTTATTCATCAAATTGAGCTAATACACATTATGTGAGTTTGTTGACTCTGAAAATCCTTTTTCTGTGACTTTCTATAATTTTAGGCCATCAACACCAGCTGAATTCAAATAAAATCTTTTAAGCTGCTGAAAACCAAGTTTGTCTTTAAGCGCTTCTATATTTAGGCCTGGTCTACACTAGCGGGGAGAGTTGACCTAACGTACGCAACTTCAGCTACGTGAATACCGTAGCTGAGGTCGATGCATCTTAGGTCGACTTACCTGCCGTCCTCACGGCGGCAGCAGTTGACAGTGGGTTCCCGCGTTGACTCTGCCTTGTGTCTTTTGGTGAGCTGGAGTTCCAGAGTCGACAGGAGTGCCTCTGGGGATCAATTTATCGCATCCTGACAAAACACAATAAATCGATCTCCAGCAGATCGATCTCTATGCGTCGATCCAGCTGGTAGTGTAGACAAGGCCTTAGTGTCATGCTCCATTAGCAGGCAACATTGAAACGTGTATTTCATATGTTTCATGTTTAAGTGGCATGCAGTGTGCTTTCAGTTGTCCAAAGAAATATTGTTTCCTTCCCCAAATGGGAAATGTTCACATGACTCAGCACCTCAAATATCTTGGCTTCCTGTGGTGAGAAGCTGCTTGACTTTCAGCCCAGGCTTCATTTTTGTGACTGCAATGGCTTGTCGGTACATCTGGAAATGAATCTTAGCTTTTCCCTAGGCTCCTTTAAGACTGTCTGTGAGCCTGCACTCTGAGGGGGCTTCTGACTTTTTCCATGATCTGCGCCCTGGGAAAATGCTGTCTTCCTTCTAGTATCCCGTTTCCTTATTTTCTCTTCTATGTCCAGCATTCCTGATCTCTTGCAAAGCTGCCATTTCTGGTAACATGTGTTATTAACAACAACCAGACTTCTAAATTGTTAGCAGAATTTATTTCCCAAAATCAAAGGACTCAAAGGCCTGGTCTTCACTAGAGCGGGGAATCGACTGTAGATACGCAATTTCAGCTATGTTAATAACGTAGCTGAAATCGGCTTATCTACAGACGACTTACCTGCCGTCCTCACGGTGGCGGCGGGCGGCGGCGCGCTCTCCCGTCAACTCCAGCTTGCGCCTTTTGGCGAGCTGGAGTTATGGAGTCGACGGGGGTGCTGCTGGCGATCGATTTATCACGTCTATTTATTGCATCTTGATGAGATGCGATAAATCGATCGCCATAAGATCGATCTCTCCCGGCTCTAGTGAAGACAAGCCCAAAGTAAGCAGAGCTTCTCAGCATTAGGCTACACAGACAGCTAACTGCCTGCTGCTGGCCAGTGACTTAGATAGGCAGTTCCCTTTGTTCCAGTCAGAGCAGAGCTGATGCAAGCTCAGTCCCGCACCTTATAGCCACATAACGCTCATGAGAATCCCTACAACAACAACAACCTAGTGTGCACAGCCCAGCGCTCATAAGTAACCTTTAATAACAAACCAGCAAGTATGAGAAAACCTACAATAACAAATCAGGAGGTGCATACCATAGTTCACAAAGAACCTCACAAAAAGGAGACAGTGTACATAGCCCAGTGCTCAGTCCCAAGTCAGTATCCTCAGAATAACAAACCAGTTTGTGCGGCCCATCAGTCTTGAGTATCTTTGGGGTAATAAACAAGCTTGCAAAGATCTGTGGCCATGAGCAACCTTAATCTGTGCATGCATGGAAAGAAGGGTAAATGTTTTGGTGGTAAGAAAAGTAGTGGTTTTACACCTCAAGCTTTGAAGGAGAAAAAGTAACAGTGAGGCGGAAAATGGTTTTTAAAGACTTGCTGATAACTTGCTTGTGTCTCATTTTAAGACATGGAATCCAGGTGATACTTTTTTCCCTTCCTCAGGTTTTGATAACCATCATTTCTGGGAAGCCAGGCTTTAAAGCATTAAAGGTTGTAGTGCTGAGGTGCCTGGCCATAAATTGACCCAGTAATTTATTGGACTTGTAGCTTCTCAAGTACACAGATAGAACCATGCTTATTCCTCCTGTGTATTCTGTATGAGACAGGAATGCAAATGTTGCATACCTATATCAATGGCACATTCAACCTAGTATTCTGCCTCAGACACCTCTGAGTCTCCTGACCACTGCATATAATTCAGCAGGCCAGTGGTACAATATTATACAACAGGGAAGAATAAATTATTTTCTGGTCTTAGTAGGTGACCAGCATAAACCCTTATGACATAGAAAGTTTAGTATACAGTTTAATATTTTTGAATGATAAATGATTAATGGATTCTCAAGTGAAATGTTTTCCACATATTAAAAAAAAATCACAAGAACTCCAGACCCCAATACACTTCAACTTCAGGAATGTTTGGATCAGAATCTAGACTGTATCTCTCACACCCAACAAATTAGGGGGCGCATACCATAGTTCACAAAGAACCCCACAAAAAGGAAACAGTGCAACAAATACAATGCCAAATTTAATGATTAAACTAGGCAGTTCAATCCAGCTCCTAGTGAAATCATTTGATTACTTCTATGAAAGCTGTAGCAGGCCCTAAGTCAGGGCTTCCAGTTGTGAACTTGGGAGCTCCAATTGATCTCTTGGCAACTAAATTAGATCACTGGGCATCTAAATGCTCAGGTGAGCACACAGATGAAGAACCAGATTCTTAATTTCAGTGGATAATTCTGTAGTAGATTGAAGAAAATGGTACAAAACGGGTTTTGTTTGTGTGTCTTTATTTTCCAGACATTTGAAAATAGCGGAGAGAGAATTAATTTGTCCATGGTGGACAAAGTGGGTTTGGAATGAAAAATCTTAAAATAGATCTATTGTTTTGGGGGATTATCTCTCTTTCTGCCATTACTTGTTATGAGGAGATCGGAATAGGTTGTTTATCTAAGCAGTCTTGCTCTGTTTAATATGAGAGGCGCCGACTTCCTAAGTTCCCAGGCCCCACTCCACTTCACCCCCGTCCCCAAGTGCCCATCCCCACCTTTTCCTGCCCCCGCCCTACCTCGCCTCTTCCTGCCCCTGCTCTGCCCCACTTCTTTCTGCCCCATTCCTCTTCCTACCCATGGTGCTCCACTCCTCCCTCTCCCACCCAGCACTTCCTGCACCCCGCTGAACAGCTGATCACTGGCAGGCGGTAGGCACTGGGGAAGAGGGGGACTGATTGGTGTGGCTGCGGGTGGGTGCTGAGAACCCACTAATTTTTTTCTATCCCATGGAGTCAGTGCCTATGCTCAGTATAGCTGTTATCTTAATGTTACCTTGTGTGAGTCTGTGTTAATTTGCTGGTTTTCAGAATGTTTAAAAAGCTTCTTATGGTTTCTTTTTTCTGTTGCTATTTGTGGTAAAACAGCTCTAACGTCAACAGACGCTTTTGTATTCAATTTTTTTGTTGTTGTTGTTGAGCATTGCCTGGTTTTCCTTAATAAACTTTCCACTTAAGCCAGTTTAAAATAGAGAGAATGGTTATTAGAGTTTCATGTAATAGCGGAATTAAAAATGTAGTAACTAATTTATTCTATTGATTCTAGTATGGAAAGTATCATGATTTTTTCAAATTTTTTGTGTCAAATTCTGCACATAAATCTTAGTCTCATTAACTGGAAGCACACTTGCAAGTACTTGCAATTCATAATCTGTGCCATTTTAACTGGACACATGGATCACATGTCTCATGTGGCATGATTCTCTTAACTGACTGAATGAGCATAACTCTTTGGTTTCTCATGTGATCAACTTATGAGTTGCATGGAAAGTGGTGTGAACACAATAAAAGAGGATTTGTTTTGAAGTTCAAATAAACACTGACATATTTTGCACCTCCCCACCCCCATTCACTCCCAGTTATTCACCCGCTCTAGTTTCATGTAGATATCTTCATGGTGGCTGCATGTAATTAACACCAACAAATGTGACCTCCCTTATTCTACCTTTGGGATTGCAATGATGTTTATTTCCTCACGCCGTTGTGTTTTTCTAGTGTAGAGTGACCAGATGTCCTGATTTTATAGGGACAGCCCCAATTTTGGGGTCTTTTTCTTATATAGGCTCCTATTACCCCTCATCCACTGTACTGATTTTTCACACTTGCTGTCTGGTCACCCTATTCTAGTGTCCACATTAGTGATTATGTTTTACTCACCTGAAGGTGGCATATGACCTAGTTGTCTAATTCCAGAACGATGATTTCTCTGCCTGAGTTTTTTGGTTTTCCATTGAAGTATTTGGCTCTGCTGCACAGCTGTACCACATTCTGATGCAGTCTGAAAATTGTAATTCTGCTTTTGGATGAAGCAATCGAAAATAAGATAATATTGAATGTAGAGAGCAAGGAAGTTAAACATGAGTTATGACACTGTATAGACTATCTCTGGATGTTTACCATAACCACTGTTGCCAAGCAGATAAACCATGGTTGGAAGTTCCATTAGCAGCATTTTTTTTTCCTGCAGCAGTTGCTGAGGAATGAAATAAATGGCTTGTTCTGACTTGTACATTCACAGTGAGCCTAGCCTGCTTGGTTCAACAATATTCAATGTATTCCTGTTTTTAATAAAACTAATTTAATAGTCATGAAAGTTGCCAAACTAAGAGGCTGACTTCCTGTCTACCTGCAGAACTGAGGCACAAACAATGGCTTTGGAAGCCGGTGGGCAGATTCCCCAATGAGGGCAGACCAGATAGTCACATGCTCAAGTCCCCTTCCACATTCCATACCTCGAGGTGGGCTTATTAAAAAACAGACTAGACAAAAGGCTCAAAACAATGCAAAACAATGAGAAATACTTTTTTTGCTTTTTTCCAGCTGGACAAATCCTTCCCCTACTACATAGACCTTCCTCACTAACACCCCATCTAGGATCATCCCTGCTCCTGCCTTCCCCTGCTACTATTTGAAAGACAGCTCTATTTATAGCAAGTGCTGCTTGCAACATTCAGTCCCATGACCGAATATCACATGCTCTCTGAATTCAGTCCCCTCAGTTTTAAAGGGTCAGGCGAGAAATAACATGAGAATGGCCATAATGGGTCACCCCAATGGTTCATCTAGCCTGGTATCCTGTTTTCTGATAGTGGCCAGTGCCAGATTCTTCAGAGGGAATGAACAGAACAGGGCAATTATCAAATGATGCGTCCACTTTCATTCAGTCCCAGCTTTTGGCATTTGTAGGTTTAGGACACCTGGAACATAGGGTAGAGTCCCCGACCATCCTGGTTAATAGCCACTGATGGACCTATCCTCCATGAACATATCCAATTCTTTTTTGAAGCCAGTTGTAATTTTGGTCTTCACAACATCTCACAATCAGTTCCACAGGCTGACTGTACATTGTATGAAGAAGTACTTCCTTATGTTTGTTTTAAGCCTGATACCTTTAATTACATTGGGTGACCACTAGTTCCTGCACTATGTGAAGGGGTAAATTACACTTCCCTATTCACTTACTCCACAACATTCATAATTTTATAAATCTCTATCATATCTCCCTTTAGTCGTCTCTTTTCTAAGATGAACTTTGCCAGTCTTTTTAATCTCTCCTCATATGGAAGCTCTTGCATACTCCAATCATTTTTGTTGCCCTTCTCTGTACCTTTTACAATTCTAATATATTGTTTTTGAGATGGGACTACCAGAACTGCATGAAATGTTCAAGGTGTGGGCATATACCATGGTTTTATATAGTGGCATTATTATATTTTCTCTCTTACTATCTATCACTTTCCCAATGGCTCTTAACATTCTGTTAGCATTTTTGACTGCACACTGAGAAGATGTTTTCAGAAAACTATCCACTATGACTCCAAGATCTGCTTCTTGATCCCATCATTTTTTAAGTATAGTTGGGATTATTTTTTCTAATGTGCATTACTTTGCACTTGTCAACAGTGAATTTCATCTGCCCTTTTATTCCCGAGTCTCCCTGTTTTGTGAGAACCCGTTGTAACTCTTTACAATCAGCTTTGGACTTCACTATCTTGAATGATTTAGTATAATCTGCAAACTTTGCCAGCTCACTTTCTGCTTTTCCAGATCACTTATGAATATTTTGAACAACATAAGTCCCAGCACAGATCTTTGGAAACCGCCCTATTTACCTCTTTCTAGTGTGAAAATTGACAATTTATTCCTACCCTTTGTTTTCTACCTTAGAACCAGTTTCTGATCCATGAGAGAACTTTCTCTCTTATTCCATGACTGCGTACTTTCTTAAGAACCTTTGGTTTGGTACCCTGTGAAAGGCTTTCTGAAAATCCAGGTAGATTATATCAACTGGATCATACTTGTCCGCATGGTTGTTGACTCCTTCAAAGAAATCTAATAGATTTGTGAGGCATAATTTCTCTTTGCAAAAGCTATGTTCACTTTTCCCCAACATACTGTGTTTGTCTATGTCTCTGATGATTCTGTACTTTACTATAATTTCAACTAATTTGCATAGTACTGAAGTCTTACTGGTCCGTAAGTGCCAGGATCACTCTGGAGTCTTTTTTAAAAAAATCAACATTATATTAGCTGTCCTTCAGTCATCTGGTACAGAGGCTGATTTAAGTGATAGGTTATGTACCACAGTTAGTAGTTCAGCAGTTTCATATATGAGGTCCTTCAGAACTCTTGGATTACTTTCATTTGGTCCTATTTAATTTATCAATTTATTCCAAAACCTCCTGTATTGACATCTCAGTCTTGGACAATTCCTCAGATCTGTCACCTAAGAAGAATGGCTCAGATGTGGGAATCTCCCTCACATCCTCAAATGCAAGAATTCATTTAGTTTCTTTGCAATGGCTTTACCTTTCTTGAGTGCTTCTTTATTATCTTGATTGTCCAGTACTGTGGTCCCACTGATGGTTTGACAAGCTTCGGATAAAAATTTTGCTCTTAGTTTTTGCATTTTTTTACTATTTGCTATTCATATTCTTCTTTGGTCCACCTAATTATACTTTTACACTTGAATTGGCCAGAGTTTATGCTCCTTTCTATTTTCCTCACTAGGATTCGACTTGCAATTTTTAAAGGAGGCCTTTTTTTTTTATCTCTAAGTGCCTCTTTTATGCTTTGGTTTAGCCATGCTTCCATTTTTGACTTTTTTATTGATTTTTTTTATTTGGGGTATATATATAGCTTGAGGCTCTATTATGGTGTTTTTAAATAGTTTCCATGCAGTTTACAAGCATTTCACTCTTGTGACTGTTCCTTTAAATTTCCATTTAACTAACTTCCTCATTTTTGTGTAAAAGCGACAGAGTCTAGTAGCACCTTACTAACAGATGTTTAGGAGCATAAGCTTTCATGGGTGAAGACCCACTTCATCAGATGTAGTTCTTCTTTTGGAAGTTAAATGGTATTGTGTTGGGTTTCTTTGGTATTCCCTTCCCTGACTACAGGAATGTTAAATGTAATTGCATTATGGTCACTGTTATCAAGCAGTTCAGCTATATTCACCTCTTGGACCAGACCGTGTGCTCCACTTACAGTTCCATGCATGCATGTACTCCAGGATGAGTACCCTGGTATAGGCAGGGCTGCATGGGAAATGGTTTTCCTGTCCCCTGAGATATTGAAACATTTTCCCATCGCAAATGGGACAAAAAGTTGAAATCTAAAATATTTTCACAAAACAATTATCTGATAATAATTTCAGCTCAGGTCAATTAAAATGTTTCATTTTGATTTTGACCTTTATTTTTAAACCTTTTGTTAGTATACATTAACAAAAATTTCGAATCAAAAAGTAGTTTCTGACTGAAAAACGTAACTCTTTACTTCTGAAATGTCAGAACAGGATTTTTTTTCAATTTTGGAATGTTTTCCCCAAAATATTTTGAAACAGAAGATTCATCAAAACCAACTCTTTCCCACAATTTCAGTTTTGACAAATCGGCATTTTCTGCTGAAAAAATGTTTCATCGAGAAATCTGTGACCAGGTCTAGTACAGACTTCCTTAAACTCATCACACTAGTGGACCCAACTCTGTTCTGATGAGACCTTCTTCAGGGTTGAAAGGTAGATCATTTTACAGCTTTATTAAGCCTGAACGCTTCTGGCAAGAGTGTTATGGTGTTTTTTTCTAGTAGGCACTAAACTGAAACCTACCAACTCATTACCCTGAATAACTGTGCAATATGCTGAGTTGTCTAACTGATGTTGCCTATCTGTGTCTGGATCTGTGGAGAGGATAAGGGACCTACATTTATTATCTGCTAAAGGAGACTCAGGTATAAGCAATAGAATTCAGTGATTTTAGAACTAAAGGGTCAGAGTTCTAGAGTTGGCTCCCTAGATTTATATGTATGATTTATGTAGTAGCTGTGCAAGTTGTCGTCAACATGCCTAACAACACTCAGTCCTTAATACTGACTTGGTCTGGATTTGAACCAATCATTCAGAAGAAAAATATCAAACTTTTATAACCAAACAGCCATCTAAGGATCACACTCTGTTCTGTGTCTATGTGAGAGTGGAAAATTCACAGGCTTCTATTTTATTGTTACTGTATTTTTAAAGCTTAGGAGTTTTTCATTTTCTTTTGAATGTGGGTTGCATGCTTTTCAAAGATTTCCTGCCTCATCTCATCTCGGCTGTACATCTAGTAAGGAACAACATACTGAGACCCCGTAAACCTGGTACCTCTTAGAAATCGAACAAATGGAGATCGTCTCATAAGTAAAATATGGATGAATTGGACCTACTGTACAAAATCTTTGCAGGGAGCTCTTGGACTGCTTAACAGTAGTTTAGTAGGGCCACTCCCAAAGGAAAAAGCTAAACTCTGCAGGGCTCCGTTTAGAGCTTGAAAATCATATAACTTCTGCTTTTTTGAAAGAGTCTTTTATGTTGCTCTATGATATCAGACTGGAGTTTCTCTCTGTCTCCCATTCTCTATTTTCTGACCTTCTGCCAGCTTTTTTCTATTTATTATTTTTCAATAATATTTTTATTTTAGTATTTTGACTTTACCTAGGTAGCTCCCATGCTTTTGCTCTATAGGCAAGTATGAAGACATGGTCCCCGCCCTAATAAGTTGCAGTTTAAGTGTACTCTTGCAGTCTTCTTGGGTTAGTAAACTATATCACTGATAGTGCTGTTAAAAGATGATCTTTCCGATCACCCAAAGAAGGACAGAACTTCTTGTTTCTTGGCGCACATATTTCACAACTTTAAAGTGCTGATTTAGCAAAGCACTTATGTACCTACTTAACTTTAAGCAAACAAGTAATCCTTTCTCATCCCAGCAATGCATTTTAGTGCATGCTTAAAATTTATTAGGATTTATGCAAGGGGTTTAAGCATGTGTTTTAAGTGCTTTGATGAATCAGGGCCTAACTCAGCCCCATGGTCTTAGGTAAATTTGACACTCTTGTACTATTTTGGTGATACCAGTACTGTACTGTGCCAGTCATTAACTGAGTCACAAATATTTGTGAAAGGTATATTTCATAATAATAACAACACTGCACTGATACAATCCTTTTATTAACATTAAGCCTTAAAACATCCATTTGAATTATGTTAGTATTATTATCCCCAATTTTTAGATGGGAAAACTGGGAGAGAAGTTAAATGACTTATCAAACACACACTAAGTTATTGGTAGAGGTATGGGAATAGAACACACAACTCCTACCTCCAAATCATCTTCACTGTCCTCTAGGTACATTTTGTTTTTTGGCAATAATATGTAAATATTATTATTACTTTTCATGGGGTTTTTAAGTGAGTGTAGTACAGTACTAGTGAAAGTTGACAGATGTACAGTCCTGGAGTTGAAGATCTCTGTTTCTCTTAAAATATCACAGTGATGGGAGCAATATAAAGGTCTAAACAGAATGGAATAGCTACAGACTAGGTGCAGCACAGATAACAACAGTGAAACTTCCCACAACTTCCCAAATCATGTGCCTGTGTTGGATAATTTAATTGGGTATTGAGCCTGCTTTGAGCATGGGGCTGGACTAGATGATCTCCTGAGGTTCCTTCTAACCCTGATATTCTATGTACAAATACTTGAAATTCAAAAGCTGACCCAGTGCATCTTAGAATATGAAAACAAAATAAGTAGGGTACTATGAGAGAATAGAAACAATTATTCTTGTAAGAATTTTGTATTTTTTTAAATAAAGAGATGATATTTGAACACCATGCAGGGCTGCATGCAATGAAAGAACACAATCAGCACAAGACTTGTTTAATAACCAAGGACAACATTGGTAGCAATAAAACCTAAATCCTCTTGAAGTGTATAGAAAGAAAATCATTTGTGCTATCAAAACCCTTGCTTCATGTCTTCTCACAGTCTTCATTCATCACATCCTGGTTACCTATCAATCAACTTGAACCACAAACCCAAAAGAGAAAATCCCCAAGAGAACAGCTAGCTGAGCACTTCCTGATTCCCCATGGCAACAGACCTTGTGGTTTCACTGAGTAGACGTCCTGAAGACCTTCAGTGTCTAAACATTCAAGGTTTTCTGTGAAGTGAAGCAAAGTTCCTGCAAATGGCTTGCTGCTGCTAGTTCCTTCCATGTGTCTGCAATTATCAGCACAACGTTTTACATTATTAAACAATATCCTAGCTGACTATTACACTGATAAGAATTGTATCTTGAATAGGAAAAGTAGAGAAAAAATAAAACTCCTACAGGGTGATTAATAGTCCTTATGGAAAAGAAACTACATCAGCTCACTTGCATGAGTAAGTGATACTCTCTGTGAGTAAGGGTTGCGAAAACAGGGCTAAAATGTGAGATTGAACTTGGTTGGATGGTTGATTGCAGCTAAAAAGCCTGGGGGAGTGGGAGGCAATGACTTGAAGGTATATCAAACTATGAAAAGGCAGAGCTCCTTAGCCTAGCTCAGCCCATAAGATTATTATGGTGGGCACTGGACAACAGTGTGTGTGTTTGTGGCTTTGGCTAAAGAGGTTCAGCTCTCACTATGGGCAATTTGGTCCAGAAGATGAGCAAGCAAGACAGCTGCTATGTGAAAGGAACAAGGCTGAATCAGATATAAGGCTTCTTGACAAGGTGTGCCGACATAAGGGGTGACAGGAGTGATTTAGATTGGGATGGGGGTAAGATTAGGAGAGAGAGCCTGATCAGGGAAGAATTTGCAGCTGCTTACTCAATGCCTGTAGATGACAAGCAGAAAGGGAAGAGAAACAGAAGACAAAGGCTCCCTGGAAAGGCAGGGACAAGAGTGTGTGTGTGTGTGTGTTAATGTTTTCCATGATCATTAAATCAGAAACATCCTTGGGGCATTCCATGTGTTCGAAAACCAAAGTCTTGTGGTATGGGTATGGTTAATGATGATGACAATTAAGGCATGTTGTGTAATTTTTGCCTCTTTTAAGAATGATTATTAAACAATATCGTCTTTCAGCTATAGCACATCACATGGGTGTCAGGGAAAGAACATGCCATGCCAGCTCTGAAGGGCAGAGTGGAAGGAAATATTGTGGTATTGATTCTGATCCCAGTATAAGTGGGTTTAGAATAAGACCCTTTGAGACTTCAAGCAAGTTGAAAGTGTTGAAAGTAGTTTGATGCACAACATGAGTTACATGTTGGTTGGGTGAAAGTGGGACAGAACTGAGGGCAAGATTCTCTCTTGGCGCAACACTGGTAAAGTACTAGAGTTTTACTAATAAAGAATTTGACCCCATAACTCTGGATCTGAACATCCCTGAACTTTGGGAAAGGTAGAATCAGGATTTAGATTTGGATCTGGACTTGGCAGTTCATGCTCTTCTTTAGTTCACAAGTAGACTGGAATCTTTTTCCCCATTAAAGAAAGAAAAGGCCACTGTGCTGGTTTAGTTTAGAGCCTACTTTTTATTTTCAATAGGGTTTTGTATAGTCTAATATGAATAGAAGCATTTTTATGAAATCAATTATTCGCTATGTAAGGGGCAGCATTGTCTAGAGATTAGCGTTTAGGATTCTAGAACAGGACCTGCTGAGCTCTATTTCTGATCTATCCATTGACTTTCTGTGTAGCTTTGGGCAAGCTTTTGTGTCTCCATTTTCCCATTTGTAAAATGGGGATAATAATATTGACTTTACAAAGGTGTTAAGATAAATTAATGCTTGTACAACTCTGCAAATGTAAAGCATTATGTGAATGCTAAATATTATTTGTTTCATGCATAATGTCTCCTGAGGAGAGATGTCTGCAATGCTAAGTAAAGTTGGTTTTTCCCAACTGCTATAATAGCATATAGAAGAGATATAGCAAAACTAATACGGATTGCATTATTGGAAAGTTCTTTAGAATTTACTAGGGATGAAAATAGCCCTGCAAATACACATATGAGTAACTTTAGACATGTGAATAGTCCTGCTGAGTTGCATTGTGTAGGTGTTTGCAGGATCAGGGTCAAAGGGTTTCCAATCGGAATGAAATGAGTAGAGTGTTTAGCAAGATGAGGTTCCAAACATAACTGGGGTTTCTGGGTGCTACTATAATGTAAATAATAATAATCTGAAACAATAAAATACCCAAATTTTCTCACATCTGGGCTAAGCAGGCCTGGCCTTACTATGAGACGAATTGAGGCAGCCGCCTCAGGTGCTAGACTGTGGGGGAAAGGGGCGCCGCTAGGACCCAGAGTGTAGAAAATTGTGTCTGCTGCTGGTGCACATGGTGCATTCTTTCTGCTCCAGATGCACAGAGATGGTGGAGTGCTGTGCGGGAGGAAGGAGACAGGAGACACAAGAGACATAACAGGCAGGAAGGAGAAAAGGTGAGAGGAAATAACAGAAAGCAGCAGGAGCCGCAGGGAGAGAGAAGAGGAGGAGCCTCTTATATACCTCTCTAGCACCCCCAATAGCCTGGACTGATTAACATCAGCTTCTCAGGGAGCTTCCTGTTTCCTGCTGCTTCCCTGAATCCACTTGAAGTAATAGGAGCCAATTAGTCCCTTCAGACGCTGATATCTTCCGTCACTCAGGCCCTGCTACTAGCCTGTTTATTTGTCCCCTTCAAGTGAGTGTTGAGAGCCACTATAGCTGGCACAGCACAGCAGTCATGAGTGGAAGAAGAAAACACCCCTCTGGGGTAGCATGCAGAAAAAGAAAGAAAGCAAAGAAAGCTTTTCTATCTAAGCAGGAAGGAGCTCTCCTGAGATAGATAGACATAAATGTTCGTAGTGAGCCTTTGAGCCCCAGTGAGGATGTGAGTGGTGAGGAGATGCCTGATCAGGAGATGGTCAGAAGATGCTTGATCTTCCAGTTAGTCAGAGTACAGGTGACTTGGAAATTACTGCAGCATCCATATCTCCATCTCAAATGGAGGTAACCATGCATATTCCTGAAGAAAAGTGTAGATCAGAGAAGAGTGTGGTAGAGGCACAAGAATCAGCTGCTGCGGAGTTTAATTCCTTAAGTCTAGATGATCCAGGACTGTGGCCCCATTTGAGCAGTAGCCTGAGGGACTTCCTTGTACTGCGTGGGCCACAGCAAGTGAAAAACTTCATGTTACCCAAAGACAATGAAAATAGAAGTTTCCATCCAACACATTACTGGTGTGAAATTCCCAACAGTGACAAAGTGGAGAGGCCGTGACTTATGTACTCAAAAATCCAGAATGCTGCGTACTGTTTTTGTTGTAAACTCTTCCAGTCTAATGTTCCAGCCACATTGGGTTCTATAGGAACAAAAGACTGGAAAAATCTGGCTAGAAATCTGGCCTGCCACGAGAAGGCAGCAAATCACCAGAGAGCATTCCATAGATGGAAAGAACTTGAGATGAGACTAAGGTTAAGGCCATCATAGATGATCAGCACCACTGAAGATTGCATCAGAGTCTCTTTACTGGCAAAATGTTCTGAAAAGGCTCATTGCCATTGTGTGAATCCTTGCTGCCCAAAACCTAGCATCGCGTGGCACTTCAGATCAGCTGTATGTGCCAGACAATGGCAAATCCCTTCAAATTGTGGAGCTGATGGTTGAGTTTGATGTTGTACTCCAGGAGCATCTAAGAAGAGTCACCACCCAAGAAGTGTACACCCATCACTACCTTGGAAAAACAATTAAAAATGAGATAATACAGTTACCGGCAACCAAAGTCAAACAGAAGATTGTGGCACATCTGAAGCCAGCAAGATATTACTTTGTTATTCCAGACTGCACACCTGACATCAGCCATACAGAACAAATGACTTGAATGGTGTATTTTGTAACAACAACAGAACCTAGTGAAAATGTCCCTGCAATGGTGACTGTAAGACAACATTTTCTAGAATTTATTGACATTGATGATACTACAGGAGCTTGTATGACAAATGTGCTTCTTAAAAAGCTGGAAGATATGGGAATTGTGATAGCTGACATAAGAGATCAGGGCTACGATAATGTTGCCAACATGACAGGAAAGAACAGAGGAGTGCAGAGACAGATCTGAGAGTGAAACCCTCGAGCTCTTTTTGTCCCATGAAGTTCTCATTCATTGAATTTGGTGGTCAGTGGTGCAGAATCGTCTTCTAGTGAGACTGCTGAATTTTTTAATGTAATTCAAAGCGTCTGTGTATTTTTCTCTGCATCAACTCATCAATGGCAAATTTTGAAGCAACGTCTGGGAACATTCTCTCTGACACTGAAACCACTGAGTGCCACAAGATGGGAAAGTCGATTGGAGGCAATAAAGTCTATCAAACATCAAATTGAGAAGATGATGCCATAGTTGCCATTATGGAGGATAATGCTATGACAGGAACTGTTTGTGGGAGAACAGTGGCAGAGGGAAATGGAATCACCAGATACATACATAATTTAAAATCTGAATGGAACCCCTGCCTGGAAGCGGGATGAGTGATGCCAGCGGCTGGGACTCCAGACAGGCAGCAGATTGAGCTGCTCAGCCTGCCACTGGCCTGCTCAGCCCGCTGCCGGCAGAGTGAATGGAACCCCAATCTGGCAGCAGGCTAAGCAGGGCCTGTGGCTGGGACCCTGGCTGACAAGGGGCTGTCATCAGGAACCCCAAACTGGCAGTGGGCTGAGTGAGGCTGGTGGCCGGAACCCCAGACAAGGATCCCAGGCAAGGATCACACTAAATTGATAATATCTGCATTTTATTTTTATTTTAAATGAAGCTTCTTAAATATTTTTAAAACCTTATTTACTTTAAATACAATAGTAGTATATTTATATAATATAGACATAGAGAAAGACCTTCTAAAAACATTAAAATGTATTACTGGCATGTGAAACCTTAAATTACAGTGAGTTTGGTACACCACTTCTGAAAGGTTGCTTACCCCTGTGCTAGATTATGCAATACAGTCAGTTGAAGAAGATTTCATGCAGCTCAAGGAATACAGCACTATATTTGGGATGTTACATAATATTTCAAAACTCTTCACTATACCTGAAGAAGACCTACACCAGCAATGCAGGGCAATAGAGACAGTGGTGACATATGATGACATGCGCGATATTGATGTGAGTGATTTAGGTGTTGAACTGAAAGCCCTTTCAAGATACATTTCAGCAGGATCAACTCCAAAGGCTGTTCTGGAATATATGTACACAAATAAGATGACCACCCTCTTTTCAAATGCTTTTGTTTCTCTGAGTATACTTCTAACACTTCCTGTAACAGTTGCCCGTAAAGAATGCAGCTTCTCCAAGCTGAAGTTAATAAAAACACAGCTATGCTCCACAATGACACAGGAGAGGCTGCTCGACCTTGCACCCATCTCAACAGAGCGTGAGCTGGTCCAGATTGTGGACCTTCAGGAAGCAGTTCAAATCTTTGCAACCAAGAAGGTACGGAAAGCACCACTTTGATTATTCAAACGGATAAAAATGCCAGTGTTTACTATGCAGAAAAGTTACATTTGCTATTCAGGCATTTGAAAGTTAAGTATTACTTACAATTTTTGAACAAGGCATTTTAAGTTATTAGTTCTCCTTTATTGGGATAGGTAGCAGAGCAGTACCATGAGAGGAGTAGAACAGGAAGAAGGCAGAACTGAGACTTTTCAGTTTTGGCCCAAGCAGAGGGGTATGGGGGCTTCATTTGAGCTCTCCGCCTCAGGTGTCAAAATGTTGTGGGCCAGCCCTGGGGCCAAGGTTCACTCCAAAGAGCTGTGACTTTACCCAGCATTTCAGTGAAGCTAAGCTGAGTTTCATGTTTGTAGCAGAACCCAAAACCAGGCAAGTTTTATGTGATTTCTGATTTCTTAGTGAAAGTTTCCTACAGCCCCAGAAATGATTCCAAAGTTAATAACTAATTCCAAAATCACCAGGTTTGTTGTTCTTAATCTCTCTAATAGTTCTCTAGGATATACTCGCCCAATTTATGAATGAATCTTAGACTTGATGGAATATGTATTATTTACAGATTTAACTAGTTCTTTTGTGTGACAGCCCCCCAAATGCTTTATCAAGTTTTGAATCTGGAACCCTCAGATCCAAAGCTCCATTAGCTGGCTGTAATAGTGGGCTGTGGCCCTCTATGTGGGCCAGTCATAAAAGGGAGATGCAACACACACTTTGTGTTACACCTACATCCTAAGAGCTTAAGGGGTAGAGTGGCAAACAATGCCACTTTCCCTCATCACACTGAAGGAGGCGTTTTTCAACTGAGTGGGGTGCATGGCTACGACTGCATCTCTTGTTTTCAGCTAGCATCAAGAATCAGTGCTGCAGAGCACGTGGGGAAGCTTTATGCCTGTTTCTGCGCTCTCTAGGAGTAATGCCTTCTGACTACCATTGCTAAGGCAGCCCACTAGCTTCTCCCTTCCGAGCACAATTCAGGCACCTTGAGCCATACTGGAAAAACATACTTGCTTCTTCTCCCAGTCTTCATCATATACAAGCTCTCATTCTTGCCATCAAAGGCCCACACATCCCGGCTGCTATTAAAGCTGGTTGCAAAAACTTATGTGGAGTCATTTTCTGTCAGAGAATGTAGTCCGTCAAATCATGTCTATTTTGCCGTTGTTTTATTTATGAGAGAAACTGATAAAAATGTTCCGACAGTGTCGAAATGTCTTGTTTTGATGTTTTCAGAACAAAAGTTTTGATTTTTCAAACAAGTTTTTGTTTTAAATGTTTACAGCTTTGAATCATGTACTATAATATAAAAATTTAAATGGAGGAATTGAAATGAAATGTTGATTTGGAACTCAAATGCATTTTTTCTGGAATTTTCTTTTGTGGGGAATTGGAATGAAGATAGGTGTCAAAATCCTTCACCAAATGGCATTGCAGTTCTCTGCACAGCTCTAGCTTCCATTTTGCTCTGCTCTCAACTCCTTTGAAGTCCTTCTGCTCCAGCCAAGCAGAATAACAAGCCATCATCTTTGTTTCCTTCTCCCACTCTGATCAGTGGGCCTCCTTCTGGGTGGCTCCCTAAAGTCAGAGCTGCTTCCTGACTAGTCTGCCATTCTGCCAGTCACCCCCTCCAGCTTCAGTCTAACAGAAGAAACCACGTCTTGTTGTTATAAACCACATCCTCCCTTTCTCTTCCCCCTCCTGTCTCCAGGATTGTGCCCTACATTTATACATGAGCTGAAGCATGTACTACCTGATGCAATGTTTGCTACCATGATTTAGTCCCACTGTCTGGATAATAAGTGTTTACAGAATTGAGCCCGTAGATTCTGAACCCTTTAGGTCAGGGACATTGTCAGTGTCACGTATCTTTATGGTGCAGTTACTCTTGTATAAATAATAAAAATCCTTTTATATACATCCAGTCTGAGTCTGATTTACTGTTCCATTTGCTTATTTGTTTCCAGTTTCCATATGGGAAGAAATATTCCATATGGTTTACAACAATGGTGATTATGCAGTACCCTTTGATTACTATCATTTACTTTGATGTGTGTGTTTATAGAATAACATCGGCTGTCTAGCTCATGGCAAAAGACAGGAGTTAAAGGAGAGTGACTGCCAATATATCCAGAAGAGGTGTCCACACAAATGTTTCAGGATTGCATTCTGGAGCTCATAGGGAAGAAAATATTATGTGGTATCTTTTAGTTTTGTAGGCACCGGAGAGAAACGACATTGCAATGTGTGCAGGAGATTGGATCTGTTTTCTCCCTGATGCGTGTTAGAACTCCCACTAAGGTTAATATGAGTCATGCCCTGCACTTTGCTGGGAAGAGTAAACTGAGTTTTTGCATGATCTGGGCTTGTCATTTTAGTCTGGGGCTGCAGTCAAGTTTCCTCTTGAGGGAAGGGTGGGGTCGGAGCTGAGTTAATTATTTTTTTGCTTTGAAGTATATTGAGTCTTTTTGCACCTTCCAGAGCTGTTACTTTTTTTCCACACTGTCATAAAAGCAGTTCATTGTGTATGTGCGCTTTCTTCTTCCTCTCACTCCTTTTGTTGTTTGTCTATGGGTATTCTTTGGGTCATACTGTCTTTTCCCCACTTTACCATCCATACCTCGAAACCTCTAACTTGCCAAGCTAAAGAGGAATGGAGAGGTGTTCTCTTCGGAGCCTCTATAGTTTTATGCCTTTCACCAGCTGGTGCAGTCTCTACAGCACAATTTGAGGCACTTCCCTTCCTTTGGAGCTGAATGTGCTACTTGTTCAGTGTTCCCAGTTCCTAGGCCAGGGATATGATCAAGGCTTTTAGAAATGGATGCCTAAAGTTAGGGTCTTAAATCCATATTTAGGGACCTAAATAAGTGGCCTGATTTTCAAAAGTCCTACAGGATCTCTGAAGTCAGTGGGAAGTCAATAATAGGGGAGGCTGAGTGCCCATAGGAGAGATTTATGCTTTTTTGATTTTTTTTTATTTTTGTTGTTTATTGTGCAATTAGGCTTTCAGACATTTAGATCAAATTCAGAGGTGAGTCTAAGGATTTGTCTACACCAGAAAGTTAGCGTACAGCACACTGAGTTGTGAATTTTAAGTGCATTAGCTACTCCACACTAAGTCCCCGTGTGGACACTCTCACTGGGCATTAAAGGGATGTCTATACTTGGAGCTAGGGTTGTGATTCCCAGTTCATGTAGCACGCTCAGGCTAGCTCCAACTGACATAGTGTACTAAAAATAGTAGTGTAGCCACAGTGGCATGGGGAATGGCAAGTGGTGGTACTGGCTAGCTGCCCTGAATAAAAACCAGCCTGGACCACCTGGGTAGGTATTCAGAGCAGCTAGCCTATGCCAATGCTACCCCTGAATGAACTACTGTAGCCAAACTACTATTTTTAGCATGTTAGCTTGATGAGCACTGGTGCAGATATATATATGAGCTCTAGGAATCATACCCCAGCTCCAACTGTAGCTATAGCCTAGGAGTGCTTTATACATTGCCAAAGTTCATTAACTAAACTTCACAACGGTACTGTTAGTGAGCAGCGAGAGTGTCCACATGGGAAACTAGTAAGGAGTCGCTAGGCTTACACGCTCTACTGCAGCCTTTTTCCTCTCTAGACAAGCTGTAAATGACTCTCACTTCATACTACGTTGATATAACTTAAGTGCTGAGAGTCTAGAAGAACGCTTACATTGCACCAGAAATCACTCCTGACTTTGGCCCATTTGAATTATCACATAACCATGGCATCTAGATTTTAAATAATACATAATTGTTGTTGAAAAAATTACTTACCTCTAGCCAAATCTAGTGCTTTTCATGGGCAAAATGCTTAATGATATTATTACATTTTTAACATCCAGCATTCTTTACAATGGTAGTTACTTTGTTGTGTTGCATGCTGACATTGATATAGTGGTTCAGAGTAAAAAAAGGTACTTCACACTGCCTCATAGAGATGCTGACTATATCTGTGAAACGAATGTCCATAATGTGCTTCCAAATGAAAGTGAGTTAGGTGTATTCCAACCATTCCTAGCTGGTGGTATGGTTCCTTAGAGCTTGTCTCTGAGGGTATATTTAGCAGCTCAGCACTTTTATAGTTAGAAATCCTGTTGCACATGGCTTACTTGCTTTCTACATCAGCTGTGGCATATGATATCAAACTAGTCTAACTAGTCTGCCCTGACCTAGTAGATGCCAAAAGGAACCTATTGCTTGTGCTGATGCTGAAATAGTTTCAGATGTTAGTTTTCCTTTGATGTATGTTTTCATGAAAAAATTTAAACCCTGAAATGAACAGAATGAGATAATTTAATACAAGGACTGTATATTTCAGAATGGCTACAAAGAACTCAAACAGTTTGCTTTCGATATACTTTATACCAATGTCAGTGGAGCACCACTTATTTATGACAGTTGTAAATCTGGCGCATATTGTATAAAAAACTAGGAAAATGTGCAAGATTGCATTTTTGAATGTGGTACATATTTATTAACAGGTTAGTTGCAAACTACAGCAGTTTGGAAAATTTCATTGACAAAATGTTTACAGTGAAGCTAAAACTTTTCCAGGCAGATGTATTTCTAAAATATTTTTGGCAATCTGTTCCATTAGATCAGTGGCTCTCAAACTTTTTTACTGGTGACCCTTTTCACATAGCAAGTCTCTGATTGTGATCCCCCTGATAAATTAAAAACACTTTTAAATATATTTAACACCATTATAAATGCTGGAGGCAAAGCGGGGTTTGGGGTGGAGGTTGACAGCTCACAACCCCCCATGTAATAATCTTGCCAGCTCCTGAAGGGTCCCAATCCCCAGGTTGAGAACCCCTGCATTAGATTTTCTGCACTGATTTGTTATTGATGATGATTTTTTGCATGTTCCCAAAAGTGGTTGGCACTTCTCAGAAACACTGTGCTACTGTTCTTGGACATCAATGTGGTGTTTGAGCAAATAGGATCTGAGTGTAGTTTGGAAAACCAGATTTATTGTGCAAACCTTCTCCCCTAATGAACTGGCGGATGTTGATGATTCTCTGTAACTTCGTTGTACTTGGAAATGAAATCTTGCTAGGGTTTCGGTGAAACGGCAAGTATTATTATAGTAATAATTTCTTCTTTTTTTTCAATCAACAGAATTTAATATAAGTTGCAGATATGCAGGAGTTTTCCATGTTGAGAAAAATCGTCGCTACAGTCTCAGCCGAAATGAGGCAGTTGAACTCTGCAGAGCTCTCAATAGTACCCTGCCAACAATGGACCAGATGAAGAAAGCTCACAGTTTAGGATTTGAAACTTGCAGGTAAGGAAATTATAAAGAAGATGATATATAGTGTATATGTATAGCTATCTCTCTGTCCATCTATGGTGATTTGGTGTGCCAACTGTTATTTTTAAATAGCTATTAATTAGGTGGTCACATCACCTATGAGTAGAAAACCATGACTGAATTGTAGACATCAATGAAGTATCATAATCAAGCAGGTATATTTCTAGTGGGATCCTGCAGGGATTGGCTCTTGGCTCTACACTATTTAAATTTTTGTCAATGCCCTGGAAGAAAACATAAAGTCATTATAGAATTTACAGATGACACAAGGATGGGGAAGTAGTAAATAATAATGTGAGCAAGTTATTGATTCAAAGCGATATGGATTACTTGGCAAGCTGGGTGCAAGCAAACAATACATGTTTCAATACAGCCAAATGTAAAGTCCTACATCTAGAAAAAAAGAATGCAGGCCATATTTATAAGATGGGGAAGTCTGTTCTGGGAAGCAGTGGATCCTGGTGGATAATCCGTTGAACATGATCTCCAAGTGTGGCACTGTGGCAAAAAGGGCTAATGTGATCCTTACACACATAAAGGGGTGAAATATTGAGTAATAGATGATATTGCCTCTGTATTTGACACTGGTGTGACTGCTACTGGAATACTCTGTCTAGTTCTGGTGTGGACAATTCAAGAAGGATGTTAAAAAATTGGAAAATGTTCAATGAAAAATTGCATGAATGATTAAAGGATTGGAAAACATCCCTTATAGTGAGAGACACAAGGAACTTGATCTATTTAGCTTTTCATGGAAAAGATAAGGGGTGACTTGATCAGTCTATAAGTACATACCTGGGGAACAAATATTTGATAATACAGGACTCTTCAGTCTAGCAGACAAAGATATAACAAGAGGAAATGGCTAGATGTTGAATCTAGACAAATTTAGATGGGAAATAAGGTACAAGGTTTTAACCATGAAGATAATTAACCATTGGGACAACAGACCAATGGTTGTAGTGGATTCTCCATCATTGGAAATTTAAAAATCAAGATCGGATGCTTTTCTAAAAGATATGCTCTAGTTCAAACAGGAATTAATTCAGGGAAGTCCTATGTATATTTTCTGTTATGAAGGAGGACAGACTAGCTGAACACAGTTTTCCTTCCTGGCCATATAATCTATGACTCTATGAATTATGCAGGTTATCCCAAACACGCAGCTAGAGAAAGGAGACAAGATTCAAGTGCAGAGGGGATTCACTGTCAAGCAATACAGACTCATTGCAATAAAACTCTTATTTAAGTGAAATGGATCAACTAACTTCAGCGGGATTTCAACTTTAGTAGGAAGTGAGTAGGGATTTCAGGATTCATCCTGTATTTTATTGGGGTAGAAACTCAGTGGGCATCTCTTTGACTCTTTCAATTTTGCCAGCTTGTACTTTTTATCAGTTCTCTAAAGAGAGTCCTAATATTTACCACCAGAAAAATTAAACCAAATGACACTGTTTAAAGTGATTACTTGTGAAGATAAAATTGTCTCTTGTAAATTTGACTGAAGGCTGTTTTGTTTTTCTCAGTCCTTTAACTGTTTTAATTTCCTTCCCTTTGTGTTAGTCTGCAAATTCATGAGAAATTGGTAACATTGCTTTCATGTTAGTGTAGTATCAACAAAATCATATCTATGGAAAGTGATTAGTTTAATTAGTATCAAAATAATTAAATTAGTTCATGTTTGTGCAGTGCTTTGAAAATGTTTAGTGTGATACAGTATAAATGTCACAAACTGCTTCTTTTAATTGCAAATACCTGGGCAGACAATCTGTAAAGATCTCCTGCAGTCCTGGTTGCCCTTATACCAGGACTATGCCCTGTGCTCATTCACTTGTATAAATCAGAATAATATGTGTGCCTCTGCAGTGGGAGAATGATGCTAGCCATATTGCCAGGGAATATCACGCAAAAGTTCCCGATGGCATGTGTTACATAACAGTCCCCCAAGTGAAGTGGAGGGATGATTTAAAATGCTGCCAAATGGATGACTAGAGAGAGGCAGTCCTGCAGTGGTGGGAAAAATATTGAATGACCAAATAGGCATTTTCTGTCTCTAACTTTTGAGACTCATGCACTGGATAGAGTGTCTTATAGGTAAGATGAGAAGAAAATGGAAAAGAACTTAAAGTGTAAAAGAAATAGAGGGAACTATTTTTCACATTGGAGGAGAGCTGTGGTTTTGCTTTCACTGTACTTTCCCCCCTTATCCATGAACCTAGAAGAGGACAGATATTGAATTTGAGATTTTTAAAATAATTTGTTGGTGCTGTGTATTTGTATTCCTTTGGCACAGTACCATAAATCCAACTGTATGGGCTTGAGTGGGAGATAAAAAGTACTAATATATTATATATAACAGTCATAGCACACAGGGAATAGAGAGTGAACATGAATGAGTCAGCAGGCCATAAAACAAGAAAGATTTTTATTATAACACCGCCAATATGGTAGTCTTAGGAATAGGATAGAGGATCTAGGACTAATAAAATATAAGGCTGTGCCAGTGAAGGAATCTATTGTTCCACCCATATTAGAGATTTAGAATTTCAAATATCATTGCCATGATTTGAACCAGGTGGATGTGAATCATGGATGTGGACTGTAACAGCGCTTGGGGAACCACAAATGAGACAGAGTCCAAGCAGCTAACATACCACGCCTGCCCCTCCCTGAGAAGTAGCAGCTCTTAAAACAATCTCCACCCCCTAGGGCTCTTCGACATTTAATCACCACTCTCATCTAAACAGATTTCAGGGAAACCAGTACCTTCACAGGGATTAGTCATTTGATATGAGGTTGCAAAATAATAATAACTTGTTACATAATTTTGTTAACCACAAGCTCACTTGAAATTTCAGTTTGATTTATGGGCCCCATACTCACTGCAGCATTATTGCAACACATATTATCCAGGGGGATATTAAGTATTTTAGCTAACATTCTGTAGGTGAAATATTGCTACATTTGAACACTTTATTAAAGTTTTGCTCTTCGCAGAGACTGACATGTTATAAATCATCCCTGCACATCTTTGCTCATGATCTCCATCCATTCTTCAGATTTGTGGCATGCAATTCCAACACGTAATGGTACTGAGCAGTTTATTAGGCTAGAAGTAGTGAAAATGTAGCTCAATGAAAGAAAATCAAATTCTTGATCCTCTTTGTTTTATAATACACATCCCAATTGAATGAGAAATGTTTACCCTTTTTATCCTTCATTTTCATTGCATCCCCATGCAGACCAGTTGTCTTATCTAATAATTCACACTGCATTGCAATGGTTATTAGTTCAGAGATTACATACAGAATAATATTGGAGGTGGTTGCTGGTAAAGTTAATGTGGATGTGAAAAAGGAGTAATTTCCATGACCACTCTTGGGATTATTCTTATTCCATGATATGAAATGCTCTGTCTCCTATTTGGCCTATTTGGTGGTATTGGAAATCTTGAGGAGAGTGTCTGTTGTATGCTGTGATACATAGCATGGGATTTGTCAGCCACTGAACATGAGTGTCGGATATGATGGTGGACATATCAAGGGTCAAAGCCAGAGTCAGAAAACAAGCAGGGGAGCAGCACCAGAGCAAGGAAGAGCAAAGCTGGCACAGGAGCGATTGCAGCTGTGGACATAAGTGTGGAGAAGCCAGCAACCTTCTGGTATAGTTGGACTTAAGAACATGCCTGCTGCTTCTCCTCAGCCAGTCAGGCAGGTTGATTAATCAGACTGTTCTGTTGTAGCTGTGTTCATTAGTCAGCCTGGAGACCAAGCTAGCAGGCTCAGCAGCATGTTTTCATTCCTGACAGTGTTGTTCACTCTCTGTTCTTCACAGATATGGTTACATAGAAGAAAAAATTGTAATCCCACGAATCAAGCCATATTTTCTTTGTGCAGCAAATAATACTGGAATTTATGTACTCACTTCAAATATAACAGATCGGTATGATACATACTGTTATAACGCATCAGGTAGGTATTTGCTGTACTGTGTAAGTGAGAATTCATATACAGTATTTAACAGCTACATATGCTCTCTCTCCTTTAGATTGCTTGAACCAGAGCTTCCATATTCAATTGTATGTGCATTATGGTCTTGTTTTCACATTTAAAGATAGAACATATTTTGCCAGTCAGTGGAGTTGCACCTGCTGATGCTGTCAGTGACTTTGGTCCATTGTATTTTGAACTAAAAAAATTTCTGAGTTCATATTTAACTTATGACTCTAGACCTCCAGAATTGTCATTTTAATAGGGAAATGCCACAAGTATGGATCCAAAGGACACATAATTGTTGAATGTGATTTCCACTCCTCACATTCTTTTACTCACATGTTTTTACAGCTAATAATAATGAAGTTTACAAGTGCTGAAAGATCAGGGACCCTGAAAGCTCTTAGCTTGTTTTCTCTGCTTGCATGAGACCTCTGGCAAGCATAAATTCAGGTGTTGCTTAGATACATTAGAATTGTAGGTTCTAAAGCAGGTTCTTTTGTGGATTTCTTCCATTATATGGAGTTACATTTCTTAATAATAATTTTAAATGTTTCTGATTTTGTTTATTTTACTCTGCTACTGTAGGCCAAAAGGGCCCCTGCAAAATTAAAATTTTCAGAATCAAATTGTCAAGGAGCTGTGGATAATTTTGCTCAGTGTTTGTGCTGCAATAACCGGGCACAGGAAATATGTGAAGAATAAGAGACTGGCTTATTGAGTTGCCTACATTTTGTTAAATTAATTGGTTATATTTGGAGCTGGTATAAATAGAGGCAACCCCACAAAAATCCTTAGGCCAAATTCAGTAGTGATTTAAATAGTGATGACATTTTGAAATTACAATTTGCTTTGAGAGAGAATATCTGAAGCTTCATTCCACTCTCTGGAACTCAAGAGGCTTAATCCTGGGTTGAGGTAGAGAGAGGCAAAGGGCTCTGAGCTACCAGCATTGATACTGGAGCTGTCGGAGGGAGACTAACTGGACCATAGAGAAGTTCTAATTTATATTGATTGGAATGGCCCCTAAAGATTGTTCTGCCAGCCAAGGATTACCTTCTTCTACCCCTATAATGTCTCCTAAGCGCTGTACCCCAGAATACCCTCAGTACAGAGGAATCATACAGTCCCTGCCTTTGAGGGCAGCTGGAGTGGCAAGATGGGGACTTGTCCTGGGTTGAGGATCTGACTGAAATTGAGAACACTGAGAGGATATTTGATTGAAATACACCATTTTGTCCCTTTAAAAATGTTTACAAAATTCTTAGTTTTCTCAAAGCCACTTTCAGACGAGACCCCAAGAAACTTTTCTAACAAGTTGTTGCTAACACTCTGAATCTAATAAATAGGGAAGAAAAGAGGGAATTTTTCTCACCACCTTTTGTCAGATTAACTAATTAATTTCTTTTCCCCACCTTCTTTCAGAAACAAGGGATATGGCATGTGAACCAATCATAAAACTAGATGATTCTTGGCATGATAATCAAAGCCAAAGAATAGGTAATGTATTGTGTAAGTGGATGACTTGGCATGATTCTGTTTTCAGCTACCAGGTTTCTCTTCTGTATACAAGTAATGCAGATGTTCAATATTATGCTAAACATAAAAGAAGCAAGTCCAGAGATGGTACTATACTGCAAGTGAAGCAATCAGACCTCCATCTGCCACCCAGAATTAGGCTATATGTGACATTTATTTTGAGGTGCTACTAGCATAGCAAATTCTCCATATTGACACTAGATTCTTTTTAATAAATAGAGGACTGATGTTGCTTCTTTGATTAGAGAGCTTTGTTTAAGACTTCTATGTCCTACAGTTATTATGTACCCTCCATATCATGCCAAAACCTGCTAGCCAGGCAAGGAACTAGGGGTGGGACTGGGCTCTCAGGATGAAATCCTGGTCCCATTGGAGTCAATTGGAGTTGGATTTCACCCTGAAAAGGTTGATTTTCACCCTGGATTTCACCCTGAAAACTAATCCAGACTTTGGCCTTCTTACGAGACTGGGCCTGTTATGGTGATGCATATACAAATTAGAACTACCATAGATAGATCAGTAAAGGGTTAAACAGACAGACAGAAAACAAATTGATTGATATTAGGTATGACTATAACTGTGGCCATAGCCCTTTAGCCTCGCCCCAGAACTCCAGCATTCATGATGTAAGCCTCAGATATTTCAACTGATCTCTTTCTCCTTCCAACAGTCATAGACAATGCAGATGGCTCACGTTACACTGACGGTGTGAGACACACTGACCCAACTCCAGTTACAGAGGATAATCATGTGGGGAGCGGTTCAATATATGACGGAGATACAACAAACCCCACCATCATCAGAACTGGCACGCTTGGTGGCCCATATGATGAAAATACAATCCCAGATGCACTGCCAACCAATTATTATTCTGGGCCGGACAAAGAGGAATATCATCCCACAAGTACCAGTAAGAATAATGGATTATACACTATTGTACCTTCAAATGTCCTCTTAAAATAACTGGATGAAAACATTCCACTGTGATTCCATTCTTAGAATGCTAAGGAGCATCACTGGTGGACACAGTCTGTCCTAGGGCATCAAAATCTGTAAAGGCTTTGTAACCACTATAGCCATGGGAAAAAAAGAGCACAATCTCTGCCCCATATTCCTGTGGCTCTTCAGAAAGAATTGGACGGGAAAAAGTTGTGTGTCTTTGTGATTATAGAAAATTTTCACTTTCCAGGGACATTTGATAATAACATGAGAGTATAAAGCAATCACACATCAAAAAACTTCTGATTTTCTTCCTCTGGGAATAATTTCACAGTATAGTGTGATGAGAGCCTGGTGTTGTGCCTACTGAAATCAATGGGAATATTATGGTTGATTTCACTGGCAGAAGGATCAGACTCAGTGAAATCTAGCAAAACATTACACCTATAACAAAGAAATATCACAGGTGCAAAGGCAAGAGAGGAACATAACAAAGTATTTTACCAGAAGAATCTGGAAAAGTAAGTCCAGAAGCAGGTGTAGGAGGGTAAGACTTCAATACCTAGAGATCAAGCAGGAATAGTCTTACCTATTCTCCACTATGATCATATTTGTGGAATCCATATTAAATAATATATGAATAAGAAGAGATTTACCATACAAATGCAGTTGAATCCCTTCTTTGCAAACCACATGTTGTAAACTGTATTTAATAAGCATATCACAATATGCAAACAATGTTGGTGCTGTCAGCCTTGCATTTATGGTTCTTCTTTTCCAGGAGATAGAGAAGGGCTTTCTGTATAGACCAAGAACCATATTTTGCCCTGAGCTACATCCAGGAAGCCCTAGAGAAGACAAAATTGGGTCTGGGATAATCATGGAGTTGTATAAGTGTGACCTAGGGCAAAATTTGTGTAGGTGTGTAGAAGAGAATTAAATTGTTTCATTTTCTTGGTTTTCTTTTGACTTCAAGGCGTATGTGGTAGAAGATTTTCTGATTTAATCTCTTTATCTTGACCGTTAAGTACCTATTAGCTTTCATATTTATAAGCACTTACATGATCTCCATTTTAGAGAAGAGGAACTGAGATACATAGAAACTAAGTGACTTGCCCAAGATCCCACAGAAAGTGTGGACTGAATCTAGGTTTCCTTAGTCCTGCTTCAGCAACGTAACCACAAAGCCAGCCAGCCATCCTTCTTCTTGGCTGTGGACACAAGCTTTTATTTAGCTGTTCACTAATCATTTACAAGTAGAGGATACCAAGAGATCATACCATTGTCCTACCCATATATTAAAATGTTTAGTTAATTTTTTTTTGAGTGGAAGTGTTAGCAGAGGATAAAGCTGATTTGCTGGTGGTACTGTACTTGTGGGACTTTGGGCCTGCTTCTCCACATGGCTTACCAGTGATGTAAAAATACCAAGGCAGAGTAATGCCACTATTTTTTCCATGGGAATTAATGTTAGAACAACACCCTTCTCAAATCTCATGAATTGTCTTTCCACTGCTCTCTGAAGAAGTTTTCTTCATTTCTTCTTACAACTGTAGTCTTTGCCTGGACCGAAGCTCATAATAGGCAATGATAATGGCAACATTACAAATGGCTTCAAGCACTTCTGTGGTTTCAAGATCCAGAGTTGCCACAGCTACAAGAACATAAATCCAGGCTCCGGTGAGCAAGTTGTTGTTTTTGCCACCTTAGCTGCCATGCTCATTATCATTGGGCTGCTGCAAATTGATACTCCTTTGAAAAATCGGTGTTAGTGATTAGATACCAAGATGAGAAAATCAAGTATATTTAATGATGAACTACACAAAAACTCCAGTCTCCTGTCCTTTTACCTTTCCACTGGACCAACAAATGAGAGACCTAGGCTTCCTATAGAGTGAAAATACTAACAATGAGAACAGCAGGAGTGACTAAGCAAGTGAAAAGTTACAGTTGATTCACCCTTCATCACACAGATGATAATGACTTCGATGACCAGCGGGGTGAAAATTCAACTATGATAACTGATGGTGTTCCTGAGAAAGACAGTGATCATCCTAGCAAAGGACAGCATCCCTCAAGTACTAGTAAGGCTAATGAATTGTAATAACTTTGTCAAATGCAGACTGTATTTAACCTACTCTCTTATTCTGGCAGGATATTATGGTAAGTAGCCAGGCACTTATCTTCAGAATTGGAACAATATTTCAGAATACATCTTTTTGGGGTAATTAAATCAGAAATGAGATCTACCATATGATGGCAGTCGTTGGTGATCAGAAAGGACAAGTGGAGACAAGGTTTGCCTTATAACCTGCGTTTAAAGTTAAGAAGTGATTCATGGACTCTTCGGTGCATATCTCTCATGTTCCATTTCATCACACCTATTCACCCTACAGCAAGCAACATAATTTAATTTGTTTTGGGCTGCAGATACCTCTGTGCATCATCGCTTGAGGACACTATATATGAGAATTAGAAATGAAATTTCTGCCCCTTTACGCAGAATATGTGTGCTTTGATACTTGGTTCGTCTGTGTATCGTTTTAACTCATTCATGGCTGTGAATGGAAGTGGGCAGCACAGGTCAAAATCCGGACTTAACTCTCTAAAGTAGGTATTTTGAGGGAGTGACAGAGTTAAGGTTGGATATGCCATCCTGCTTGTGCATTGCATATAGGAACAGATTGTATTTCCAAGTGTTTGTTGTCATCGGCAGCATGACCACAGAGGTACTATGCTTACCAGGCTCCTTGGGCTTTAGGATACTTGAAGGGACATTAGGTGAGCACTAGTACTCAGTTGAACTCTATCACTGTTTCCTGCCATCCTCCTGAATAACCGTGTTAAGATGTGTAAAAATCAACTCCCTCTGATATCTTCCTCCAGCATCCAGTGTACCTGTGCACCATGGGGTAGGATCTGATCAGTAGTGGGACAGAAACATTAAGTAAAATCAATGTATTTTTTTTAAAAAATGGGACTTTAAATGTGTTTGATGGAATTCTTCATTTTAAAGTTTCGGGATTTTTCTTTTGTGTTAAGAAAGTTAGGAACCATTAGGAAAGGAACAGATAATAAGACAGTAAATGCCATAATGCCACTATATAAAGCCATGGTACACCCACACCTTGAATTCTACATGCACTTTTGGTCATTCCTTCTAAAAATGTATATTTTAGAATGGGAAAAGGCACAGAGAAGGGTAATAAAAATTATTAGAAGTATGGAACAGCTTCCATATGAGGAGTGATTAAAAAGACAGGGACCGTTCAGCTTGGAAAAGAGATGACTAAAGGGGATATGACAGAGATCCATAAAATCACAAATGGGTGGAGAAAGTGAATAGGGAAGTGTTATCTACCCCATTACATAACACAAGAACCCAATGAAATTAAAGGCAGCAGATTTAAAACCAACAGAAGAAAGTACTACTTCACACAATGCACGGGCAAACCTGTGTAGGGTGACCAGATGTCCCGATAAAATTGGGACTGTCCTGATATTTAACTCTTTGTCCCACATCCTGACTACTGTATGATTGGGACACCATTTGTCCTGATATTGTAGGGTTGCCAGGCATCTAGTTGGCATGGGTCTGGCAGGCTCCCTACCTAGCTCCGTGCAACTCCAAGGAAGCAGTGACATCTCCCTCTGGCTCCTAGTTAGGGGGAAAGCTGGGGCGGGGGGTGGGGGTAGGGTGGCTCTGCATGCTGCCCCCACCATGGGCACATTAGCGAGGAACTGTGGCCAATGGGAGCTGTGGGGGCAGCACCTGCAGGAGGAGGCAGTAGCAGCATGCAAAGCTGCCTGGCCTTGCCTCTGCCTAGAACCTGGAGCTGCCCGAAGTAAGCACCACCTGGAGCCTGCATCCCCTCTGGCTGGGGGCTGGAGCCAGGGATGTGCACCCCTGACACGAGCTGGGGCTGTTTGGGTCAGCCGGTCGGGGTTCCTCTGGTGCTGGGTGGGTGTGGCTTGGGGTTCCAGCCATGGAGGAAGTGGGGGAGCTCAGAGCTCCTGCCACAGGAGGTGGGACCTTGTGTAGGTGAATCCAGTGGGGCTAGCCTCCCTGAAGTGGTGGGAAGTCCATGCACCGCCCATATCCCACCCCATGTCTCCCAATATTTTATTCTTGCTATCTGGTCACCCTACACCTCTGGAACTCGTTGCCAGAAGATGCTTTGAGTACCAGAAGTATATCTGGGTTCAGAAAAGAAGAAATTCATGGAGGACAGGTCCATCAGTGGCTATTAGCCAAGACTGTCAGGGATGCAACCCCATGCTCTGGGTGCTCATAAATGTCTGCCTGCCAGATGCTGGGACTGGATGACAGCGGATGGATCATTCCATAATTTCCCTGTGCTGTTCATTCCCTCCGAAGCATCTGACATTGGCCACTGTCAGAAGACAGGATGCTGGGCTTACTGGACCATTGGTCTGACCCAATGTGGCCATTTGTATGGTCTTATATGTGCTTGGAAGGATATAGGTGTTTCTCGACAAAGAAACGAACACGGTGTAGGAGTTTCTTGTTGAAATTCCCTAAGACTTTTTCCACTGGGCTCAACCAGAACACTGTGTCTACTTCTGGGAGAACACTTTATCCAGTTTTATGAAACAGAAGAATTAAATTAAACTCTGTACTCATCACTAAGGTTTCTTTATTCGCATACAATCAAACTACACTTGAGTTGATCAAGCTCGAGAGTAGAGTATACCACAAACCCAAAATACATAATCATGAATTAGCTTATCAACATACTTACACTGAATACTATTTGTTAATATATTGTATCACATATTTTATGATTGATGCACTAATTTTTATAATTGATCCCGGTACAGATAATTGAATTGTCCAAGAGCTGCAAAGTATCCTAGTAAGCAAAGCTGCAGCTACAAGCTTATCACATGTTACTCTTCTTACAATTTCTTTATCTATTAACTATATATTATTGACAAGGCTACTTGTGAGTTTATGCTTACTTCTCTTTCTTCATTCTTTCTTGCATTGTTCATGCAAGGCCTGCATTTCTAATGGCTTTTTGTGGTAAACATTGGACTGGTGGAGAAAGAAAATAATATAATTTCTTTCTTTCTACCATCTCTTGCTTCACATTGATGCCAATGGAACATAAGCATGTGTTGAACACAGTGCACGAATGTGTTGCATATTAATTGGTCCATGTAGATCCTGATGGTGCTCAATAAAGGTTCCGTAGGTGCTTTAACATAGTGCTGTTTGAAATAGTACCACATTAAAGCACACTAGGGAGAACCTTAAAAAGAAATTACTCATTACAGTATACACAAAGAAAGAGCACCAAACATGAAACTCAAAAATTTTCTAAAAAGGGCCCTGAAAAGAAAATAATAAAATCATGATAAACAGTAGCCCTATGAATAGAGTTAGGAATTAGTAGAAATGGGCCTCAGGACAAACTCCAGATCTCAACCCCCTGTACATTGATGAGACATGATTCCAAGAACAGATCCAAATCTGAATGCCCTGGTTTTCCCCTCTCTCAATACTGGGATGAACCAAAAGCTGCATACCTCATCACCCCTGCTCTTTGAAGAAGTAGGGATCTGTAGCTAAACATTGCCACTCAAGCCTGTATCTCATGGCTATTTGGGTGATAATCCTTAGCACTGACAATAAAGAGCATGTGGAAAGTTAAGCATTTCTATATGAATTAATGTGATCTCTTACGTAAGAGACTATTGATTGCTAAGTGTCCATTTGGATAGCATCAGATGAAAGGAAGGTCAATAACTTATAAAATAAGATGTGTGGGATTTTTAAAATGTTGATTACATTATTAAAGTTGATTTTGCTGGATTAGGGGTGTGCATGTGCAGAAAAGTTTTTTCTCTGTCTTTGGTATCATAAGACTTGACTAGGACATGATAGGACATCTAACATTACTAAAGACCAAATTGTGCTGTCCTTTCTCACTTTTTGTCAAATCCGCTGATATATTTTTCTCCGAGGAAATGAATGCAGGATTTGACCCTAAAATCTTACTTTGCTATGGCAGTTTGCTTAACATCTGGGTGTTTCTGGTGGGAATTCCCCTGCTTCACCTCTTTTTTGGCATTTCCTTTATGTCTCAGTTTATGACCACTTGATTTCATTACTAATGTAGTTAAGAGAGGTGGGAGCCATCCAAACCCTGAGATCTGAACACGTCTTCGGTGAAATTTGATTTCAGAGTGGGTTTTAAATCTGAGTTTCATGGCTGACATTAGCCTACTCAGAAGCTGTGTTTCAAACTTCCCCAGACTTTGCTGGGGGTCAGTTCTGAAATCAAGAACATTTTGACTCAATGTCCATGAACAGACTATGATACCATATTAGATTTTCTGTCTCTGAGAGGAGTAATATACTCCTGGAGCAAAAACTCAGTAATATATCAGGTAAGGCAAAAGTGATTTTTCTTTATTGTTATGTTAATACATTATCAATGTGGCTTTTGCTGAGGTAGGGTTTTGTGGAAACTGTAAACTCTCCCTCTGTGTACAGATCTCCGGCAACAGAAATGTTTAGAATTGGAAGATGGAAAATATATTTTACATACATTAGGGTATTTCAGATATTTTTGTTTTCTTGAATTTACTGGTGTTTGTGGTGGTATTTTCTCTGGATAAACCTCAGTTCTAGCAGATGGCTGTAGGCCCATTGCCTATACTCTTGTTCAGCTTGGTATATATTCTCTGGGCAGGGAATTTTGTTTTCCTTGCACTGGTAGTGCATTGTACCCTAGCTCATGTCTTCATCCTGCTCTCATGTGTATGGCATGTTACCCTCGCTAGTTGATCTGCCATTATTGCTTCTAGTCCTTTTGCTGCACCAATCTCCTTTTCTGTTGTTGCATCTGCTTTGCCCATTAGTGCTGGGATGTGCTCCATCAGTCTCACTCCTCCTGATCTCAGGATGATGTGACTGAACTGATGAGAACAAAAATGAACAAACCAGAAGGTGCTTCTGGCTGTCATCCTCTTTCCTTAGTATGTAGAAAGGGAAACGACAAAGAGGATGTATAAGAAGATCAAAAGGTGAAAAAAATATTGGAAGTGATGGGTCAGTAAATAAGATGTTCAATGATCGATTCATCCAACATCGCAGCATACGAGAACTCTCATCATGGAAACTCTACTCAAGGCCTACAGATGCCTGGATTTATTCCTTCATGGCAGCACTCTGCAGATCACAAGGAAGAACATCACCGCACCTTCACTGCTGGCCAGGGTAATCCATTATAATCATTTTACCTTATGTGCTCCTTCTACTGCCTGTTGAGAAACCTGAGCAAAAGAGGCGCTCCAAAGGGCAAACTCCTTGACGGCAAATGGCTATTAATGAGCTTTTTTCATCCTATTTGTGTTTTTTATTTATTACTAACTCTATATGGAATCCCCTCTTGTTGGAAGTTTTTAAGAACAGGCTAGACAAATACCTGTCGGAGATGGGCTAGGTGTACTTAGTCTTACCTAAGTACATGGGGATGGACTAGATGACCTCTTGAGGTACCTTCCAACCCTACATTTGTTTATGATTCTATGTTCTCTGGCCAGATCCTGAGTTACACTTGTAACTCCTTAATTTAGGTCCTCAGCATCTCTCAGGATTTAGCTCAGTATGAGCAACCCAAACATTATATATACTTTTATGCTATCACCCATCAGAATTAATATGGTGAATTTAGAGTTCACTATTAAAAGCAGTACTCAAAAGAGGATGACTCATAGATGAAAGTGATATCTCGGTACCATAAGCAATTTTCTTTATTAGCTTTTTTCTGGCTGGGTGAAGAAATATTTTGGTAGTGAATTATTTGAATAAGTGAACAGATTTAGTCATTTAAAAAAACTGTAAGTTATAGTAAGGTATTTATTATATTTTTCCTGCTGAATCATACAGGCAAAGAAAGAGGAAAATTTGTACTTGGTCTGCATGGTGGGTTTATATTTTTTCATTCTCTGTCATTATTGAAGGTATTTTAGTCATGGATTTGTCCATTCCAAGCTATCCTCTAGTCTACTCCTTCTCGATCTTACAATTAAATCTTCATAATGCTATATATATGACAACTGTCATGACTATCTCTAGATGTGAAAATCATAATCATGGCACAAATTCATCTTTATTTCAGAGAAGGATCAAATCCAAGGAGACATTATTTTGATTTTCTTTGCTAGTAGTATACAGTAATTTCTGCTATTGTGAATCCTTGACCATTATTCAGGGGTAATTTCCAGAAAATCACATCTTTTGAAAGAAAATGTGATATCAATAGATGGTTTTTCTGCAATTTCTTCCTCCCAAGCCTCCTCAGATTTCTGCCAGTAAAAGTGTAAAATAAGAACATAAGAACATAAGAAGGGCCGTATTGGGTCAGACCAAAGGTCCATCTAGCCCAGTATCCTGTCTACCGACAGTGGCCAATGCCAGGTGCCCCGGAGTGAGTGAACCTAACAGGTAAAGATCAAGTGATCTCTCTCCTGCCATCCATCACCCTCCTCTGACAAACAGAGCCTAGGGACACCATTCCTTACCCAGCCTGGCTAATGGCCATTAATGGACTTAGCCTTCATGAATTTATCCAGTTCTCTTTTAAACCCTGTTATAGTCCTAGCCTTCACAGCCTCTTCAGGCAAGGAGTTCCACAAGTTGACTGTGCGCTGTGTGAAGAAGAACTTCCTTTTATTTGTTTTAAACCTGCTGCCCACTAATTTCAATGGATGGCCCCTAGTTCTGCAATTATGGGAACAAGTAAATAACTTTTCCTTATTCACTTTCTCCATGCCACTCATAATTTTATACACCTCTGTTGTAAAAACAAGAAGAGATGAAAATATAATTGTCTGGGTGCTGGCTAATTATCAGAAAGTTCATATCAGGTTTCAAATCATCACAGCAGATGAAGACTCACAGGAGAATATTACAAGTGGTGAAGATTCTAGGCAAAATCACCTAAACCGTGGCTCTCTTCCTGAAGGAGATAACAATGAGATGAAGAAAGGACATCCCACAAGCACCT
Source organism: Dermatemys mawii (assembly GCA_007922305.1). Lineage (NCBI taxonomy): Eukaryota > Metazoa > Chordata > Testudines > Dermatemydidae > Dermatemys > Dermatemys mawii. The sequence goes on from ML677332.1 coordinate 27,469,099, forward strand.
GTAAGGATATTGAATTATAATCCACTTTGTTAATTGATCTTCTATAACTCTTGCAGACCAAATCAGCTTTAAACTCATAAAAACAGCACTAAGTACATTTTTCTATAATAAGCATACTACCAAATCCTAAGGGATCTTATTCTATTTTTCCTCCAACCTTACTTGGGCAAAAATTGACTGATTTTATAAGTCCCCACCCTTGGAAAGATGTCAAAGGTTTCTTGCAAAGAACTTCTGGTGCAGCAGTATCCTTCCTTTAGAGATGACTTTGTGCAGTGCTTAGTCCAGAAGTGGCAATGGCAATACAATGACATTTAGAGTTGCTTATATTGGCAACCAGAGAGTAAACTTTTTACCTAGGTTGGCATTTTAAAAGCCCTATGTTCAAAATTCCATAGCTTTTTGGAACTTGTTTCGTCCATCTCTGTCATGCACCATTTGTAATATTTTAAAGATGGAACTATAAAATGATTTCTTCTGTAAAACACTGCCACCATTTTTGAGAAAGTATTTATGAAGAAGACAGTTAAATTCACCACTTCTCCATAGATGCGGGAGGTATTTATCTTGACAGTTGATCTTTATTAGTGCCATATTTTCTGACTAAATGGCTATAAACCTCAACCGTAATTAAAGGTGTGTGAGGAAGGTGAGTCTCTCCACTGAAATCAGTGACACTTCCTGCTTCAGAAGCTGTGTCTTTTGCTGAGTGTTGCTGAGAAAGCCCATGGCACTGTGTTCAGCTCATTTCTAGCTGTGAGAGGGGCAATAGCTGTGAATACTGTAATAAACATATCACACGCAAGTGTGTTCGCAAGAGACTGTTTTTATTTTCTGGCCTCAGTCACATGATATAGGTCAAGTTTACATAGCAGAGGTGGGAATGCCCTGAGTCCACTGCTTAATGTTCTGAGTGGGATGGAATGCATAAAAAAAATCTGTAATGTTTAAAGTCAGATGCTATTCAAACTTTTTCTAAAAAAAGTTTTTAAAATACTGAGTTTAATTTTACTGGCATAGAGTGGTGTGTGTGGAAATGTGTGTCCAGTTTTGCAGTCTGGTCTGTGACAACATAACTTATAAGGAGAATATTCTCTAAAAGAACTAAAGGCCAGATCTTGCAGTTCTTACTGAAGTCAGGGGCATCTCACTTGCATAAAGACTGCAGTATTTGGCTTTAAAAGTTTAACTTTGGGGGTTTTTTCCTTAGTTTCTTGCTGTTTTGTGGTGGGAATCTTTGTGAATTCATCAATCTTTGAGCTGATGGGTTTGTGTACTGCACTCTTTTCACATACTGTGTATTCTCTGGCTTGCACTAATCTTTTACAACATGCATTGATGCCAGATGCTCTAACCTTTATCTTATACTCATATTCATTTCAATATTGTCATCTTTATTGGCCAGTTCCTCTTCCCATTTAATTCAGTGGCTGAACTTCTATTGATTCCTATTAATTTCAAAAGGAGCAGGATTAGACCCTTTGTTTTTTGATGCAAGTGTGCACAAATTTTTAACTTCTGTATGTAAGGCTGATATATTGGTAGCACTTTTGTACTTTTTCCTGACAAGCATATCTCTGTCATCCAATAGTAATAATGCAGTGTTTCTGCTGTAGTTGCAAGGTTTTCATTTTATCATGTGAGAAACTAGCTAGAAAAAATATGAGATATATTTTGAATTTTTTTCCATTGCAGAATATACACTCTCTTATCTGTTTGTTAGAATTGGTTAGCTGTAACTACAGAACAGTAAATGAAATGCCACTGTGACTTATAGCTGTACAGTTTCAGTGTCATTAACAAAAGATGAGTTAGAAGAACAATCAAATAACAGAAAGGTTGCTGCTATTTGGTCTGCCACTGCTGCTTCTGTAACTTCCTTTGTTCTTGCCACTTTGCTCTGTATTACTTGGAGAAATTCCAGAAAATTCACATTTCCCGACACCAGGATTGTGTGAGTGGATGGATGAGAAAACCAGTGATATGGTTGAATAAAGCAGAGGATCATCTCTGTTTACCTCTTGTTTCACCACTATATACACTGGTAAAAGACAAAGACCAGGTGTGGAGAACAGCAACAAATGGGAATCTTATAAGTTAAGGCTCATTAGTGAAGTGCTCTACATTGATTTAACTATTGTCCTAACAGCTGTGGATCGCCACCATGACATACATCATGAAACCACCACCCAAGCAAAACCATTGTTCTCCCCCTGGTGGCATTCTGTAAATTCCAAGGAACAGCATGTGACAACTGCCAGTAATGATAAAGAATTTATATAATTTCACCTAAGCAGTTTTTCTGTTGATAAAGCTGAGTAGAAGGCTGTATGGAAGTGTAAACCATGCATATATATGAAGTAACAGCCAAACAGCCTTTCTGATACTGAGTTGGCTTCTTATGTGTTCCATGTTTCTGTTTCCAATAAGAATAACTCACTCTTTTATGTTCACTATGTATTCACCAGAACTAATCTGTTGAGTCTTGAGGTTCTAATCTAGTTCTCTTTTATATATCATATGCAAAGGGCAAAGCTTATTGGAAAAACACAAGTGAAAACGTTCATACTCAATAGGTAGCTGCTGCAGTGCTAAAAACATTTAAAATGTGCGTAATAATAAATATCTTGGCTTTAGAAAGTAGTTTATTTTAAAAGCATAGGTGGTATATCAGTAAAAACATAAATCCTTGTTTCTTACTGAGATAGAATATATTTTCTTAGTAGCATCACAGGAATAAAAAATATGATTATGTTTACAACTACAAATTATGTGAAAGGAATTTCTTAAGATTTCTTAATTGGAACTGTCACACTGAAATAGAGAATATATATATATATATATAGATAGATAGATATAGATATAGATATATATGTACCTGGCTGTTACTTTCCTTGGTTTCCTAAGTTATTTTTTTAAATAAAGATATTCTTCCTCCAAGCCTGGATTATCCATTGACTTGATCTAACACTGAAGTCACCATAATCCTATACTTGTTACATCAAAGTCAGAGCAGAATTTAATTCAAGGAAGAATATATGGGCTGTACAAAGAAGAAATCCTTGATCAGTTGCAATTAGCTTTTAGCATAAACCAAGATCCATTAGGCTTTGTTAACAAAGGCCACACGCAGAACAAGTAGGGCTCTCAGGGACACCTTAGAGTGTATACCAATACAGAAACTTTCCTGGTTGAATGACATCAGCCATCTTTCAGGGTGATAGGCTTCTACCTACTTTGACTTCCGTTGTTAGCATGATGCTTTCTCCTGTTGTGGTTTATTGGTGGACTAGTTTGTAGTGAGTTTGTGCCTGGTGAACAAAACTGTGATATTAACGGATGTTTTGTAAAAAAGTTGTGTGCAAAAGCTATTTCCGTGCTGTGACAAAGCTCCAAGTTTGTACTCGTGGGTCCTGCGCTTCCTGGCAGATTTAGGGGCCTCAGAAACTCATCTAGGCCCCAGGGTGACCTCCCTTTCTCAGTATAATTGGCAAGAGGCACCACCTAGTGAGTTACCTTCATCACAGGCCAGTATGGAAGGTGGAAAGAGCGGGAGGGAGCCCAGGCCCGCCCTCTACTCCGGGCTCCAGCCCAGGGACTCTAATAGTATCAGCTAAGATGGCTGACCTTTTATCCACAAAACACAATACAATTCCCTGGGCTACTTCCCCACAGCAGTCCCTGCTTCTTCAAACTCCACTTCACCCTTACCTCAGGGCCTCCTTCCTTCTGGATGATATGTTGTCCACCACTCAGTCTCACCAACAGCACAACCTCCTTCCACAGCTCCTGACACCCACAGCCCACCTGACTAACTGGGAGGTTTTTGTCTGGATTCAGCCAGTCCCTGATTGGCTTCAGGTGTCCCAATTAGGCTAGTTGTTTCTACTCCTTTCTAGAAGGTTCTTAATTGGCCCCAGGTGTCTTGATTGGTCTGGAGTAGCCTTTGTTTGGCTATCCAGGGAACAAGGACCTGCACAGCCTGAGGCTGATATACCTGCCTTCCAGCACTCTCCCATATCCTTCTGGTCTGACTCCGTCACAGTGCATAAAAAAGAAAGGTCCAACTTTTCTTCTCCTCTTATTAGCCATGTACCATTAAAAATGAGGCCATTGTAAATGGCAAGAGAAATACAAATTATATGGGTAGTGGTTCAGCAAATTAAAAGTTCATAGTACATTTAACATCATCACAACAGATGTGAACTCACATGACGATGGCACAGATGATGAAGATTCAACTGAAGAGCCTTTAAAACCGATGGTACTTCCTGGATGGGACATAAATGATGTCAAGAACAAGTATCCTCCAAGCACTAGTAAGAAAACCGAAATATATATCTGTTTTACTCTATGTTCCCTATTCTTTATAGCTATATTGCAGAAAGAGTAGTACTGTTTTCAGTAGACTCCAACTCTGGAAGGATGTCTTTTGGAAGGAGTCCACCTGAAAAGCATTTCTAGTGAGGCAAAGTAAGGACAAATGATTATTTGTAGAATGAATAGTAGCGATCGTTGCTGAGAATTGGGAACAAGATGGGACATCTGCATTCTACATATGGGTTTCATAAAAATAATACAGTGTCTAGAGAAATACAAATACTGTATTCTCGAGAAGTCCTGACGTCTGCACAGTTACTTTAGAATTATATGATTTCTACAGATGTGCGTACTTGACTGGTATTATAGATCAAATGGAAGAGGAGGGATTTCCAGTAATTTACATAATGCTCTGTGTGAAAAAGTATTTCCTTTTTAAAATGTTCATGAGATCTGTATGGAATAATGATAGTTTATGTCTTGTTATTGGAGGACAGCATTTTATGCATGGCATCAACTAGAGAAAAAGTTCAATAACTTTTACCAAAAAGTGTTTATTTCTGAAGTGGATTTTGCTGGTGCGTGTTTGCTGTGCAACATGGCTCTTGCTATCTGCATGGTCTTTGGTAACATCAGCTTCATCAGGATCTCCATGGAGAAAGAAGCTAAATTAACAGACTCAGTTTTCCTGTTGGACATGTTTTTCCTTCCTCTTATCTGGATGGTTTTTTGTTTGCTTGGTTCGTTGGTTGGGTTTTTTTGTTTTTGTCTATGTTTCTTCATCTGTTTTTGTGCCGGTGTTTGGTGCCTGTTCCACATACTGGCCCAGCTCTGCTTTTAGTCACACTTATGAAGCCCAATGCAGATTACATGGACTTCTTCGGTGTTTGCAAGGACATGTAATTGATCTAGGCCACTGTAGCTGAGCACTGGGACTATTGTTTTTTCTTGCACCTAGTCAGTTACCAAACGCACTTATACCAGAGTTTCATGTGTTTAATCCTCACTCATATTCAGCTTACTGGCATGTGCATATTTATGGGTGAAAGTGTTGATGGATTTTAACTTTGCAAGGAAAAGGTGGCTTGGCACATAAAAAAGATCACCAGTGATTTAACCATAGTCTTAGCAGCTGTGAAGCCCATTTATGAGGAAACCTCCACCCAACTTCAGTGGAATCAATTTGATGACTCTTGGTGGTGGTGGTCCCATCCTGACCACAAGGAACAGCAACCTACTCAGGCAACAGAGGGAAAGGATCTTAAATATTAAATCATGTAAATAGCAGCACAGAAATACCAACTTCACAAAAATATCCAGTCACCATGAATTTGTATTTCTGATGCCATATGAGTTCTCTCTTTAGTCTTAAATTGTGTTTCGATTGGGAAAATACACACCCTGCCCTTGTCTATCAGCTGTGATATTACCCAGATGACCCTGGAAGACTTGGTCTTGGCTATGAAGTAGTCATATCTTGAAAGGAAGGAAGCCGATATAAATTTAAGTGATATTTGGACTTCAGAAGTTCTCTTCTTTTCATTGTTTATGATATTCCCCTGATGATTTTTTAGCTTATTTCTAGCTGACAGGGTAGATATTTTGTTTATGATGTGAACAAAGAAACAGAAATAATATTTTTAAAAAATGTACATTGCAGGACAGGATTTAATGTGTTTTTATATGTAGACTTTCACCATGAAGATGATTTGGATGATTTTTATACTAAAATAATGTACTTGAAACTGTACTTTTCTGGGATCCTTTGTTATTCAAGATAAAAATCTTTTGTCCTATCACTTCCACTGTAACCCAAAAGATTTAGGCCTTGCTAAAAGCAACTCTGTATACATCCCTTTAACTTTTACTGACATCTTGGAACATTCATTCCCAGCTCCAGAAACAACTGGTTGTGTTGGTTTTATGTCATCAAGTATCCCTGATTTTAGAGGAGCATTTAAATGCTCTTGATTAGTTTTTACTCCCATAATCTCATTTCTTGTAGAACACACTGCCTTATGCTGTTGTGGCTGTTTGGCAAATTGTAGGGGATAATAATCTACATGCAAAACTTAGTAGCTGCTAAAGGAAAGTCTGATGTTACTGAGTGGTTTGCCAGATTGAAAAACAGATGTTTTGTACATGAGAAAGAAAACCCTGTCACTTTGCTACATTTATTTAAGATGAAAGAGCTGACATTAGTAAAGACAGGAAAAAATAAATCTGAAAATGATGTGGATGATAGCTCAGGAAATGGAAACTTCATAGTACATATAAGATCATTATAACAGATCTCAGCTCACATGCTGATGGTGCAGATGGTGAAGACTCAACACAGGATCCCTTAATACCAGTAATTTCCCTCAGAGGGGACAACAATGATGACAAGGAACAGCACCTTCCAAGTAGCAGTAAGGATAATGAAATAATATCATGAATTTAGGCCACAAATCAGCAAAGAACTTATGCACATGCTTGACTTTTATTATGTGCTTAAGTCCCATGGAATTCAGTGGGAGTAGTCACCCTCTTGAAGTTCAATATATGCTTAAATGTTTTCTTGAAATGGGATTTTCAGAAATGGGATTGCCCACATGTGTAACGTTGAGAACATGTTGAAGTGCTTTATTGAACAAGGATTTTAGATATACTATATTACAGAGTCGATCCCCTGCAAAAGAACACAACCATGAAAAGATGTCCTGTGTCGCTTGAATAGCATTTCTGGTGCTACTGTGTCACTGCAGGGCAAAGTACTCTTTTATAGAATATTTAGCTTACCTATGGTCAGAGTTGTGAAAGTCTTGTGAAGCTAATGGTCCATCCCAATTCTGCTTTTAGGACATTTTAAAGATGAACAATGAAATAGTTAAGTTTCTTGTGGAAATGTCAGTGTTTCACAGTGTAAGATGAACAGATGCTGATGATACCCATTACTAACCGGATTAGTTAGAAGTTAATTGATTAATGTTGCAGAGAACATAAGAGCTATATGTGATCCACTGCATCAAAAACCATTTCCCCTCTCCAAAATTTCCATAAAGCATTCATGACAGCAAGCTAAGTTGTTTCTTACTGTGCAAGGACAGCATTGTGTGTGTGTGGTAGCAAGTGGAAGAAAAGTTCAACAACATTATTTTTAGAATGTGTTGTTATCTACTTTAATAGTCTTATTATAGTTGGGCCTTTCTTGTATGACAAAGGTTGTTGCTATACAGACAGATTTTAGGAATATGTGGCTTCTGTCCCATGAATGGGAAAAAATTCTAAACTAACACAAACTCAATTTCCTTTGGGATTTTTCTTTCCTTAAGATTTGGAATTCTGTTTTGCTTCCCATCTCTCTGTTCCCATGTTTAGTGTGTGTTCCACATGCTTGGCCAACTCTGCTCTCACTCTCACCCATGCAATTTGTGTGGATTTCTTTGGTGTTCTATGGTGATTTCACAGGCATGTAAATAACCTGGGCTATTGGAATTGAGCATTTTGGCCTTAAATTTCAAACGTGACTAGTGATGTGAAGTTTCTCCATTTTTCAGTGCCCAATTTCAGATACCTTAAAGCAACCTGATTTTTAGAAAGTGCTGAGCACTTGCCCATGAAAATCAGATCCTTGTTAGTTGACACCCAAACTCACTAGACACTTTTGAAAATTTAGGTCATTATATCTTTTTCTGGACAGACTATTCTCTTTTCTTGTATTACTCTTTACACATGAATTGTTGCCAATTCTGCACCCAAATTCATTTTATTATTGGCATGACTCCACTTTCAGGTGAAGGTGTTTGTAGATTTCAGCTTTGTGGTATGGTTTTGATGCTGTTTCTAGTTGGATTTTTCTAGCATTATCTCTTTGTGGTTCAACAACTACACCTTTAAAAGGAAACATGGGGTGTTATATATATACTTATAATGTATTTTACTAAGCACTAGAATGAGATCAAATTACATTTTCCCTCTCTATGTCCCTGAATTGGCTAACTACCTAACTATCTAATATAGCCAAAAGAATACTATTGCAAAATGAAATTAATTGCCCCACCTACAGTTATATGGATCAATGTAAGAAAATTCTGTAAGTTCAGTGGCTACAGTCAAACCTCAATTAAAGGTGCAAGTTGTTGCTTCTGCCTGTTCAGTTACTGCTGCTGCTTTGCCCCTGAAAACTGTAGTACTCTATAGCAAGAACATATGTTTCAGTACCAAGATGACATGGAAGAAGTGGATTAAAAAATCCATTAACTTGTCAACAAACCATAGTTCCCACTTGACTCTGCTCCAGTTTTCTTGCAATTTGTATATTTGTAAAAGAGATATATTGGATATAGAAAAGAAAAGAACAGAAGCTGAATATATTTTGGGTAGTGGCTGAGCCAGTAAAAAAATCACAAATGATTGAACCATTGTCCTAACAGCTGTGAACCCGCATCATGGTGCACATGAGGAAACCTCCACCCAACATAAGGGGAATCCGTCCCCTGACATTTGGTGGTGGTCCAATACAGATTACAAGGAGCAGCATCCAACCACAACAACTAAGGGTAAATAATGTCTTTTTAACTACTAGAGTTTTATGAAGATCATCCAATAAGTTAAGTATTAAGCCTCTTTACAATTCCAATAATGGCCTATTGATGTCTGGTGACTGTTAAACAGGCTGCTTGATGTTCTATAAGGGAGAATAATACTTTTTCCTTCAGAGTCTACTCTCTTAGAGCAGGACTGTGTCTGGAAGGCACAAGTCCACACTGGGAAAGAGTGAAGTGACTCTGCCCCAGTGAGAACAACTGAGTAGCCCCTTTCTGATAATGCACATGCCCACTGCTATTCCTGTGTTTTTGATTTAGAAATCTCTCCTTGGCACATCACTTGTTCACTCCCAGAAATTCTGCAAGTTTTATGTGTTCAGTTAACCCTGATTCGATGCTCCTTTTTAGTTTGACCTCCATTGTTAGCAGCAAACAATATTTTTTGCCTTAATGGTCCTTTGGTCCATTATAAATGAGAAAAATTACAGAAATCTCATGCCTATTGAATAGAATCATGATGTTAACAGATGTCATAATGACGTGAAAACCCAGGGCTGGCTGAGGGCAAGATAACTTTCACTTATTGCATCATGTCAGAATTACATAGTGGGTTCTTCAGAGACGGGGGCATGTCTCTAATTGTGTTATGAGCTTTTGACACATTTTGGGACGCTCAAAAATAAATGCTACAAATAAGATAGTAATAATCATAATCATAAACAACAATAGATTTTCTTCCACAAAGTAGGCACCTCTGTCCACATTCTTTCTTCTTTGCTAAATAAATCTCTAAAAAAAAAGCACAGCCTATTATAAAGGCAAGAAAGAATAAAGATGAGAATTATTTGAGTGATGATGGTGGTGGGTCAGCAAATGAAAAGTTTACAGGAGGTTTAACATCATTGCAACAGATGAGGATTTACAAGAAAATGAAACAGATGATGAAGATTTACTACAAGATCCATTACACTCTGGATGGGACATAAATGATGACACGGAACAGCAACCTCCAGTTACCAGTAAGAGTAATGAATTCTAATCATTTTATCTAACGTACTATATTTAAAACAAAATTAAATACCTCAGTAAAGAGTGGCATCTGGTGCCATTTGCACAAGTAAGCAGATATGTCACATAGTCGAGAGAGCTCAGAAATCTGGCAAGTGCTACCAGAAATGCAGCTATAGTCCATCAGTGTAGATGGAATAAAGGGATGAAACATCCCTGCTGAAAACCTGTGTATTCAGTTCTCTGATGTGTAATATTTACAACAATGTAATGATCATCTATCACATAATTGGTACTGAGGATTCAGTTCTCCTGTGTCCTCAGTATTTTATGCCATGAACTGAGAGATGAAACTTATTTTTTACTTGGAGTATAGTATAGGTGTTGAAAATAAAAGGCTCAATTATGGTTATCGATAATGAATTTTATTGTTTATTTTAAAGATCTTATCAATATTTATGTTTCTGAACTTGGTTTGGGTGTGTGGAGAGAATTTCAATGGGTTCCTTTTTCAGCAGGGGATTTCATTAGGCATTCAATAAAGAATGCCTAATGAAAAGCTCACTTTGCTTGGGGATTTTTGTTCTCTTCTTTGGCCTGAGTTTTGAGAGTTTCTGGTGTAATTTTTGTTTTTGGTTTCACCTCTTTCTTTGTTGAGTACTTTTTATGTTCTTACTATGCCATCTGCCTTCTGTGATTTCAGTGGTGGTTGAAAAATCGTGTCCCATTGCATCTAAGGGCTGTATTTAGTCTCTGATCTCCTTGCATTAACTATTTATAACCTGCATTAATACCGTCTCTGTCCTTAGAGATCTTGTGCTCAGATTCCTCCTACTTTTGGTATTGAACTATTGGTAGATTTTAACTCTTTTGGCTAAAGTTGGTGGTGGCATGTTACTTACAGACTTTTTATTGACTGCACAGCTCTCTGGTTCAACAACAGAATGTTTCACGCTAATCTCTGGGCACAATATTAGCACTTGGAAGGATGCATTATCCAAATTCAAATCCTTCCTGTTATTTGATGTAGCATTATCCTTCAAACTTGAATTAGAGGGGATGCTACAGTTCTGGAAACCTCCACATCATATACCTGGAATCCTTCATTTCATTTAACTCTTGGGGGTCCAATACTGATCACAAGATGCAGGGTCCCAACACTGCCAGAAGGGGTAAAGAGTCTAAATAATTTCATATAAAACTCAGCTTTGTGATGGAATTCTTGGAAGTACAAGAACTACACTGATGTTATGGGGCAGCCAATCAACATTCCCAGTGTTAACCAGAGTGTCTGATATTTTCCTACTGTCTACTTCTAATGCACCTCTATATCATGTCGGCTATATCCACTTGGGTTAGCATCTCATTTAATCTAATCTATCTTTCCCCATATCACTGGGATACTTTAAAATCTTGCCTCTTGAACACCTGTGTAATGCCCTAAGTGGATCTCTGAATATAAAATATCAACTCCCCTGGTGACAAAAAATTCTCCTATATCTCCATTATCAAATGTCTCTTATAAAATCAATAAAAACAAATGGTGAGAAAAATGTGGTTGGTGGCTCAGCAAACAAAATATTTGCAAGTATCCAAACAAATATGGGCTGTCCATTACCACTGATAGTATTCTCAGCCAAATCATACTTCCTGGAAAATGAAGAAGATCTTGTTGGTTAGGAATAAACAAGAGGGCACCTTTTACGCTTTTCTCCTATCTATTGCTCATTACACATATATAACTTCATACCTTCTTGCAGAAATAACTGGGACAGGAGTTGAGAATAACATGGGTGGCAGTTCAACAAATTTTAAGTTCACAATCTATTTCAAACGTATCCTAAACAGATGTGGATCCCAAGCATATAGAATCAACCCAAGATCCTTTGTTGCATAATGTTTATCTTGGAGAGGACAAAGATGAGGACAAGCATCACACAAACACCACTGTTGACGGTGTGAAGCCTGCACTTTTCCCTGCAAAGGAAAGAGGTCATTCTTCTTCAAGTGTGACTGTGAATAATGAAATAGGACTCAAAACATATACTCCTACAGGTATCAGTAAGAATAATGAACTGTAATCATTTTATCTTCTTATAGGCCAAACTCTGGGACCAGACACTCAGCCTGTGCTAATTGGCATAGCTTCATTGACCATGATTGAGCTATGGAATTTTACACCATTTGGGGATCTAGCCCTTAATGTCCATTATTGAAAAGTGGACTTTTTGTGAAAGAGACTTTTTCCAGAGTAAGAACTGACTATCAACAGAATAAAGACTTTAGGACTTGGTCCAGTGGTAGCAGAGATACTGTTACTTTCACATCCAAATCATTATGCTATAAGATGTTATTTAAAGCTTATTGCTAAATTTGGGTGAGGGAAGTACTCAGATTTTATTAGCACAATTTTGGCCTCTAGAATCGTATTTTGGTGTTCCTGATGATGCCTTGCCAAGTCTTGGCATCTGTCTTATAGTAACAGTAACTTCAAAGTCTGAACATTCTTATAGCTGTTCAGAAAGGATAGTAGAGCGAAATGTTGTTGTCTGACATCCAAGAGTCTGGAAAACTCCATTCTGTTTTCTTAGATACAACTCAGCCTATTTGGGTTGTGGCTTTTGTACACTTTTTCAAAAATGTGATTAATGAATTTCAAAAAGCTAATTCTCAAGGTAATTGAGTATCAAAATACCAGCTGCAGTGTGAATAGAGAAGCAACCACCAGGTCCTATGCTATGAGTGAATACCGAGTCCCTTATTCTACCACTACTATTAGCTTGGAAGCAATAACCAAATGAATCTCAAAGATCATCAAAACAGAGGCACTTTCTGCATCTATCAATATGTTCCCCTTCCTCAAAAACAATTTCTTTGATTAATTATACATGAAATGCCCATCATCTGATAGCTTTTTCTAGGCTGTGAGAAGGTCAGCGTCATATGGATGGCATCAAATGAAAGAGTGTGCATTTGATAATACTTTAAATATGGAGTTGTGTGATATATTTTAACTGTATTATTGCAGTTGGTTTTAATTAATGAATGTTGTGTTTTTGGAAAATGTCTCCTCACCTAGGTGTTGATTGCTAACAATGTTGTGCTGCCTTAGAGAGTGAAGGGAGAAAAAAAATCTGAAAGAACCAAAAATACACACTTTGCTGTGTGATTTGTTCGAATCCTGCTTTCTTGACTCAAGCCTATTCTTGATGGGATCTTTTGTTGTCTGATTTTCTGAGGTGTGATATTCCTGCTTCTTTCTTTCTGCTGCTGATTGGGTATCTAACTGCATCTGGTGCGGTGGACTTTCAGGGGAAATGATTTACAAAGTGGCTTTGTAAAGTGCTTTCTACCTTTACTCTGCAATCATATTTAACTTGCCATTGCAATCATGTTTTCTGGTGAAATTGTTGGTGGTTTATAACTTTGGAGGATAAAGGTGATTTGGTGGTGGTACTCATAGACATTTCTGGCTGCTTTTCTGTGTAGTTAAAGAATTGTGTTAAAATGTTTAATAAGGTAGTAGGACACTTTCTATATTGCCTCAATGATTGGTGAATTTGTCTGTATCAACTGTGAATAAAACACTGATATAGATTTTCAAATCTTTCCTCTTTTCCCACAATGCCTCAGCAAAGTAACCTCTCTGTGTAGCACAATCATGAACACATGTATGACAGTGAAACCGTTACAACCAAAATTCAAAAGGTTGCTGGCAAATCCACTTTTACAGATCCCTGTCAAGGTCCTGTAAATGGATCATTGAGATGATGGTTATCAGTAGAATAATAAAGAGGGCTTTACTCCTATAAGGTACATTAAAGAGACAACAACTGAAAGTAAATGTAACGGTGTAAGTGGTTCTGCAGATATTAAGTTCAAAATTGATTGAACCATTATTATAGCAGTTGTGGTCTCCAATGAAGGTGCCAAAAATGAAGACACATCCCAAGATCCTTTATTGCATAATGTTTATCTTGGAGCGGACAAAGATGAGGACAAGTATCTCACAAACACTACTGTGGACAGTGTGAAGCCTGCACTTTTCCCTGCAAAGGAAGGAGATCACTCTTCTTCAAGTGTGACTGTGAATAATGAAATAGGACGCAACACATATACTCCTACAGGTATCAGTAAAAATAATGAACTGTAATCGTTTTATCTCCTTGTAAGCCAAACTCTGCACCCAGATTCTCAGTCTGTGCTAACTGACATAGCTTCATTGACAATGATAGAGTTATGCAAGTTTACACCACCAAGGGTCTAGTCCCTAATATCCATTATTGCAGAGTAAACTTTTTTGTGAAAGAGATTTTTGCCATAGTAAGAACTAACTAACATCAGTATTAAGATTATAGGAATTGACTCAAGCTTATGCTTAATAGGATCTTTTGTTGTCTTACTTTCTCAGGTGTGATTTTCCTGCTTGTTTCTTTCTGCTCCTGAGTGGGTATCTAACTGCATCTGGTGCGGTGGACTTTCAGGGGAAATGATTTACAAAGTGGCTTTGTAAAGTGCTTTCTACCTTTACTCTGCAATCACCTTTAACTTGCCGTTGCAATCATGTTTTCTGGTGAAATTGTTGGTGGTTTATAACTTTGGAGGATAAAGTTGATATGGTGGTGGTACTCATGGACATTTCTGGCTGCTTTTCTCTCTAGTTAAAGAATGGCATGTTTTATAAGGTAGTAGGACACTTTCTATATTGCCTCAATGATTGGTTATTTTGTCTGTATCATCAACTATGAATAAAACACTAATATAGATTTTCAAATCTTTCCTCTTTTCTCACAATGCTTCAGCAAAATAACCTCTCTGTGTAGCACAAAGATGAACACCTATACGATAGTGAAACTGGTACAACCAACATTCACAAGGTTGTTGGCAACATCCGCTTTTACGGATCCATATCAGGGTCCTGTAAATGGATAATTGAGATGACGGTTATTGGTAGAACGATAAATAGGGCTTTACTCCTGTGAGATACATTAAAGAGACAACTGAATGTAAATGTAACGGTGTAAGTGGTTCTGCAGATATTAAGATCAAAATTGATTCAACCATTATTATAGCAGTTGTAGTCTACGGTGATGGTGACAAAAATGAAGACGCAACCCAAGATCCTTTGTTGCATAATGTTTATCTTGGAGCGCACAAAGATGAGGACAAGCATCCCACAAACACTACTTTGGACAGTGTGAAGCCTGCACTTTTCCCTGCGAAGGAAAGAGGTCATTCTTCTTATACTCCTACAGGTATCAGTAAGAATAGTGAACAGTAATCATTTTGTCTCCTTGTAGGCCAAAATCTGTGCCCAGATTTCAGCCTGTGTTAATTGGCATAACTTCATTAACCATAATGGAGCTATGCAAGTTTACACCAGTTGTGGGGTCTAGCCCCATATGTCCATTATTGCAAACTGGACTTATTTGTGAAAGAGATTTTTGCCAGAGTAAGGGCTGACTATCAACAGAATAAACACTTTAGGACATGGTCCAGTGCTAGCAGAGATATGGTTACTTTCACATTATAGTCATTATACTATAAGATGTTATTTAAAGTTTATTGCTAAATTTGTGTGTGGGAAGTACTCAGTTTTCATTAGCTGAATTTTGGCCCTTAGAATTGTATTTTGAAATGAATTATTTGGTGTTCCTGATGGTGCTATGCCATCCTTTAGCATCTGACTTTCAGTAACAGTAACTTCAGAGTATGAATATTCTACAGCTGTTCAGAAAGGAGAGTAGGGGGAAATGTTACTACCTGGCAGTCTGGAAAAATTCCACTCTCTGTATTCTTAGATTCAACTGAACCTATTTGGGTTGTGGCTTTTGTACACTTTTTCAGAAATTTGACTGATGAATTTCAAAAAGCTAATTCTCAAGATAATTGAGTGTCAGAATCCAAGCTGCAATGTGAATAGATAAGTAACCACCAGGTCCTATGTTATGAGTGAATAACTATTCCCTTATTCTGTCACTACTATTAGCTTGGAAGCAATAACCAAATGAATCCCAAAAACCATAAAAAAGGAGACACTTTCTGCATCAATCAATATGTTCGTGTTCCTCAAAAACAATTTCTTTGGCTACTTATACGTGAAATGCCCATCACCTGATAGCTTCTTCAAGGCTGTGAGAGGGTCAGCATCATAAAGATGGCATCAAGTGGAAGAGTGTGCATTTGATAATACTTTAAATATGGAGTTGTGCGATATATTTTTACTGTATTATTGCAGTTGGTTTTAAATAGTGAACATTATGTGTTTGGAAAATGCCCCCTCTATGGGTTCTTTACTGCTGACAACATTGTGCTGGCATAGAACGTGAAAGGAGAAAAAAAATCTTAACTAACCAAAAATTCACATTTTGTTATGTGATTTCTTTGTGTCCTGCTTTCTTGACTCAAGCTTATGCTTGATGGGATCTTTTGTTGTCTGATTTTCTTAGGTGTGATTTTCCTGTTTGTTTCTTTCTGCTCCTGACTTGTTATCTAGCTGCATCTGGTGCGGTGGACTTTCAGTGGAAATGATTTACAAAGTGGCTTTGTAAAGTGCCTTCTACCTTAATTCTGCAATCACATTTAACTTGCCATTGCAATCATGTTTTCTGGTGAAATTGGTGGTTTGTTTTTAACTTTGGAGGATAAAATTGATATGGTGGTGGTACTCATGGACATTTCTGATTGCTTTTCTCTCTAGTTAAAGAATGGCATGTTTTATAAGGTAGTAGGACACTTTCTATATTGCCTCAATAATTGGTGAATTTGTCTGTACCGTCAACTACAAATAAAACTATGTTCTACATTTTCAAATCTTTCCTCTTTTCCCACAATGCCTCAGCAAAGTAACCTCTCTGTGTAGCACAAAGATGAACACCTATATAATAGTGAAACTGCTACACCCAAAAATCAAAATGTTGTTGGCAACTTCCGCTTTTACGGATCCATATCAGGGTCCTGTAAATGGATAATTGAGCTGATGGTTATTGGTAGAACAATAAATAGGTCTTTACTCCTATGAGGTACATTAAAGAGACAACAACTGAAAGTAAATGTAACGGTGTAAGTGGTTCTGCAGATATTGAGTTCAGAATTGATTGAACCATTATTATAGCAGTTGTGGTCTCCAATGAAGGTGCCAAAAATGAAGACACAACCCAAGATCCTTTATTGCATAATGTTTATCTTGGAGCGGACAAAGATGAGGACAAGTATCCCACAAACACTACTGTGGACAGTGTGAAGCCTGCACTTTTCCCTGCAAAGGAAGGAGATCATTTTTCAAGTGTGACTGTGAATAATGAAATAGGACGCAACACATATACTCCTACAGGTATCAGTAAGAATAGTGAACTGTAATCATTTTATCTCCTTGTAGGCCAACATCTGCGCCCAGATTTTCAACCTGTCTTAACTGGGATAGCTTCATTGAACATAATGGAGTTATGCAAGTTTATAGCAGTTGGGGTGTCTAGTCCCTAATGTCCATTATTGCAAACTGGACTTTTTTGTGAAAGAGATTTTTGCCAGAGTAAGGACTGACTACCAACAGAATAAACACTTTAGGACTTGTCCAGTGGTATCAGAGATACAGTTACTCTCACATCCAAGTCATTATACTATAAGATGTTATTTAAAGTTTATTGCTAAATTTGAGTGAGGGATATACTCAGTTTTCATTAGCTGAGTTTCAGCCCCTAGAATTGTATTTTGAATTGGCCTATTTGGTGTTCCTGATGGTGCTATGCCAACCCATGGCATCTGTCTTACAGTAACAGTAACTTCAGAATATGAATATTCTTACAGCTGTTCAGAAAGGAGAGTAGAGGGAAATGCCACTACCTAAGAGTCTGGAAAAACTCCACTGTCTGTATTCCTAGATTCAACTGAACCTATTTGGGTTGTGGCTTTTGTACATTTTTTTAAGAAATTTGACTGATGAATTTCAAAAAGCTAATTCTCAAGATAATTGAGTGTCAAAATCCAAGCTGCAGTGTGAATAGAAAAGTAACCACCAGGTCCTATATTGTGAGTGTATACCTAGTCCCTTATTCTATCACTACTATTAGCTTGGAAGAAATAACCAAATGAATCTCAAAGATCATCAAAATGGAGGCACTTTCTGCATCTATCAATATGTTTCCCTTCCTCAAAAACAATTTATTTGGCTAATTATACATGAAATGCCCATAATCTAATAGCTTTTCTAGGCTGTGAGAGGGTCGGCATCATAAGGATGGCATCAAATGAAAGAGTGTGCATTTGATAATACTTTAAATATGGAGTTGTGTGATATATTTTTACTGTATTATTGCAGTTAGTTTTAATTAGTGAACGCTGTGCGTTTGGAAAATGCCTCCTCAACTAGGTCTTGATTGCTGACAATGTTGTGCTGGCTTAGAGAGCGAAAGGAGGAAAAAAAATCTTAACACATCAAAAATACACACTTTGCTTTGTGATTTCTTTGTGTTCTGATTTCTTGACTCGAGCTTATGCTTGATAGGATCTTTTATTGTCTGACTTTCTCAAGTCTGATTTTCCTGCTTGTTTCTTTCTGCTGCTGATTAGGTATCTAACTGCATCTGGTGCGGTGGACTTTTATTTTTCTGTGGAAATGATTTACAAAGTGGCTTTGCAAAATGCTTTCTACCTTAATTCTGCAATCACATTTAACTTGCCATTGCAATCATGTTTTCTGGTGAAATTGTTGGTGTTTTATAACTTTGGATGATAAAGGTGATTTGGTGGTGGTACTCATAGACATTTCTGGCTGCTTTTCTGTGTAGTTAAAGAATTGTGTTAAAATGTTTAATAAGGTAGTAGGACACTTTCTATATTGCCTCAATGATTGGTGAATTTGTCTGTATCAACTGTGAATAAAACACTGATATAGATTTTCAAATCTTTCCTCTTTTCCCACAATGCCTCAGCAAAGTAACCTCTCTGTGTAGCCCAGAGATGAACACCTGCATGATAGTGAAACCGGTACAACCAACATTCAAAAGGTTGTTGGCAACATCCGCTTTTACGGATCCATATCAGGGTCCTGTAAATGGATAATTGAGATGACAGTTATTGGTAGAACAATAAATAGGGTTTTATTCCTATGGGGTACATTAAAGAGACAATAACTGAAAGTAAATGTAACAGTGTAAGTGTTTCTGCAGATATTAAGTTCAGAATTAATTCAACCATTATTATAGTAGTTGTGGTCTCCAATGAAGGTGCCAAAAATGAAGACACATCCCAAGATCCTTTGTTGCATAATGTTTTTCTTGGAGCAAACAAAGATGAGGACAAGTATCCCACAAACACTACTGTGGACAGTGTGGAGCCTGCACTTTTCCCTTCAAAGGAAAGAGATCATTCTCCTTCAAGTGTGACCATGAATAATGAAATAGGACGCAAAACATATACTTCTACAGGTATCAGTAAAAATAATGAACTGTAATCGTTTTATCTCCTTGTAAGCCAAACTCTGCAAACTCTCAGCCTGTGCTAACTGGCATAGGTTCATTGATCATGATAGAGCTGTGGAAGTTTACACCATTGAGAATCTAGTCCATAATATCCATTATTTCAGAGTAGACTTTTTTGTGAAAGAGACTTTTGCCAGAGTAAGAACTGACTATCATCCAAATAAAGACTTTAGGAATTGACTTAAGATTATGCTTGATGGGATCTTTTGTTGTCTGACTTTCTCCGGTGTGATTTTCCTGCCTATATCTTTCTGTTGCTGATTGGGTTCCTAACTTCATCCAGTGCAGTGGACTTTTATTTTTCTGTGGAAATGACTTACAAAATGGCTTTATAGAGTGCCTTCAACCGTTAGACCACAATCACAATTAACTTGCTGTTGCAATCATGTTTTCTGTTGAAATTGTTGGTGGTTTATAACTTTGGAGGGTAAAGTTGATATGGTGGTGGTACTCATGGACTTTTTTGGATATTTTTCTCTTTAGTTCAAGAATATCATGTTTATAAGATGTAGGACACTTTCTATATTGTGTCAATGAGTAGTTAATTTGGCTGTATCATCAACTACAAATATGTAGTACAACTATGTATCATCATCAACTATGTATCATCAACTACAAATATGTAGTACAACTATGATGTAGATTTTCAAATCTTCCCTCTTTTCCCACAATGCCTCAGCAAAATAATCTGTGTAGCACAAAGATGAGCACCTGTTCGATAATGAAATCAGTAAAATCAAAAAGTTATTGGCAACATCCACTTTTACGGATCCATATCAGGGTCCTGTAAATGGATGATTGAGATGATGGTTATATGGCAGAACAATAAATAGGGCTTTACTCTTATAAGGTGCATTAAAGAGACTAGAACTGAACATAAATGTAATGGTGTAAGTGGTTCTGCAGATAATAAGTTCAAAGTTCAAATAAGTTCAAAACTGATTCATCCATTTTCATACCAGTTGTGGTCTCCAATGAAGGTGCCAAAAATGAAGACCCAACCCAAGATCCACTGCTGAATGGGGCTTATCCTGGATGGAGCGATAAAGTCAAGTATTCCACAACTGCTGTCAGGGATGATGTACTACCAGGAGTTATTCCTTCACGTGGAAGTGAACATTCAACTAGAGGTATCAGTAATTAAGTGGGAACTTGAGAGTGCTTTTTCTTTGGCATTAAACATTATTTGTGCTTAGTGATCTCAGAGGCTAAAGACAAGTAAGTTTATTAGGGAGGATACTGTGTTACTCCAAAGTGAACAGGAAGCATTGTTCAGGTGTTTCTACATTTTAATTAAATAGTTCTGAGTTTTAATTAGGTTTAAAGTATAGCTGGGTCTAAACTGAAGAGTTTGGAATATTTCAGATACATTGTTCCGTTTCATTCTGTTAAAGAGACACCCAAATTCACAAAGTTTGGATCCAGAACCAACTTTCTGTTTCTATTTATTGACTCTTTTAGGGACAGATGGTACCAGATAAGCACTACATTTTTATGGGGCTTTTGCACAGCCATTTCCTTCCCTCTCTTTCCCCAGCTTCCCAGCTGAAGTTTGGGGATTAATTGTGATTCATGCAATCTGGCATACGGAGAGACTGTGCATGATGCACCATCCATTTAGATGTACATAAGATGTATCTAACATCCTGATAGCTTCCTTTTTGGTTGTGAGATAGTAAAGTTTCGTTTTTCTGGCAAGTAGGTATTATGTGGGTGGCATCAGGTTGGACAACTACTAGTAGAATAAACTTTACAGCAAGGATTTGTGTGTCAAGGTTTTATTTTATAAATATTTTAAAGCTGTTTTATTCTTAGATTTTTAAGGCCAGAAAAACCTGTTATGAACATCTGCTCCTTCCTTTGGCATAACGTAGGGCATATAATTTTGCTCAGTAATTCCTGCATCAATCCCATAATATCAGGGTAAACTAGCGCATTAGTCAGTGAAGTTTGTGTGAGTGTAAAACGGCCTTCTTTATGAGCATTGCAGTGCTTGCAATGTGGAGCTTGTTTAAGAATTGAAAGAATAAATACCACCTTCTCTAAATAAATAAAATCAATACTTTCTTGGGTTTAGTTGGTGTACTTTTCTCTTGCGGTCTCTTTGTGCTGATGGTCATTGCTTATTGCAAAGGATTGTCTATAAGCTTTTCATCCTCTGATTATGGGCCCTTATTTAACCATGAGTGTTTCACTCATGGAATGCACTGATATCGAAGGCAATATTCTTAGACTGTGTTCTAAATTATGTTAATCTTACATGCATCATGTTTGCCAGTATGTTTTCTGAAAGGCTTTTAACTTTGAAGGGTAAATCTGGTGTGGCGGCAATGTTTCAAGACATTTCTGACTGCATTTCCTATTTCTAAGCAACAGCACCTTGAATAGTAAAAAAGACAATTCTTTTACTGTGTCAGCTGACATTTTAATACAGCAGAAAATACCAATACAAATTTATTTTCAACTTCAAATGTGTATACACAAGTACTCCAAATATCCAAACATACTATCCTATACCATTCTCACAAACAAAGGCAATTTACCTGGAGCCAAATCTATAATTATTCAGAGAAGTAGAGTAAATGGTGGATTCTTTGTAATTTGAAGTCTTTAAATCAAGATTTGAGGACTTCAGTAATTCAGCCAGAGTTTATGGACCTATTACGAATATGGGTGGGTGAAGTCCTGTTGGCTGTGATGTGCAGGAGGTGATCATGATGGTCCCTTCTGGCATTAGAGTCCATGAGGTAATATCTAAAAGAAATGATAATTTCCACTTCTATGAATCCAGAAGCCACAGACTCTGGATATTAATTGGCATCTATCAAAGATGAGTGAGAGAGGTTGTTGTTACTTGTTCTATAACTGCTTCAGCTCTGACCTTTTCTGCTATTGACATCTTTCATTGGGACAATCTCCAGCAAATTTAAAGCTTGTTACTTGTATTGTTGTGGCATTTAGAGCTCTCAATCCCTCCACAGATTGGTTTTATATACACTATAATCCCTCATTTAAAATCTATTGATAAAGCTCAGTTTAGTATGTCAATATGACCTGGTTGCATGAAATCATTAGGTCAAAACTTCTAGTTTTTTGGATTATTTGGATTATTCAGTTGATTATTTTGTTGTGTCTTCTTTTGGGATTTTAAAGGTGTTGGCATTTTCTTTGGTTTCTCTGTGCTTGCTGAATAGAATAAAACAGGATTAACAAATGTTAGCAATAATAATTATTCACCTGAAAATCCCCATTAGATTTTAATTATTTGCTATTCATTTGATCCATCATTTGAAAGTTTATGTGGTCCAACCTGGAAACAGAAGGAACACTATGTGACTTATAGCCATTGACTATTTTTTTGTGTCATGTGGTTTGATATTCACAAACATTTCATAGATTCAGAGACTTTAAGGCCAGAAAAGACCATCATGATCATATTGCCTGACCTCCCGAATATCTCAGGCCACAGAACCTTACCCACCCAATCCTGTTAATAGACCCATAACCTCTGGCTAAATTAAGTCCTTGGATCATGATTTAGAGACTTAAATTTATAGAGAATCCCACTATTTACTCTAGTTAAACCAAAAGTGACCCATGCTGTAGAGGAAGGTGAAAAACGCTCAGAGTCTCTATCATTCTGACCTGGGAAAAAGCGGGGGTTTCTTCCTGACCCCAAATATGGTGATTAGTTAAACACTGAGCATATCAATGAGACAAACTGCAATCTGAATAGGATTAGTTCAAACGATTCAGATAATATTTACACATCACTCATATATTTGAGAAAATTGAAATGAAATGGCTTGTCTCAATCGTCAGAATCTGCCTGTCTGGAAACAAGCAATGTAATGTATATAAAGCACTGAAATCCCCCAAAAAGAAAATTATTCTTCCCTGCCGTATTTGTGATTCAGTCTTCATGCCAAGTAACTGAGATCAAACCTGAGTTACAAAGGCAAGCTGGTGCTACTATTTCTTCTCTTCTCGCTGTTGCTTTTACCTCTATTGTCAGAGGATTTCTCTTGAAAACATTGCCCCTGAACAGGAACATGGCCAGTGATGGTGATAATGTTATGGAAAATAGAAAGTCCTCTCTGTTTTTCTGTTCTTATGCTCTAAAGCCCCAATTCAACAAACACTTAAGAATATTCTTAACTTGGAATATGTGAGTAGTGTCTCACTGAAGTCAAGTTATGCACATGATACCGTGTTTGCTGCAACACCACTTAAATACAGCAGGGATATTAAATTAAATTTTGCCCATTTCATTCCATCATTTTCTTACATGTTGTATGTGCCCTTTATGTTACAGAAGGAGGTTTTCTCCCACCCATGCTCAGACTTTACTTGTCTAGAGGGAGTATAACTAACTAAAACAGTGAAATCTTGAAAGAGAAAATTAATAGTTGTTATTAATGAGAGACAATCCTCATTCTGAGTATCTGATCAAACCTGAATTATGGGACTAAATTCTTTCAGCTACTTCTTTGTTGTTCTTGCTTCTGTGCCCATTTTCACTGCATTTATGGTCAGTCAAGACAGAGTTTGGAAAAATAGTATGGTTCTGGTAAAAAGGTTTAGAAAACTATTAATGTATCTAGATTCAGAAGAGCATTTAAGTGTGAATTTTAAGTTCTGTTGATGTCAGTGGGACAGTTTTCTGAATTGAGATAATAAAGAGGAGCAAAACCTTTATACTCCTTCTATGCTGCTAAGTGTAGTAGATATATAAAAGGACAAGGCCTGTTGTACAGAGAAAAACTGAAGAAGAGAATATATAAAGAGTGATTCTGTGTGTATTAACTTCACAATTGCTTCATCACCATCATAATAGCTGAGGTCTCCAATGGCGGAGCCAAACATGAAGACTCAGCCCAAGATCCACTAGTTCATACTGTTCATCCTGATTCGGGCAATGCAGACAAGTATCCCACGAATGTCACTAGGGATGATGTGCTGCCTGGAATTATTTCTCTAAGTGAAAATGATCAGGAAAAGGAATCATCTCATACAGGTACCAGAAAGAATAATTCATTATGCGTGAGAATTTCAAAAATACTCGGCATTGACCTAAATCTTCTCTCATTGAAATCAATAGGAGTTTTACTATTTATTTTGACAGGAGAAGAGTTTGACCAATGCTGAATACTTTTCAAAATCCCTATAGTCCATTTACTTCCTATTTGGAAGGAATAACACAATTTCTACATCTGTATAATTTCATTATGATACTCTATTGAAAGTCCATTGATAAAATTTGGTTTAGCGTGGTACTGTGATAATCATTAGCATGGAATCAGCTGTCTAACATTTCTTAGGTTGTGATTTCTTATTTTCATTTTTCTGAGTTGGTGTGTTGGGTTTTTCTCTGACTATGCTGATTAAAGCTTGCTGAATGATGAAAAGTAAGATTTACACATAACTTATAGGTAAAAGTGAAATCCCAAATGAGAAAATTATTGGTCACTATCATATTAATGGTCAGCCCTCAAACTCAGTCACTGAGTTAAGTCTTGAATTACAGAGGCAACTTGCTGCTGCTATATCTTTTCTTGCTATGACATCTATCTATGTTATCATCATGGATAAGTTCAGCCCAACCATAGTGCCCAAAAAGCAAGATGGTGTTAGTTGAAAGTTGAGAAAACCAATGACAATGTGGAGCAAAATAGAGGGTCTCTGCTTTCCTTCTGCTACAAACTTAATACAGTAGTAATATAAAACTTAATGGCCAAATATAGAGCTGAATATGAGAATATTCTGCAAACTATTAAGTTCACAACTAATTCAACCATCATAAAAGCTGCCATTACCAGTGATGGTGCTATATGTGAAGACTCATTCCATAGTATACTTACCCAGTGGATCCAGGATAAGACAGTAAAGACAAGTATCTCACAAATACCACTAGGAATGATTAGCTACATAGTGAACATGAAGATGAATCTCTTCACTCTCTGTGAAATGAGATATTACTTCTTCTGCACAGTTCTCAAATAAAGTATTTCATAATAAGCTTTCACAATGTGAACCAAGGAGAATTTGCCAGATCTCCATAGATAGTGCTAGATGTTTTAATAATTGCTGTTCTCACTACTCTTTCTCTTTCTGGATATTGGCAAGATGGAGTTTTTTTATTCTGACCCTGTATTAGATACTTATTAGAGACTCTTCTGCCAATAACAGTGGAAGTTTTGTTCTTTCATAAAGTATGCTTATTGAATATCTTACTAATCATTTGCCTGTGTGGTAATGGCAAACCCTCACGTTTTTGTTTCTTGCTTTCCTATTAACCTTTATATTTCATCACTTGTTTTCATCATCTGTTTTAGTGCACTTACAATGCGGCAATGTAAGTCTGGAGAGGAGGTAGTGTTTTAGATAAGCTTTTTGAAGGCTTGTCTCTATGGCTCATCATAGTCTGGAGAGGAGGTAGTGTTTTAGATAAACTTTTTGAAGGCTTGTCTTTATGGCTCATCAGCAATCTCTTTATAGCAGAGCACTACAAAGGGATCAGGGAATGGATTTTACATAATGAGAAGAGAATAGTAAATTCTTCCTTCCATCATACCATCTTATTTTGTGTGCGCCTTTTATGCCACTGAAACATGTTCTAAGGATTGTAGCCTAAGGACTATCTCAATAATGAATCAGTGAAATCTCAAAAGAGAAAATCATTGTCATACTAATTGGATATGGTTCCAATGTTCAGCATCTGTGATCAATCCTGAGTTAAAGGGTAAGATCTCACTGCTACTTGGTCTTATTATTTTGACAGTCTTGCTTCTGTGTCTATTGTCACTGGGACTCATCTAAATTAAACCACAATCCTGAGAAATAGCAAGAGAGTGTGAGTAGAAAAATTAAGTAACCAATGACAATGTGAAATAAAGCAGGAAGCTCTCTCTTCTAATGCTCTAAACATACTAGAAATGCAAAAGATCATGGCCAAATGTAGAGCCAAGAACTGAAGATGAGAATAATGTGGATAGTGTTTCTGCAAATATCAAATGCACAGCTGATTCAACCATTGTCATAACAGCTGTTACCTCCAATGATGGTGCGATATATGAAGACTCAACCGATGATTCACTGCCTCCAGATTATCAACCAGGATGGGGCAGTGAGGAAAAATATCCCACAAATACTTCTAGGGGTAATGTCATACATGAACTTCTTCCTGAAAATGAAGATGAGTCTTATACAGGTACCAGTAAGAATAAATAATTATATTCATTTCACCATTATTTCTTTTTCATATAATTTATTCACTATCATACCTTGTTGGAAATCTAAATTGTCACTACAGCGGTGCATTGGTATATCCTTATTGCATAGATTCAGTTTTTATTTTTTAAATTTTCTTCTTTTTTTCTGGGTCTGACTTTCCTTTGGCTTTTTCTGTGTGCTGACTAGAACGTATTGAATAGTGAAAGTAAGATTCAAAAATGTATTTGTGAATCTGAGCCTTGAATTGAATTTGATCTTATATTTTGCTTTCTCCTTATTCTGTGACAACCAGGGATTTCCCTAAACTGGGAAAATCCCTAAATGTCTTGACAGGTCAGATTGCTAGACATATGTCAAAGATAGAGGCTGGTAATTTCAAAATCCCGTTTTTTTTATCCTATACTACCAGCAGCCTAAATATTTCCTGTCTCATTGTTGTGCTTTAATGACATTCTGATTTATGGAGATAAATATGGTGAGGTGCTGCTGCCTTTGTGAGCTTATCTGACTGCTTCTCCCGTTGGCTGAGATCAGACCTGAGTTCCAGAGACAAGTAGATATTTCTGCTTTCCCTGCTCAGGCTTCCATGTCCATTATCATTAAGCCACAGTAATCCAGAAGTGTTTGTTTAAAAGGTGAGAAATGTGGATCAAAAGCTTCTGTGCTTCTCTCCTCTGATACTCTAAATACAGCAAAAATTTTAAAGAGCAAGGCCAGGCATAGAGACAAACACTGAAGATGAGACTAACATGGCTAGTGCTTTTGCAAATATTAAGTTCCCAATTGCTTCACCATCATTATAACAGCTGTGGTCTCCAATGATGGTGCCACACATGAAGACTCAACCCAAGATCCATTGTTGCACAGTGTTCATCCTGGCTGGGGGAATGAAGACAAGTATCTCACAGTTACCTCTAGGGATGATGTACTACCTGGAATTATTCTTCCAAGTGAAACCGAACATAAAAATGAATCTTCTCATACAGGTACTAGTAAGAATAATAAATTATAGTCTTGTTACTTCTTTTTTGGATGAATTAGTTTTAATTGTGATTTTGCCATTTATAATATGTTGAAAGTCTATTGATAACTCTTAGTAAGTTGTGGCATGTTATTGTATCTGATTACAGGAAATCAGCTAATCAAAATTTTCTGTAATACTGTGAAATTATTTTTTGTTTTAGTTTATTCTTAACTTGCTTCTCTGTGTGTTAAGAGTTTCTTCCTTGTGTTGTTGGCTTGGTACATAATGAGCTTGCATGAGGGCTATTCTCCTTGTCTCCTTCGGTAAAGCTAAGTGTTGTAGCATCATTCTTCTTACTACAATATAATTTTGCAAGTTGTACAGCTTGGTGGTGCCAGGTGCTCTCATTATTGATCTCACATTCCTGTTAATCTTTAGATTATCATCTCTGAGTTTATGTTCTGGTGCACTTATAATTGGGTGCTAGAATTCTGGTGTGGTGATGGTGTTTTTGGTGAGATTTTCTGATGGCTTGCTCCTGTGGCTCCCCAGTAACCTTTTATAGAAGAGCACAGTCTTCTAGAGGATCAAGGACAGGATTTTACAAAGTAATTGTAATATCATAAATTCTCCAAGCCATTCCAGCAGAGCTTCTTATCTTGTGAGCACCTTTATGTCACTGACGCCTGTTGCAAGCAGTATCACTTAAGGACAAGAACATAAAAGAAAGTAGTGAAATTTCTAAAGAAAAATAATTGCTGTATTTATTGGACATTGTTCCAATGCTCAGCATCTGTAATCACTCCTGATCACTCTTGGCTGCTTCTTGCTCTTGGGATTGTTTGTTTTGGGGTTTTGGGGGTTTTTTTGGTCTTGCTTCTGTGTCCATTGTCACTGACACTCTTCTAAATTAAATCATAACCCTGAGGATCAGCAAGGGGCTGTTGGTTAAAAAGTTGAGAAACCAGTGACAATGTGAAAGAAAGCAGAAGTCCTTCTCTTCTTTTCTTATACTCTAAATAAAATAAAAATGTAAAAGATCAAGGCCTGTTGTAGATACAACAGGACCAGAAGAGGAAAATAATGGTGGTGGTGGTAGTTCTGCAAATATTAAGTTTAAAATTGATTCAAGCATCATCATAACAGCAGTGGTCTCCAATGATGGTATCAAACATGAAGACTCAACTAAAGATCCACTGGCACCTGGCATTCAACCTGGCGGGGATAATGAAGACAAATATCCCACAAACAATCCCACTGATAATTTGAGACTAGGAGTTTTTTCTGACATTGAAAGTGGACATGGCAGAGGACCAGCTTCTACAGCCACCAGTAAGAACAATGAACAATAATTTTGTCTAATCCTTCACCCCCTTTTAATGTCTCCAGATATAAAGGTAAATTTGTAAAGTATTGGGGAAAATGTTATGATCCAAAAGTTTTTTCTTTTAATCAGAGTTGTGAAAGCTAGAAAATAGCCTCCAACCATGAAAGAGAACGTGTTTTAATTGTAGGACTATGTGGAGTGGGATGATTTAAGACAAGTGTTTCCAGCCATCTTTCTTCTCAGAGAAGATGAGTAGCACATAACAAAACATCTTTTTACAATTGCTCGTGTCCCGGTGTCAAGCTGTGGAGATAGTATTTTCTGTACTAAAGGCTCAAACCACAGAACACTTCTGTTCCATCTTCCTGATCATTTTATTTATTTTATTCTTTGTCATCCAATGGCAGTTATTTTGAATGCTGTCAAAATAATACTTAGTCTAACCAGACCTCACCCCACCCTCCTGATATTATGGACCTGTGCCATAGAAGAGAATTTCCAATGTGGCTTTCTCGCTACCCATTTATTTTTGCGGTTAAGTAACCCATCAGTGATTATTGACATCTACAGGTACTAGGAAGCAATAGGCTTTTCATTTCTCAGCTACTTCAGTTTTAAAAGCTTGTTTCTGATGGAGCTAGTTTGTATAAATAAATATAACATGCATTGATCACAGTGTGAATTTTGTTGTTCCATGCTATAACATGCAAGTAATTATTTTTTGAAAAAGAAGAGGCCTTCATGAATGCCCAAATGTACTTTTCACTTACATTATCAACCCAGAGGCTAAGGTTTTCCTAAATGGCTCACCTTCTTATTCATGCTGCGCCAAATTATCTGCTGGTATAACTCCACAGAAGTCAATACAGTCGTGCCAACAGAGAATTTGTCTAACAATCTACAGCCATTTTTTGCACACAACCAAGAATATGAACATGTATTAATACCACATCTCCCATCAAAGTATTTTAGAAGATAGTCATGAAACATGAATAGTTTAAAAGAGTTAGAATTAACATCAAATAAACTCTTTACTTTGATTTTGAAAGGAGCTATGAATATGAAAAATGAGTTGGTTCTACAGTGGAGACACGCTGATTTGGTTTCTATAATCTCTAGACTCTGGCTGGGTTACATTAAATGTTCTAGCTGTTACTCTTGTTTCACACCCCAGTTTTACACTGACATAATTCCATTGGGTTTGGTGGAGGCAGTTTTATTTACACTGCTTTAAGTGAGATCAGAACCTAGCCCTCAATCTTTTCAGATCTTAATGAATAACATGATACAAACTCAGCAAAATAAACCAGAGCAAAACTGTCTTTAGAGGCCACATTTTGTAGAGTATAGATGCTTCAAGTATTATAAATTTAATAAATATATTTTATAAAATGCTATTTTATTTTTCTGTGTGTAATATTTAAATGTGTAACTTGTAAAAGAGAATTCATGTCTCTTGACTTCCAGTCCCCCATTTTATTAGGCTGTCTCCCTAATTTACTGCACGTACATTAGACACTGTGTAGAAATGTTTAATTGCTTTTCTTTTTTGAATATGTAAAATCTGACAGAGCTGGTGCGGAGGTAACTTCCAAAGATCATCTGTTTAGATTCTTAGCAAAATCAAAGACATGATCTTAACGGAGCAACAGAGCTCATGAGACCCTCTTCCCATTATTTTTTCTGCTATGACATGCTGTGCGGCCATTCTTTTAGTGCTGTGGCATCATAACAAAGCAGAGAGAATGCAAGGTCACAACTCTACCACAGGGGAAAATGTGTGTGCACATTGAGGGAGGGAAGGAAGGTCTTTTTTTTCATAAGATGGGCCCTGTGAAACATGAATGGGATGACAAAGAAAGTTCACTTCACGTGTTAATGGAACATATTTAAAGACTCATTCGGAAGAAATTCTTTGCTCAGTCTGCTGTGCCTCATGTTTTGACTTGCTTTTCCTCTATAGTCATGTTCAGCTGGGGTCTGACATCATAAACATGACTGATCTTTTGCCCAAAAGCCGCAGTGGGATAGTGAAACCATGCACTGAAGAAATCCAAATACATATTTGATTCTTCGCAAAGAAAGACTAGGGCTAAGCAGTCATAAGAAGAACCTCACAGAGGTCCCTAGTGCCCCTGTCTGTCTACTTCCTGGAAGTTTCTCCTATGAAGGGGATAATCTGGGCCTGTGATGTTAAGTTGCGTAGTTGTATCCTAGATATTGTGAATATTTCTGTGGTGTTAGTATAGTTCTAGACAGCTAAAATCTTTAGTAAATATCTGGGTTTTATTGCTATACAAAACTTAGCTGTTCAGTTCAAAGGAGTTTTGTGGGTGGAGCATCATGCTAGGATCCCTGAGCAGGTAACAATGTCTCTTGAAGTCTGTGGGTACACAATCCACTGTAGTAGTCTAACCATCTTTGTCTGTTTTCTTGGAGACCAGATCAGCTCCCCCAGATGTGAAATTCAGTGCTCAATTCTTGGTGAGCTGTGAATTTCCCATGAGATAGCATGAAGTAGCCCATTAGACATAAGTAAAAACATCTGGAGCTTTCATGAAAAGCCTGTTAACAGCAGGAAAAAAAATGTGCTGTTTAGTTCTGTGTTTGTCAGCTATTATTAGGAAATGAGGTCAGAGATTCTGTCCAGAGAGGAGTCGTGAAGTAATTTGAAAGGTGAGGAGAAGTTTAAACTGGACAAAGGAGAATCTATGAGGAATTCAAAGGGTATATAGGTAAGTGTAGCGGGGTGGCTTAACTGGAAATGGGCACTAATGTGGGGATAGAGGAGGCCGAGATGTTACCATACTGAAGAATTAAGTTGATCGAGTCACAGCCCAGAAAATATTATTTTATGAGAAATAGGTCAGAGTGGGGGTTTATGGTTGAATTGCAGACCTAATCCAACTTCACAACTCAGTGTCAAGACAACTTGTCTTCCAGAGGCCTCACTTCTGGAACATGAAACTTTTGAGAACTGTAATCATATCGACA
Organism: Dermatemys mawii; assembly: GCA_007922305.1. Taxonomy (NCBI): domain Eukaryota; kingdom Metazoa; phylum Chordata; order Testudines; family Dermatemydidae; genus Dermatemys; species Dermatemys mawii. Next base: position 27,500,953 of record ML677332.1, read on the forward strand.
GCTACACAGAATGCCTAGGGTCTAGAAGGACCATGTCATAAAACCAACATGGTTCTGTCCTGCTTCAGCATGAAAGAGATACCTGCTCCAAGCTTAACCCTCTGGATCTATATCTATAATGTGATCAGTTGATGTCACTATAGCAATGTTTGTGACCTTATAGACTGATTTGACTAACCATTACCAATGTAAAATCCACATATAGCATGGATTATAAACTTACTCTGGTCAGTAAATTGCTATGTGGCTGACTCCATTTGACTTGTGAAATCATGGAGTCATTGGAGCCCTGGTCCATCCAGTTCTTCTTTTCTCCCCAGACAGAAGGCTTAAGAAGGCTGAGAGGCCAGCGTGCCTGGCCTGATTGGAGAGAGTACCTCACACCTTGCTCAATAGCATACTCACTGGTAGTTTAAGGGAAGAGTCCCATCCAATATAAGGCCAGAAAGTAGTTGTTGTAGGTGCATGATGATGATAAAAGACAAAGGGATCTATCTGCAAGTGGGTAGAGGACAATCCTTCCATTAGGAACAACATTCTGATGTGTGTAGTAGCTATCACATTTAGAGCCGCCCAGTAAATGACAATTCTGTTTCATGAACATTTGGGGTTTTCATATTTGTTTTTGCTGCCTATTGGAATGAAAACAAAACCTTAAAAAGGTTTCATGAAACAGATTTGTGTTGAAACATCCACTTTTGGATCAAAAAGGTCAGGTTTTCAATTTCTGTCTGTCTGTCTCTCTGGAATTGACCAGAGAGTCCTGCCTGAACCTCTGAAAACTTCATGTCAAAAATGTCATCAAAATCAATACATTTCTGCAAACCATTTTTATTTCAATGAAACAGCATTTTTTGAGTGGAAATTTGAGTGGAAATTTTCTGACCAGCTTCACATTTTAACCCATGAAACAGCATGATAAAAAGTTAAAACCTTCCCAAAACAACATGCTATTGTTGAGAAAAATGAATCATATTATTTTATATAACGAGGCCAGCCCTAGTTATACTGATTATGAACGTATTTTGATGAGCTGTGGGCTATGCAATATTTTTCTATGCTACTTTAGTCTGAGATTTGCAGTGTAAACTCTTTCTTTCTGGACTCAAGGTGAACTTTGTAGTCATATCATCCTTTCAGTTGTGAAATGGCAAGTCTGTAGTCTATAGCTTCCTGTTAAATACCCTCTAGGCTTGTTGGTCATTCTGGATATTTTTGTTGTCTAGGTTCTACACATAACAGACGCGGTGGCAGAAGACAGGACATAACATCAAAACCAGATTCACAGCCAAGATCAGCCCAAATACCAGGTTGGTATCTGAAGCCATTGCTTTTGACAGTCTGATCACAGAATTAAAGAAATTGAGATGAAGAGATTATTACAGGAGATCATAGCTAATCCACACTCCTTCTAATGCATTCAGTTCTTCAGCTCTGAAGAAAAATATTCAGGACATTTGGAAAGGTGAAAATAGAGATCTAGAGCATTGGGAGTTTCCGCATATGCCACAGATTCTTTTTCTAATATATTATCTACAATGTGTATGATTACGTGTTGGAAACATATCATACCAGATTCTACTCCCATTGTATCAAGCCCAACACAATATCAATGGAAGTGTTCCCATACACTAATGGGCCTAATTTTGCTGGGCCTAATTTTGATCTCACTTACATTGGTGTAGCTCCATTGATGTAGTGGATTTACTCTCGATTTACACTGGGGTAAATGAATTCAGAATCAGGCTCAGAATTTACAGTCAGTGTCAGGTTCTCATGTAGAAACTCTGTGATGCAATGTTTGGATTGTAAACAGTGTAGGAGAATTTATGTAATGGAAACAAACAAAAAAGCCTTTCTCTACTGTTTCCATATTTCTGCTGGTATGATCCAGATTTTCTGAAACCAAAGATGACCTCAAAATAAGACTTGATGGTGTCAATTTTAAAACAGAAAAACTTCCAAAACAGACTCCAATGAGAAGCTGAGGAACTGGAATTAATTTGCAAATTGGACAGTATCAACCAAGGGTTAAACAGGGACTATGAATGGCTTTGTCATTACATTAATTGAATGCATTTTCCCTACTTAAGTTCCCTTCAAAGGTTCTTATCACCTGTCAGACACAGATCCACTACAAAAGGTTTTTTTCTCCTGCTGATAATGGCCCATCCAAATTAAACAGCCTCTTAGAATTGGTATGGTAATTTACAACTTCTCTTGCTTTCTGTGTATATGCATCTTACTCCTGTATGTTCCATTCTGTGCATCGGATGAAGTGGGCTATAGCCCACGAAAGCTTATGCTAAAATAAACTGGTGAGTTTCTAAGGTACCACAAGTATTCCTCATTTTATTTAAAGGTTTAGGATCTCACTTTAAATGCAAAATGAAGAAAAGTGTAGACTGTCCACTCTGCTTTTAAGTCACCTCTATTTGCATATTGTTTCAGATATCTCAAAAGCAGGCCTCTCTCCCGCACTGAAGAAGTAAATGACTAATGCAAATTTTTTCCTTTGCTATAGGCCCAATCACTGTCTCACAGTATAGAGTTTCCAGATGTTAACATTCAGCAACAGTTTCACTGAATTTGACATGCACATAATTAAATGTATTTCTCAATTCACACTCAGTGTAACTATCAATAATGTCTTAGCAAGGTATTACTTACACTCTTGTGTTAGTACCGTATTATATTTTTACATTCTTGCATATTAGAAAAACCCCTGACAATAGCAGAAGTTTATTGTAAATGAATGCAAAAGTGTCCATGTTCCTGCTATTGTGTCAAATTGCAAATTAGAATAGGAGCTAAATTATTTTCCAATTCCTCTCACAGAATGGCTGATCATAGTGGCCTCTCTTCTGGCACTGACATTGGTTTTGGCAGTCTGCATTGCTGTCAACAGTCGGAGAAGGTATGGAAGCCCATTTCTACCTTTGTTAGAGGGGGTCATTGTTGGAGAACATGCTGCCTTGATGTCTTTATTGTTGGGAGATCTATGAAGCTTCAGGTTGCTTTGGGAAAGCACAAAGAGTTTCTGCCAAAATGGCTATCTCTGTGAACAGCACACCTCTTCTTTTGTCGTAAACAGTTCTTATTAGACATTGCTGAGGTTTGAGGCTCTGGTCCCGTGCTATGCGCTATGCAGTGAAAACTTGCACTGATGGGGAGCCCTACTGAAGTCAGTGGGTGAATGGGTCATTATTATTGTTCATTTCCACAGTGACAAAAACTGAACTTAGGCATGGCAGAGTAAGGGAATAATTTCTCTCTGTATCTTACATACCAATGGCATGATCCTGCTTCCTCTGAAGTCAGTGACAGTTAATAATATGCTAGATGGATGTGAACAGAAGTATATACAGTAAATAACAAGGTGGCCCCCTGGTTAACTAAATATAAGCCCACTGGTGTGCATTGCATAGGCCACAAGAGTACAGTTACTCTGTGTGATAAGCTGCATACATCCCACCCAGAGGACTGTAGAGACAGGATTCACCTGCTCCCACTAGCTAAAAGGTCACAGCTGCAGAGCCTGATTACAGGAATTTGCAGTGAGCCTGTCTGGTTCAGCTGCAGAGAATCAGTTCCCCAGACCCTCCAGAAGACTATAAAAGGATTCTGCTAGAGGGGAGGGAGGAATTTGAAGCTGGTAATGAGGACTGGTTCTTTACTTAGAAGGCTGGAACCAAGAGAAGACTTGAATAGTGTGGGGAGGGGAAAGAGCCACAGTTTTGACCTTTGTTTTTAGGATTGGTTGGAGGAAACCCTGTAGTAACCAAAGGATCTAATAATTTAGGAGAAATCTTTTAAGTATTCAGAATATTCCTGAGCAGTGGGAAGTTCACTACTTTTCTTCCTTGTTCTCTTAGCTTATACTGTCTTTTCTATAGCACCTTCCATATGAAGATCTCAAAATGCTTTTGCAAACATTAGTGAAAATATCCGCACAACACCACTGTGAGATAGATAAATGCTATTTGTCCCATTTTACAGATGGGAAACTGAGGCATAGAAGGGTGACATGACTTACCCAAGTTTAACCAGGAAGTCTGTGAAAACCAGGTTTAGGACTCAAAGTCCTAAATACAAGACTGTCTTTCTTCTCTTATTAGTAGCTGTTCTGAGGTTTACTATTTGTTGGTAACAGATTGCCACTTTTATTTAAACCTGAACTTTCCATCAGTGCAAATATTCTCATGCGCTTTTGTCATAGTACACAAGGACTTAAATTAATTCCTGGTTTACACTGGCCCTCCTCGAAAGCAGTGATTACCTCACCTCTGGGGCCTGCATGCCTGGGAGAGTGAGTGATGCTTAATAGGGAGGACATATAGCCAGGTTGGCCATTCAAATGTGATCTCCACTAGCAGGATACCATAGTGGAAATTAAAGCTGGAGGGAGGGAACCCTTGATTAGATCCTGCCCCAAATTAAAGCAAGCTTAGGTGAGGCAGGGAAATACAAATTAGGTGAACTCAGATTTGAGGGCCAGGTCCTCAGCTGGTGTAAAATGATATAGTTCTGTTCAAGTCAACAGAGGTGGTGCTGATTTTCACAGGTGAGATGATGGCCCTATGATTATATCCACATTAAGTGTGCTCCTTAGATAGTTTAGAGTAGCAATTTCTCTAGACTATCAGTCACATGGGAAAACACACAAGAATCTACAAGCTCCCTCTTGTTAGCTGATTTAGGAATTATAGTGTGAATGTTATGGTTTATTGATTTGTGTCACTCTGCTATGTCTACAAAGCTGAGACTGCCTTCTTCTCCTCCCTATGTCTGCCACGCCCCCACAAATCATCGTAGAAACAGACAGGTCCAGCCACGATCAAATATAGATAGAATCTCTCCAGAAATGAAACAATCTGGAAGCTATGAATTATGAACTACTTTTTTAAATTAAAAACATATTTTTACTTTGAAATTCAGGGAGTTAAATGATACATACAGCATAATGCTAGGTGGGCACACACACACACAGACCCCTGCTAATTTTTACTGATTCAGAGGAAAATTTTGTGAAATAAAAAGTCAGGGTTTGCTCTGACACCCGTTTTTTGAAGTGAAGGGGAAGCTTTCCATTGACTTTAAAGGGCACTGGATCAGGCTTTATGCTAATAAATACAGGGTTGTTTTTTTTAAAAAAAAAATAATCATGGATTACTTTGTGCTCATCTATTTGACAAGTGTAAATTAGTTTTAATTACTTACAGTAATTTATACTACCTAATAAGCATACTGTAAAATATTTTCTAAAAATTATAAGTCTTAGAAATATGAAAACAGTAATTTATGATCTCACAATAGCAACTTTGTTGTGAGATCTTTGCTGAAAAACAGGATGGAGTAAACTGAGGGTTTTGTGAGAGAGTTGTTAGAGAGTTAGAAAGTAGAATTTTGAAGGCTTTCACACACATATTTTTAAATTACCAGCTAAATTATGATGCATTTCCAGTACTGAATTGAATTTTAACCAACCAATGATGTATATTTTCAGTCTTCTTCTAATACACACTGGTCAGTATGGGCCCAGGAAATATATATTTTAATGCTTCAGAATCCAATTTTCACAAGAAATCTTTGACTTGCCTAAAGCACCAAAATGTTTGATTCGTTGCTCAAGAGACTGAATCTCTCTAGTGGGAAGGTTTATGTGACACAGAATGTCTTAGGAATTCCAGCCAAAGAAGTAGATCATTTTGGTGACTAGGGAATAGCTTGATCTTGTCATTTATTTTCATTTTTTCATAATTCCTATCTGGGTTATATTTTGAAATAGTGTGACCCAAGGCCCAGCATGACTTGTGGAGCCCCAATGAAGTCAATGAACATTTTATGTAAAGAATCTGCCTTTCTAGTCTGAATAACCCCTCCACAATATTCATGGATTGTGGAGGGTCCTTCCCTCCACAATCCATAATGAAATGGAGCACAGTTTAGATATCATTTTGGAAAGAAATTATCCTCTGCCTTACATCCTATGGAATGCCATTACTGGATAGTATTTTCTGTGTTCGTGGTGTGTGGGTGTAATTCAGGGCTGAATTTGCTCATATGTGTTGCATAATATAAACATAGTGAATTGAGAAATGGCTAATCTGCTCTCTGTCACCTTGGCTAAAACAGCTGTTGTATGTCTGTCTGGCAAAAAATATACATACTTGATTCAAACTAAAGATGAAGAAATAATGTAACTGCCAAATTAATGGTTCAAATGGAATTCACTTAGCCAAAGCAGGAAGCATTTTAAAACATGTTTGCATAAACATTGTAGTTGTTTTCAAAGAATAGTGCTGCGTGTGTATTCTTAAATTAATTATATTTAACTGAGCAACATAACCAGAAAGCCAGTTTAACTAGTTCCATGAGATATCCCTGAATGGTATAGAACCAGTGCAGGTTCTATATGTTCTATGCCATTCCTCCTAGAGCATAACACAGGGTTGTGTTAGGGGGAAGTAGTGGCTGTTCCCACCCCTTTTTTCCAGAGCGCTGATGCATTATAATGCATGTCAGCTGACATATCAACCCCCCTTAAGGCCACAGTCAGCAGGTATAGTTGGTAGCTGTACTAAGGTTGCTCAGAACTACATGAGGGATTGGTCAGCATAGAACCAGTCCCAGGATCAGAAAGCCTCAAATGACCTGTAGCTGTTTCAGGGATTCAGCTGAGAATCTGAGGCATAATATCTAAGCCCAGTCTTTATTTTCCATCCTCAGTATAGCCTTTAACCAGCTAAACTGTTGATGATAGCATTGTGACCCTTCCATAACTGTCATGGTTCTAGTCCTGACACACTAAAAGAGAACAGAAGAGAAAAATGATCCTCTGGGATAACTAGAGAGAGGCTAGAACCCTGGATGCAAATATTACCAGTTCCAAATGTTGAACCTTCAGACCTAGTTCTAGAAATAACTGAGCAATATATGAAGGATGGGATTTTCCAAAGAACTGTGTTCCCTCTTAAGTCAGTGGGAGCAGAATAAGGGCAAGGAGGGATACTTTTGGATATCCCACCTGAAAAACTTAATATATCCACTAAAGACTAAAGCTTTATTTATTATATTTAACTTTTCTCCATTGATAGACTCAAGTTATATTTCCTTTGCACTCTTTCTAGAAAAATCTACTCTGTATGTTGTGCTTCCTGGCTCCATAATCTCTATTTGTGTTGCTTATTTTTACTAGATGTGGGCAGAAGAAAAAGCTAGTGATTAACAATGGCAAAGGGTCAGTGTCAGACAAGAAGATGGGTGGACTGAATGGAGAAGCCAGCAAATCTCAAGAAATGGTGCACTTGGTACATAAAGAACAGCCAGATAATCGAACAGGATCATCTGATGAATTCCTGACCACAGACGAAACGCAAAATCAACAAGAGGCTAACATGAAGACTGGGATGTAATAGTGTTGGGCCATCTTGTAGATCGAGAGTTGGGGAAATCAAAATTACATGGAACTGGGCCTGGAACTCACAGATGCAATGTGCTACTGATGTCTTTTGAGCATAATTAAGCGTTCATTTTATTATTCTTTTTAATATTTTTAAAAATCAGGTCCAAATAAAAAAAATTGACGTTGCTTTCTGATATAAGCGTCTGAGACTTGCATAAATTTGGCGGTTCCCATTTCCTACCTGGAAGACACTTGTATGTAAGGAGGGATGTTAGTTGAAATCATGTTTTCCAGTTGCAGCACCTTTATTAAGTGGAAAAATACAGAAATATCTAGTCATTCCATCTCAGAGGCATTTATGGTACTAAATTTACATGGTAAGGGCATAAGTGAGTAATAAATGTCTACAGAAAAATAGAGTTAAAGCAAAAGGGGCTTCTATAGATTCTGTATTACACCAGAATCTTTTAAAATCACCTTCCAGCCTTGAGGAATTTGTCAAGTGCCTCCAGGATCTGCAGGTATAGGCAAACTGACAGTTTAGAGTGATTACAGCCAGGGCTACAATGAGAGAACCCCAAAAGGACAAAACTATTTATCTCTATTTTTAAAATGCCCATGGATATATAATGCCAATAATTTTTATTAGGGGGAGTGGGGAAAAGACGTGAAAACTTGAGCTGATACTCAAGAAATTTCTATTCTTTATTGTCTTAACAATCCGTGCAGTTATCCTTTATTTTCAAAGTTGTCTGCTGCTGTTCCCCCGCATCAATCATATTTTGAGTATGTTCCCTAGTGAACCTTGTTAGTTAAGTTGACCAATAAATGCAAGGACCACAACTCGAACACATATTTCAAACCTAGCAGTAGGAAATGATCAAACAAGATGGCAATATTTTATTTTTGTAGACTAGGGCTCTATTTATCCCTGCTCTCAGTTATTATCATAAAACGTTGAGCTTAGCACCACCTGTTTTTTCCCATAATTGTTGCATGTTATGCTATCTAGCTGATATTTTAACAGTCAAATTAAAATGATGCGATGTTCTCTTTTGGATTCCATTTCATCCATCTTTTTGTTTAAACTCTGCTGGTTAAAAATACCAAGAGAAATATCGTTCACTTGTTGAAACAAGAAGTTGGAAAACTGCATAAAGATCAAAGAAAATGAAAGAAAAATATTCCAACAACATAAAAAAGCTGCAGCTGCATTGCCACATGCTTCCCTCCTCTTTGTACATTGCATTTATGTAAAGTATTTGTGTAAACTAAGATGGTGTGCAATAAGGTACACTGAATTGATTGTATATATTATCAGCAAGAAATCAAATTACCAGCAATTGTCTATCGAACTTCACTTTAAGGAAATATCTAAGTAAAAACAATTTTTTATGTAATTATAATCAGTGAGGACCCTATGCACCAGGGGATGAAAATTGTTAAATGTTTACTCAGTTAAGAAGAATAGTCCCATTCACTGACCAAGAAAAATAGACCCATTCACTCTTAATGAACTGAGAAGAGCCCACTAAAGTCATTTATTTTAATTCCCCTTTTAAAGAAACTTCAGCAGTTAAAATTTCACCTTAGAATTGTCTAATATTGTGCTTTATTTGTACCGCTATGGATGAGATTGCTGAGGTTGTGTTTCTCAATGTAGATCTTTAGCAGCTCACCATAAGTGTTTGTTTAATAACATACTATAACTTGGTAACATTTTTCAGGCAGATTTCCATGGGGGAAATTCACCCTGGTGCAATAGGGCCAGCAAAGCATGTCTTATTTTGACTGCTTATGGGCTGGCCCACTGAACAGGGATGTTTCACACATAGAAAGTCACATGTTTGTGGGCTGTATATGATCATACGCATTGAAATCAAACTTGTTTATATCATTGGTAAATATGGTCCAATGTCAACATTCTCATCCTGTCATGAACATACACAACTTAGTTATGCTGTGGGATATTTGTTTCCTTCAGGCATCTTTCATTCCTAAAGTAATTTTTTACAGTGTTTTCCATCAGCCATTGTAAATCAAAATGGTCTCTTGAAGAATGCTTTTAAATGGACGCTGTGCATAAAATTTGATCAAAGAGGGGCAGAACAAGGGCTATTCACCTCTTGAATCCTAGCTAAACATAGGCTCTCTGCAAAGACCTCTTTAAGTACAGGTTTTGGAATGTTACACATTGGAATTCTTTCTCTGATCAGGAGTATACCTATTCAGATATTTAAGGGGAAAATCTGCCATCTCCTTCCCAGATTACTCAATTTCAATATCTAGTATGGCAAGAACATCATTTGACTTCTTTGGAGGGTGGATTTTGTGGGGGTTTTTTGCTTTTTATTTTTTTGTTAGGCATGCAATCTCTCTTACAGAAGCAGTGCCATTATTTTATATATGCAAAAGTGATTCATATTAGGTGTCATGTGTAATTAATTTGCATTATAGTTTCAAAACTAGATTGTCATTTCATGCATATAACAGTCGTGGGGTTTTTTATCATTTGGTAACTTTTTTTTATTACAGAGCACCTTTGATATATTGGTGTATTTATTAACAGATTAATTAAAAGGAAGAAAGAATCTTCTCTAAATTGTAACCAGAAACATGCAGAAAGAAGTAAATTATAAATTGAGTTTCCAAAAATAAATTTGATTCTAAATTAAGAGAAAAGATAAGATTGGCATTATTATTAGCTAGGGTTTTATTTTGTTTGCTTTGCTTTTGTATCAGTGAGCCACAGGTCTATTTACCTGGTTGTAAACCCCTAGGCTACATCCAGCTGAAACTCCCTGTACTCTTGCATGCTTTACTAACATTGTGCGTGAGGTTTCCAAGCATTCATTCATCTGGGAAAAAACCCTCAAGCTTGCCATTTTGAAATGGGTGGTTTGGCTTCTCTAGAAATTGGATGATGAGTCTAATTTTCATCTCATCTAGAGCTGAATCCTGTAAGATGCTGAGCTCCCATTGAAGTTAGTGGCCGTTGAGGGGGGCTCAGCACCTAATGGAATCAAGCCCTTACATCTCTGTCACACCAGTGAAATTCCATTAACTTAGAAAGATTTGGTGTGTGCACGGGCCCAATAGCTTTTCCTGGCACCACTTAATTTTCCAGTGAGACAGGTTTAACTCAGAAAAAACAAGCATAGGGCAGCCTTGTAAGCAGCATATGATGTTAAATTACCTCAAACAATGCTGAAAATAAGAAATATGGCCAATACTTGAATTTACAAGGACATGTTATCTAAAGTACTGAATGTATTAGGAGTGAGAGGTGGCTGTAATCTGTCTCTTTCTGATCAATGACTTCAGCCATGTTTTCTGGATGATTTATAAAGAACAGTTTATTGAAGCAGAGAAGTGAGAAGGATTACATTATGTTAAGAAGCTTTATGGCAAGACAGTATTTTAAATATTTTCTACAAAGTCAGTGGGAATTGGAATTATAGTATGATATTTCTATGGTTTTTCTGGCATCTCAGGAATGTTTTCTGTGTATAATTTGACAGTAATACGAACCTACGCCTATATTAAGTAGCTTGGATTTAGCACGCTGATGGAGACTTCCAAGAGGATCATTACCAGGGCCCTGATTATCACAGAGTAATCATGCTGTGTAGAGACAGAGGGTCCCCTCTTGATTCGGTGCGTGCCTAATTAACCTTTCTATTGCTCCAGGAAAATAACTATTTCCCTCTCAGAATTGGCTATGGGGCCCAGAAGACTTAGGGCTTGTTTACACTTACCGGGGATCAACGCTGTGGCAATTGATGCACTGTGGGTCAATCTAGCAGGTCGAGTGAAGACCTATTAAATCAACCACAGATTGCTCTCCCATCGACTCCAGTACTCCATCGGAAGGAGAAGAGTAAGAGGAGTCGACAGGAGAATATAGTGTAGTGTGGACCCCATGATATCTAAGCTATATTGACTTGAGTTACACTATTAACGTAACTCGAATAGCTCAGATCATCTTTCCCCCGTAGTGTAGACAAGGCCTCAAAGAATTTCACTGAGCCAGCAGTTGTGGGGACTATTTTGAATTAGATTGGCTTCTTGGAGGAAGTTATTCAATATTGCAGCCAAAAGCTTTTACTTCATCTTAGTAAGCTACTCATGGCTCCTGCTACTTTAGTTGAAGGCAATTAGATTGAATACTTTATATTTGGATAAATATAGACATAGATTATAGATTTGGATAATGATTATCTTTCTGATGTTGAAACCTGAAGTTGCCAGAGGTAAAATCATGCCTCCATTGCAGTCAGTGACAAGTCTCCCATTCACTTTAATGGAGTAAGATGTTTTGGGGAACAGAGCTTAACGTGATTAGAATGGGAGATAGAATGCTTTAGGCAGCAAGAAGTTTGTGAGAGAGTTAAGTGGTGCAATGAGAGTGAAAGCTCTGTGTCACTCACTAGGAAAGTCCCTTCACCAGAACTGGCGTTTAGCACCAGCTGACACTTGAACATGTTGTAATTCTAGACAAAAAAAACCCTGAACTGATCTTTCCCAATGAGCTTTCCTCCCACTATTTGTAAGCTGAATGTGAGATCTCTCCCACTCACAGCTCATCTAGTTATTACTATGCCAAGTGGCAAGCAATACATACCCAGTGCATATGTCTACTGTTAAGAACAACTGCTTTCCCTACTCAGAGGAAAGAAAACCAGAGTGTGAATTTGGCAAGGAGGAATAATGATGCCCTTTAAATATGGTTCCGATTATACTTTTGTCTTCATTATCTCTATTTAAAGCTATTGTTAAAGATGTACTTTCCCAATGCTTAACACAAAGCTTCTGGAACTGTCCATGCCAATAATTTCTGGCACCTATTATTTATGTTTTTAAAGTTTACTCAGGCTAAGCAGGTTTGTGGTTGTTGGTTTTTTCCCTTTTCATGGAAGAATTATGGAGTTTTACCAGTTAACATGGAATGAAAATCCACTTTTATATGCATGTACATTGCTCACTTTCAAGTCAGCTGTGAATATAGAATATTTCCCGGTACTGCAATTTTTGGAAAGTAGTGATGCTAAAAAGTTGCTGTTTATCAAAAGTGTCCTCAATCAGAGGTGGCCTCCTGTCCTGAAGAACTCTGATTGTTTTTCAAGGGGAAAGGCAATTGAAGTCAATGAAAGCTCTACTTTTGCCTTTACAGTCAGCATGTGTTCCATGGTGACCCAGAGAACATCCAACCAGTGGTATTTGCCTGTAAGCATTGCTTAAAGGGAAGTCACCATTTTTTATTATAACCTTTCCTCCTCTTTTCAAATTTTCTGGGGACAAGTGAATGCCTTTTATCTAATTTCAAACCCACAGGAATATGGAAGTTTGAAAGCTTGACTTAAATATCACTGAGTTCTGTTTAGGAAAACAGGAATAGAGAAGAAAATCCAATGATAAAATTAAAGTGAAAAGTTGATGATAAATCAGAATGGAAACCAAAGGCAGAGAGAATGACAAAAGGAACAAAGAGGGGAGTGAAAAAAATTCTCATAAAAAATAAAGATAATTTTAGTGCCATAGATAGGGGTCTCATTATGGCAGATTATATTTTTGGAAAGTTCCTCTATTCCTATACCTCACACAGGCTTTCCTCTACCTAGGAAAAAAATGTTTTCAAATAATTTCAGCATCATTGGAAAGCAATATGTATTTTAATTTTCAGGGAAATAAGACTTGTGAATTAAAATTGGTTTTGAGCACCTTGCAAAGCTCAGTACAATTGTTTAAAAAAATCACAAAACTACCCTCCATAATGTTCACTAATCCCTATTTCTAGCTCAACCATAAAAATTTGTTCCAGATGGAAACTTGCTGAAAAGAAATCCAGAAACAATTAGAGGTTTTGCTTATTCCTCCACAAGCTTTTGAGAGAAAAATGTTTTAGCCATTTTAAGATAGAATTGTGAAGTTAAAAACCATGTATATTTTTGTATGTAATTTAGCAGTTTGTTTCTTTTGGATTGCTCAGAATAAAATGTATTGTTCCTTCAAGTAAAAAGGCCACATTCTGATCTCATTTAAGTCTTAATTCAGGAAGGTATGTAAACATTTGCTTAGCTTTAAATGATGAGAGCACATGCTGAAAAAAACAGTTCACATTGAGCTTAGTTGTGGAAATAGACAGGTGTGTATGAACTTAGGATGGAATGAGGCATCTAATTTTTTTCTTACTTGGTTTACCTATTGCTAATTCTGCCATAAAGAAGAAACTATGCTCCCCTGCCCTGTGTAGCTTTAAGGATCTATGGTAAGATAAGATTACAATACCCAGGCATGTTCAGGGTTCATGATGAAATAATGGACCATGGAATAACACCTTGATAAAATTGGTCTATTATCACTTACTCACTCTCCAAAAACAAGAAATGAGAACCTGGTTCTAACTCTGGTCTCTTTATGCCAGGTAAAGGGCCAGTGTGTTGAAAAGGGGACTTAAAAACCCTGGTTCTGTTTGGGAAGAATTTGGTGCAGAAACTGAGGAAGGCGGGTGTAAGGTTGCCTGCAGGTGACCCTCTTGTAAGTCTTGGCATAGGGAGCATGGTGGAGTGTGTTTGGGGGCAGGAGAGGTGTATTGGGAGTAGAGATTTTAGGCATGGGAGGGGTGCCAAAAGTTAGCCAGGCTAACTTTTTACTCCTGTTCAAACCTTAAACCTGAAGCTATATTTACAGCTTTTGTCCACCTCCCCTCTGGAACAAAAAGCACTTAGCTCAGGGCTGCTGTTTCAGGTTTCTGTCAGTGCCCTCACTGTGGTTCCTGGGTGGAACTCCCAGCTTATGGAATGTTCCCCCCTCCTCCTACCCACAAATTGACAGTGCTTTCCTTGAGTGGAAACAAGTCTCTACTATAGCGTGCCTTAGCTTCCTTCAGTGTCCAAGACACAGTGGTCCCAGCAGACATTTGCTATGATTCCGCAACTCCTAGGAGTGGGAGGGAAAATTCTTTTTTGCAAGTGCTCTGGATTCAAACCCTAAATGATGGGAGCCTCAGTACAAAACTCTTGGGTGATGGGTTGGTTTGTTTTGCTTTTCAGATCCACGAGAGAGGCAATGTTTGGGCTTCAAACATGCAGTGATGTTGTTGTGTACAAAACCTGTACTTGTTTGTAGTTTGCAAATGTGGATTGTTTTTTTTTTTAATAATAAATGATCTGTTCTCAAATTATTAGTTTTGTTTGACTGAATAAGCTCGTCTTATTCACCAGAGCAGAAAGTGAAAGTTGCAGCTAGAAGTAAGTTTCTTTTTATCCTCTTTCCTTTTCTTCTTTCTTTTGTGATTCATTTGCTAATAACACATCATCCATTAGCTCCAAAAATTGTGAATGAATTCTATTTCATTTTTTAAAAGCCACTGATATAAACTGAAAAGTAGGTCAAAAATCACTTGTTCATAAGAGATTAAATTCACCCTTGTGCAGAGGGGGAATACAAGGTATGTGTCCGTTAGAATTTCTCTTATGTCCTGAAAATACGATGTAAATAGGATTTATTAATGATAACACCACCTAGCTCTGATATAGCACTTTTCATTTTTAGATTTCAAAGTGCTTGACAAAGGAGATAAGTATCAGTATCCCCATTTTACAGCTGGGGAAGCAGAGGCATAGGGAGAAAAGTGACTTGCCCAAGATTACCTAGCAGGCCAGTGGCCAAGCCAGGAATTGATTAGGAGTCTCCCAAGTCCTATTCTAGTGTCCTGTCCGCTAGACTATAGTGTCTCCTTTTGTGCTGGCCCTGTATAAAGGGGTGAATTTCACCCCATGAGGACTATTAATTATTTCTCACTCACAAGGGATATTCTCTTTGAGAAATAATGTAAGATGACAAAGGAGAGAATGAAAAAATTCAAATCACTCACAAAAGCCATGTGAGGCCCAGTCCTGCAGCCCTGACTCATGGGAGTAGGTTCTTACTCAACCAAGTAATTATGGCAATGAGTAAGGATTATGAGCCAGATTTTCAAAGATATTTAAAAAGCTTAAATAGGCAGATGGGCACCTACTTGAATTTACAGAAGGATCAAAGTAGGTTAGGTACCTAACTTCAATGATTTAGGTGTTTAACATGCTTAGGTGCTTTTATGTCATCAGATGCCTACCAGTGTCTTTACGCAGCTAAATGCTTTTGAAATCTGGCCCTACAGGACAAGGTTTATGTTCCCTTTGGCTGAATATAGCTGGGTATGGAGGAGAACGCTCTGACCAGAGTAAGACAGCCCTTAATTCCCCTTTGCCCCAACTCCTGCAGGATCCAACACCATCGCAGGTTTAAATCATTACCACCATCTTTAAACAGTATTAAAGGCACTTCATATTCTACCCTTTGTGTGCCTCAGCATCAGCCTCCTCCATTCAGATCACAGTGCGTGTTTTTCCAGAGGATGGCAGAGAGAGCAGTGCATGTGTGATCCCTTTTCCATTTCAGAAGTAGTAACTGGCCTTACCTGCTTTTAGGCTAGTGACCAAGAAGTGAAAGAATTATATAGCTTACCAAGACATGGCTACTTTGTGCTCTTCCCAAACCCAGGAGAGTCAGTAAAAGCGCCTTCACAGATATTGTATTACAATACACAGAGATATCAGTAGCCAAACAGTGTTATTCCCAGGTTAGGTCCATCATACCTGGAAGACTCTAACTAGCCGTACCTTCCTATCATCCCAGTGATAAAGTGCCACTTCTGGAAGTTGATGGAAAATATATGACAATGGATACACTGTATTTGGGTGTATGAATAATACCTCATTTATGAAATGCTTTGTATTCTAGTCTGGGATGCCTAAACTTTTGCAAACATGCTTGCCTATCTATAGTATCACATGTAAATTCCATCTCTTGGACTAGAATTAAATCATGAGAGCAAAATCAGTTTCTAGATTTGTTTAATTGCTTTCTTTAGGATAGCTGTAGCCCTCTCTGACCCTCTTGGAGCTTGAAAAGGGATCTCACAGATCTACCCTTTTTAATAGCCCCCTTCTCCTTTTCCTTTTAAGCCTCCTCAGCGATCTTTCCTTTGATGGAGGAGGGCTGGAGCATCGCTCCTTTCAGAGCTTGTCACTACAGTTTCCTGTGGGCAGAATTCAGTGCTCTACTTTATCTGTCTGTACATGTATGTCACGTGCATTACTGCAATACCTGAGTGCCTTACAAAGATCACTACAACCACAAGATGCAGACTTGCACGTAGTCTGGTTTCCTCCCTACTGCATCTAATGCAGAGGAGACATTTAATTTCATTCTCTCCACATAATGGCAAAGCCTAATGCCTCTATAATTCTCTCAACTTCTGGTAGCCCAGAAAACTGGCACTTAAACTCAGATGTCCCACTTCATAACAGAATTACTTCAGTTCCTGAAGCAGGGCCTCGACCCTGATTGGGGCCTTTGGCTGCTGTTATAAATAAACATGAATACTACTACTTGACTAGTATGAGTGTCTACATTTGGTTCTATTATAGCTGACTAATTCTGCCTCAGGTCTCACGCTCACATCAGTTTTAATATTTTTCCTGGTGGGGTGTATTAACTTAGGGTGCACCCGTTTCTTTTAGTGTGATGCTGACTTTTCTTCCTGTTTACACAGCATCTAGTGCAAAGTGTATGGTAACATAAGATCTGGGACTTGCATGGCATTCTCATTCTTTTCTGAGAACCACTATTGTTTTCTTACACACCTTCAGGGGATTGAGGGAAAAGGGATTTTAAAAAACCCTCTTCTGCTGTTAGAAAATGATCCACAAGGTACCCTTTTTTACTCTACTTCATGGCCCGTTTCCTTGATAAAGAAGGGCTCACTCTGTAAACAATCACAGTCATGTTGGACAGGAATTCTCCTCTAGGACTGGGGATTTGCGGGGCTGGGTTGGAAAGTGAGAGTTTTCACCTGGAGCACTTAGCTAGGAGTGTCTTCAGTTCTTCCTATATTTTTTCTTCTATGATTCTAACATAACAAAGCTTTGGAATGTAATCAACATAGATCTTATTATAGTTCCTTTTATCCTAACGGATCCCAAAGTATGGTCCAAACTTATCAAAGTGATATGCCAATACGGAGAAACTGTCTCTGGGTTGGAGCATAAAAGGAGTGTAAAGGTGCATAAACACACCAGATTAGGCCAGGAAGTGAAGGAGAACCCTGAGTCCAACTAATTTCAAGATAAATTTTAGGGTAGCAGAATGATTTGACACCCTTATCTCTTGTAAAAAGTGTTGTCATGAGATTTTTAATCACTGAGAGTGATCAGGATTTCTGATTTAAGTTTTGTCCAAAAAATCCCCTGTCACTATATTGGGGCACTGGATCATGACTAACTCAGAGGGAAGAGTGCCAGCTACCGGACTGCCAATATCACTTTCTGCCATACCCTGGGTTTTCCTTAGCAGTCTCCCAAGCAAATGCTTGCCGCTTCCTAGCTTTGTTAGAGTTAATAAGATCACAGCCTGCAGGCTATTAAATCTCACTGATCATTTCATAGGATAGAAATAATATAACTAACTGTAATTATTCCCACTTTGACGATAAATATTTTAGCTTCCCCATCACATTTAGCAGCTGCAGCACCAGTGATAGGGAGTCATTCCATTGCCATCTTCTAATTGTAATTCAGATATTAAACAGATTCCCCTGCAAAGAACTCCAGAGGTTCAAAGGTACCTTTTATTTCAGCAAAACTTACAAGGCAGGATTTAATTTTTAGTAGAAAGTGGAAGGTGGTCAGGTTGCTAAAGCAACTGCATATATTCAGTGTCATCCTTTATTCTGTAACAGGACTCTCAGGCTTCTCTAGAACTAGAATTTCAGTTAATATACTTCAAAAACAGGACATAAAATATGCCACAGAGCTTCAAACCTCCCCCACAACCACCAAGACATGTACGTATCTTGGTATAACTCCACATCCTGGAGTGTGATATCAATAAAATAACACTCATGTTTCTTTGCAGTTAATTACTATTTATGTACTACAAATGTTGGGAGTATACAGCTGTGAATTGGTGTTTCGGATGATTAGGCAAATGCAGATCCAACCTGTACAGTTCAGAATAGAAAGCCAATCAGATCATTCATTTTTATTCAACTTTGTATCCAAGAAATGGTAAATAGTTCAATATGGGAGTAGCAGCTAGCAGAGGTGACTAGCAATAAAAATTCATTGAGCGCTTAAGTCACGTGGCTTTGCTTCTGTGCCTTGCAACATACATCAAGAAGGTCACAAAAGGATTCCTGGCACCAGGTGAACACATTCTCACAAGCACACAGCCTTCCACTAATCAACAGTTTGTGCAAACAAAACATATCACTTGCATGAATGCTCCCTGAAACAACACTAAAGGAGTAACATCATTTCAAGTGTTCACAGCTCCAGTGACAATTTTGTCTTAGGCCTTTCTATAGCTCCATGGCCTTGGTATAGAGACATACAATCAAAAGAATAAGAATCACATTATTTTTTGCTCAAGGATTTTCCATGCTCCCTAACCCTCCTAGATTTAGCAAACTGTAACTGAATGGGCGGTTGTTTGGAGTGGCTGATCTCAGTCCATCACCTATTGAACAGCTGCCCACATCATGAGAATCACTTTCACTTTTGACATTAGTATCTTAACTCTTTGGTTGGCCAAGCATTGGATTAAATGGGCATGGAGAGTGACGTAACTGTTCAGTCATAAAGGTGGTGAGTCCAGAGCTGGGTAGGATGCTTTAGCAGGGCAAGGCAGGGAGGAGCTTGCTACTACCACTGTGCTATATCTCTTCTGGCATAATTGGAGTACTTCAGATTCATTGCAGCCCCTAAATAATAAGGCAGTTTGATATCCTTTAGTGGAAAAGAGGAATCCTTTAGTCTGTGGTTTCACCAAATGAACTGGTGTGCGATACACACAAATATCAACCATGAGAATTATGAATCAACATTTATTGATGATATATACATAAAAGGTACAACACTTAGTGAAATATTGTATTCACTGATTATTTCCAGTATATAAAGAATGTCCAGTTTGTTTTATACATGAACGTTACAGAAATCAGTTAACACAGTAAGAAAGCATTAAAAGCAAATGACTAAAGTATTACTGTAAGGAAGACACATTCTGAACTACTTATATAAAATATACTTAGTCAACAAGGCATCGCTACTACACTATAAAAGAAAGGAGCCCAGAGTTAGTAGAAATTTTATCGCCTGCATTCATTAGTCTTCAAACAAAATGAGCTACAGATACTGTACAATATGTCACTTTGAGTCCCAGATAAACATTTACAATCGAAGGAAAAGATCAAGCTTAGCCTTTGTTTTGTTTCTTTTTACATGAAAGATCCTAGTCAGTGAGTGGGCTTCTCTTGAGAGGAAGCACGTAAGGCCTAGAAGTAAGCAGGGAAGACATGGAGTACTGTGGAACATGCAGTTTGAATGGAAACATAATACGTCTCAGAAGAAACCACACATACCTCACTGGTTCGGCCTGACTCTGAACTCATTCCAGTTTTACCCTGGTTTAACTCTATTGACTCTATGGAGTTACTTTTAACTGTGAGGGGAATCAGGACACTTGCCTCCAAGAGCTAACTGTCTTGATGCATCTCTCCCCAGGTGTCTCAGATCCACTGAGCATCAGTTGCACTTCATAACACTTTCAGTTTTCAGGCCAGAAATTAGGATTTTTTTCTGTGCAATAAGTCAATGGACATCATTTATCACACAGGTTTTACAATATCCCTGCCATTATATATTTGCAATATGTGTATTGTATGGGATGTATAATTTTGCAAAACAAATAAACATAAATGAACACCATTTTTTTCTTTTTTTGCACAACTGACATGCATTTGATTTTGTGCTTAATTTTCAATATCTATTAATATCCTTATTTGATAATGGAAATGGCATTAGTCCATCCACATACTTCTGGTTCTATAAATCTTACTCAGATTGTTCTACAGAGGAAATGAAATGCAGGTTCATGCTTTGCATTCCAGGCCACATAATAAAGTAAGCAGTCAAGCATGTGCATCTGTTTAAGACTAAATGTCAGGCTTAGTCATTGTCTTCTGACTTTAGTTTCTTCGCTGGAGTCTGCAGTCAATCAGTAACTGAAAGTGAGTCAGAGGAATCCTGAAACTCTGCTCTGTGAATATGGACTCCTTGTTGTAAGCTACAAGATAGATGTGGTGCCCAAAGGGAGAGTGCAGTAAAGTTAATTTTTCCTTCTGACCATTGTGCTAAGTTACAAAGTGACTTAGTAACCTTATGTTGCTACAATTCCAACATGCCAAGTGTACAAAAATCTACTGTTAAACTAAATTCATCATGCACATGCACATTAATTCATAATATATTAACTATTACATTCACAGTGCAGCATATCCATACTGCAATCACTTTCACAGAGTGCCAGGGAATTTCATACGCAATGCTGGTTAGATAGTTGAAAACTAACAATAACATATTTACAATGAGTGGGTTGCGTATAGGATTTGACCATTATCAAAACAAGATATGCATTGACATGTTGTTTATATACGAACATACAAAAAAAAAGTTATCAAGCTATGGAAATTATTCCGTTAAATATCTAAAATAAACACAACACAGACAACCAACCCAAAAACAACCAGAAAAGAGTTTTTCAAAACAGAGATCTAATTTTCTACTATGTCTCAATAAACATCAACAAATAGAATTACATGAAAATTTAGCTACCTGTTCTGTATGCACCATTTCACTGACATTACACATAGATAGCTATGTTATCTACACAAACTGAGGAGAGGCACTGATCATCATGCTTAAGCAACTGTGAAAATTGGTATTTATAAGGATTCCATGCTTTGACAGCTATTAGTACTTCAGCTACACACTATACTACCTTCAACTCCAATTAACAGAATACCTGATATGACTGATTTAAAAATATAAGGAGATTAAAAAATAAGGGCACATCAGTACATAAATATATATCTTTTACCCACATAAACTTCAGGAGACTATCATGGTCCTACAACAGATTTCTGAAAATGTATCTGCTTTGTGGACAGGTGACATTTTCAATTCCATGTTCTTTTTTTATCTTAAATTGTAGGCCATGTGGTTGATTTGCCACATAAGGAATGCTCCATGATGTAATTTTTGTTGTTGATTTTAACTAAACAATTGACTGTAGTCATTTTTATTTACTAACTAAATATGCTTAATTAATGGCATGACCTTAAGTCCGACAGGTATTTGCCTAACAAGAATTGATGGTTATAAAAGAAAAATAAAACCCACTTGTCCTGGTCAAAAATATACTGTTTGTTTTTCTTATAAATGTTTAAGAAGGCAGGAGGTATTTTCTACTGCACTATCCTATTAAAGTGGTCCCATTGTTGTGCCATTGGTCCATTTACATAAAGGCAAAGCTAAGAGGCCAAATACTTTATTCTTTACCTAGACCAAAGTCATACAAATTTTGCCTGAGAAAGATGGACTGAATGCCTGATCCTGTACTCCTTGCACATGCAGCTCTCCAGCTCACAACCCAAGAGTTGTGGGTAAATCAGTTATTCAGGATCTGACCCTGAGAAACAACGAAGGATTTGGCCCAGGTAAAACCATGCAAAATGTCACAAATAAGGGATGAACAATCCATAAAATTGTCAATCTAGAAGACTGTTTAGGCTATAATAATGCAGTGTTCCATAGTGAACTGCAGCATTTAAGGACACCTCAGAATTCTTAATTCCTATTGCATTTTGTGCTTTGCTTATAATTCATCACTAAATTGCTTCTTAGTCAATTAAAGAAAATACAGAAAAAAATATTAATCCAAAAATGCTGTTAGAAAACTGGTTTTGCTCTAAGGTATTGATCACCTGTAAGAATTGTTTCCCTTATGTTATATGGTCATATATAAAATATTATAAGAAAATATTTGTGTGTCTGTAAATTACAGATACTAAGTAATTTAGTTCCATCTACATTGTAGTTCTTTCTGATTTCTGGAGAACAGTCACACACCCATGAAATCTGTATTAATAGCTGAATCAGTTTTGAGCATATCATATTTAACAAGTGTAATTACATGTGTAATTCTTTTCTCATGCATTCTATAAATTACAGTTCACATGAGTATAAACTGGATACATTAAGAAAGAAAGCAGGATAGTTGGAAAGAAGTTTATAGATTTTTGTTGCAATATTCTTTAAGAAGGAAAGACAACTTACAGTACAAGAGAACTTACAAGCCTACATGAAGCCAAAAATGGAAATACTTGAATCTACAGTATTGCAAAATCTGTTTGTAAATGTGCTTTGCAAATGGTCTTCCAAAACTATAGAAAAGAATTATATAAAAATCCCCATGAAGTATCCTATTTATTTACAACACGCTGTGCAGTAATTAGACCATATAGGTTATGTGATGCTATCTTTGAAACACAATTTTGTAAGTTTCCTCTCTACCTAAAGGTGTATGTCCAGTATTTCTTGAAAATATTGAAGACTCTCAGTGCTGTCTTTAGTTACAAAAATCAAACTAGAAGCATTAAATACTCCAACAACAGCAGGTGACCACTCTGTATAAGAGCCTAGATAGACAAATAGGTGATATGGGGAAATAAACCAATAAGCTGGGTGATGTAAGTAATATTATGCCTCCCTGCCTCTCCAAACCCTTCATTAGCATATTGGTGAGTGGCATCTTTATTCAGCAGAAAACCTGTGCAGTGCCTCAACTGTATGCTTAAACAATGTTACCATGTGGAGCCCATGGTTTATAAAGGACCATGGCTTTAAATGCATCATTGCCATATCCATTAGGAATTGTAACTGTGGGTAGCAGAAAGTTGTCAGGTTTCAACTTACCAGATGAAGATGTCTCTTGGGTAGGAGGAAAAGCTGGGGGTTGGTTCTAAAGAGTCTTGTATCACTAAACCCATCCACAGATAAGCAAGTTCTCAGTGCCTGGGCATTAGTGAAAAGTAGCAGCATTGTGGCTCATTACAGGAACAGATTTCAATTCAATACCAAACAAGAGCCTAGGAAGAAACAGGGGGAAGCAAAGGGTAACTATCAATGTGGACCCAGATCTGCAGTCCTCTCTCTGGCACAGCTCCCATTAACTTTAGTGGAAGTTTTGCCTAAGTAGTGCCAGGATGGGAGAGTCTGCCTGAGAACTTCAGGATTGGTTCCTTAGTGTGTGTGTGTGTGTGTGTGTGTGGTGGGGTGGGGGGGGGGGAGGAGGAGGAGGAGAGAAATGGAATATTACTGGAGAGATGAAAAATGTATGTTATAAAATACTGCTTCTAGTGAATATTGAGCAAGAATTTCACACTTCTGGAACGCTGTCTCAGGGCAAAATTCAGCAAATTTATTTTCTCCTTATCTTCCCTTCCCTTATTCTATAACTTTGTTGTGCAGGGCAGTTGCTTTTTGCAATGTCTGTAGCTATAATCTGTACATCACTCTTCTGTTAGGCAAAATTAGATAAAAGTATTTTCTTCAACATCATCAGCTTGACTGAAAAAGAAAACTCTCAAAACTATGTTTTTCAGAATACACTCTATGTGTAGCAGTAGTTTCAGCACAAGATGGCCTAAAAGTAATAATCATGCTACTGCAACAGCAGCAGAATTGATCCCTGGCGTAACTCCATTCAGATTAGTAGAGTTGCACCATAGAAGAATTTGTGCCAATGTGCTATATGCTTATGACAATAACCCACAAGACAACTATTACAGTAATGGCCCCAAAAGTCACAATAATATGATTAGTTGTAGTCTTCTGACTCATTACAGTGGAATACTGCAATATATTTTTAGAAGTTGTTTTTATTAATTATTCTGTGCTTCCTGGACTAAAACTAAATGCAGTAAATAAAAATGGAACAAATGGGACTAAATCTGATGAGCGGGAGATGTACTTTTAAATATTCACAATAGGGTTTTTCAGGTCTGGTACTACAGCTCAAAGCCTTTCCAAAGGCATTCACAAGAGGCTCTAGAAGTCAGAGGCTAGATTGGCATCTGATGCTGTGTTCAGAAAACTGTTTGATTACTGCTGAGCTTCTGCAACAGGAATCATACAACAGAATGAGGCTGGGAAAGCAAAGAAAATACAGGCAGCTGCCAGTGTAAATTAATTTGAGCTCTGTTGTTTTTTTCTGCCACTTCTATTTATAAGACAAGTAGTTTGCTTTGCTAAACATCGGCATCCATCAAAGTACCAACCCAGGGACTGATGATGCCAATACTTGGAAAACAAATCAGAAATCTATACTGCTCATAGACCTTTAAAAACCTGTCATGTTTGGAATTCTGTGTTCCCAGAGGTGTTGGCATAGTCCACGTACTAGGATTCTAGAAAAAAATGGACACTAGCTATATCTCGGGGTATAAGCAGATCAGAAGCTTAATGACAGTGATCTGAATTCAGATGCAGAGGTTTAAACTCACTGCTGGATTTGGGGATAGGAAGTGATTTTCCTTTATGGCATATTGGCAAAGACCTTTCAGATGTGGGAGGCACAGTCAGCTAGAGAACCAAGAAAAGATCATTCACTGGGATCAGGTGGAAGGAATTGCAATCTGTTTCTATTGGCTGAAGGAGGTGGGAGGGGCTACTGTTGGACCTTGACCCTTATTAGATTCTTCTATATTGCAAGAGATTAAAAAGCTTGCAAAAGCTGACAACACAGGCCATTCAATCAATCTAATCAGAATCCATATCATTGTCTGTTGCTTACCTGCCAGCACTGACAAAACAAGCTCCCACAATAGCCCTATTTATGAATGAATGAATCCCTCATTATTTTAGCTTACAGCATTCATTGATTTTCTTCTGTCTCTGATGTTGTAGCCCATATTTTGGTCTTTTCATAGGTGGAGGAATAATGGTTATTTATAATTATAAATGACTGAGATTGCTATATGTATAGAAACAGACCATTTCAAATAAGACCACTTGGACCTCAACATGAAATACCGTCTCTGATCCTGCTCCCACTGTAATCAGTGATGAAACCCCAATTGCTTTCCAACAATGCAGGACCGGGGCCAAAGTCTCCAGCTAGCACTAAGAACAGACAATGAATTAATAGCAACTGCTCTGGTATGGTGAGGGAGGAGGATTATTATTTTTCGTCCATCTTAAAATTATCAGGAGTTTTTAGTGCATATAGTTGGGTTGATCAGGCTCCGTTCAGGCTTCCAGGTGCTAAGTGCTTTCTAGAAGGAAGCATACATCCTCAACTCCCAAAGGGAATTCAGAATGGTCAGCAACTTGCAGGCTGTTTTCCAAAAACAGTCTCTCTGTTCTAAATGACAGATGTCCTTACAGTAATACTGTCTAATCGGCATAAATATAGGGGGATCTTAATGCACGAGACCTGTGCAAACTTGTTGATTTATACAAAGTGCTGATATAGTCTTTGTTTTTCTGGAGGAGGAGTACAGAAGAAGGAACAAATTCAGAAGCAAACTGTTTCCCCAAGTTGACTATAATGTGCACTGAGCCTTGAAGACTCACCAGAGCAAACCCTAATTGAGCCATGGTCCTCATTCAGCAAAGTTCTCAAACAGGTGTTTAAATATAATCCTATTCAGAAAGCGTGAGCTACAAAATTTTAACCATATGCTTAAATGCTTTCCTGACTAAGGATGCTTACGAGGATCAAGGCTTTCCATGCTCCACTGATGATGTCAGTGTTCTAGAGGGCACATATATATCAGACTTCTGTAAGCAGCAGAGAAATAGCAGAGCAAAGAAAATGACTGTAAAAGGGAACTTCAGTTCATATGGAAATAACTCAGAGCGTCTGCTGCTTTATTCTGTGCACATCCTTGAGTTTTGCCATCCAAACAAAGGTGAAATGAATAAAGGAAGAGAACACTCTGAAGGCCAGATGCAAAATAATGAGACTAAAGGAAGATGTGACAGTGACAAGCATTATTCAC
Organism: Dermatemys mawii; assembly: GCA_007922305.1. Taxonomy (NCBI): domain Eukaryota; kingdom Metazoa; phylum Chordata; order Testudines; family Dermatemydidae; genus Dermatemys; species Dermatemys mawii. Next base: position 27,527,307 of record ML677332.1, read on the forward strand.
ACAAATGTGAAACTTGCATTAGCTCGAGTGGCTATTTCCTGGGTTTTTTTCTTGTATGTTTAGCTAAGCAGCAACCCAGCCTCATGTGGAATGAGCAAATTATCAACTGCAAGCCAAGTATGAGTTTACATTTTCCCCCAAGAAATGGAAAACTTTTTGATGGTAAAATTCAGTACTGTGCCAGAGTAGCTCACATTAAATATTACATGGGAGAATTCAGCCTGGGAGATAGCCAAAGTGTTTCCCATAAGCAGCACATTTCTATATTATAAGTAGAAGAATGACATGATAATTATCATTTGAAAGTTCCCTGAGTTACTGCAACTATAAAGTCTTACTTAAAAGTTCTGCAATCTGCAGTCAAAACCAAAGCCCCAAATTTGCTCTCTGTATGTGAGTGGAGTTACTCTAGATTTTCACCTCCTCCTCCTCTAGTCCCATCTGAAGAAACACTTTTTAAAGGGCAATATGTCCAAAGCAAATAAGTGTAAAGAAGGATGTCTGAACTCCTGTTTCGCGATAGGTAACTGAGTGGAGTGGCTTAGTCACATGGTGCTGGCTCTCCTATCTGTTTCCAGCTATCATATTGCTTTAAAGGACAGTTAAAAATAGATTAAACACTTTCTTAATGTTACCTTTCTCTGTAAGCAATTGCTGTAGCTGCCACAGGGAAGTTAGATTATTATGAATAGGATGGGAATGGTTTAGGAGACCACCTCTCTAAAATATGGGCCAGGCTATGAAAGTCTTTGAGAACTCAAGTTCTACACTACAACAAACACTATGTTCTAGTCTGGTATAATTGTAGGGCGATCATACTTCCCGTTTTGGCTGGAGAGGCCCTTTTTAAGCCCTGTACTGGCTGTCCTAACTTTCTTTTTAAAGGCATTTATCTCGTTTCTTCTTGCTGACTTGATCAGTTGGCAAGAGCAAATTGGAAGGGGCCTCAGGTGAGCAGCCGGGGGTGTCCTGTTTTGTCTTTTGAAATATGGTCACCCTATACAATTGCTACTTAGCTCTCAACGACTTTCATGTGAGGTGAGCCAAAATGAGTTTGTTAGAGCCTTGGGCAATTGATCTTCATCTGTGAGGTCAGGGAAGTGAACTCTTCTTCAAATCCAGACTAGGTCTCTGATCCTGAGAAGTTCTGTGTATACACAATTTCCATTAAATATGTTGAACAAGATGGAACAGAATTCCATAGGCTGGTACAAAAGACCTACAGAAAAAGGACTGATTCTCTATTCAATTCTTTAAGTTGTCACAATGATGTCTATAGAAATCACAGTCGTTTAATAGCTATTAAATTCTTTAGGACTTTTCAGTTAGTGAGGCATCAAGAGGTCAAAAGAGCACTAATGTTCCCAAGGAAAATACTGCATAGCTACAAATATTCGAATTGTGAATATGTTGACTATTGGTTTGATTCTTCAAACCATTAAATAGGTGAGTAGTCCTTACTAGCAGGGCAGGGGCCAGTAGTGACTTCAGTGGAATAGCTAACATGAATATAAATTAGCAAAACCAGACTGGATTACTGTTTAAACTCTATATTCACATATGTTATTCCTGTTTACGCCAATGGCAGAACTGCACTGTCCATGGACAGAGTGAAACATATGTGCTTCATTTCCTATCTCACCTTGTCGGTAGGTTCATTATAAGCTCATAGGCTGGACAGCTCAGAGAACATTTTAAGAAACACTCACATCACAGAAGGTTTGCTCAGAAGGCAGGGTTTCCCACGGCTACCTGGCTCAGCTTTGCTGTAAAACATTATTAATTTCATAATAGAGTTCACCTAGGTCTTTACAAGCACTGATTTTTAACAAGCACCTTTTAAACAACCTAAGAGAGTGATTATTGCACCTTACAGATAAATGAATTAGTTATACCATGTTGATAAAACTCTGCCTTGTTTATTCATACGCCATGTGGTCTAGACTCACTGCTTGTTTGATATCAAAGACATTTATACAAATTGTAGCTTCACAATAGAGAGAGGAGGATTCAATTTATTGGACTGAATCCTGAAGTCTGGTTTACTTTTCACTCAGTCCTAACTCTGGCAAAATTCCCGTTGACTTCAATGCAAAATGTGACCCGGGAATGCCTTCAGGATTTAGCTCATTGGCTCAAATCGAAGATGTACTTGAGAGGAAAAAGAGTTATTACTTCAAATTAAGTGCCCTAAATATACATTTAGTTTAGCTTAGTTAACAAACTGACATACGCTAAACACCATTACATTTTAACACTCTATTAGATATCATTGCTCATCCTCAGCAAAAAGAATGTTCAATAATCATTTGGGGACAGACTCTTGTGCTCTTCCTTAAGTTACCCCATTCTCCTTGAATAGTTTCAGTGGGACTACATGGGCTGTAAGATCCTATTTGATGTGAAGAGAGTATCAGAATCTGGCTCTATCTGAGAAAGGCCCCAAATCTGGCCCTTTGTATTTACTCCACTGATTTTAATGAAGTTATGCCTGGGGTAAATTTGGCCCCCCAAAATCTAAATGAAATATTTATTTGAGACACTTAATTTAAAGTGTACCTGGGAAGATGAAAATTCTGAGTCTCCCATGTCAGCTGCTAATTATCAATAAAACTTATAGAAAACCTTTAGAGACACTTACATTAAATAGTATAGTTACACAATGTGGACTGTACCAAAGGTACTCTGCAGTACTGATTTGTACATACATCACAAGAAGAGTCATTGAGAACAATTTATGGTATATATGATACTATATGTTCATTACCCTGAGTCCCTGGAGAAAGCCAAACTGGCTTTTTGATTTTTCCATTTTGCAGCATCTACATTTTCTGCATCTTGAGCAAAAGGGAGAGGCAGGTGAGAACATATCTCTTAACTCATAGATAGTCTCCAGCTGCATCCATTCAAACAGTACAAGTGAGATAGATAGATGTGGATCACTATTTGGCAAAAACACGGTAGCTACAATGACTTTGAGATCGTTGCTAAGTTTCAGTTAACAAATTATATAAGCAGAAATTTTAGATGTTAAATAAATAGAGAAATATTCTTTAATCTTGATATCTTTTACCATAAGATAGCTTCAGGGGCTTATTAAAGATGGAGATGGGACTTGCTTTCCTTAATTTTCACATTTCCAAGGCTCTTCCTCAACAACAGTGAAGTCTGCAGATTTGCCATTGGTTGCCAGTGTCACCTGCAAGTAATTATCATTGACATCTAACTTAAAGGCCAAGGCACTTTGACAAGAAAAGTTATTAGTTATATGGAGAAGCATAATATTTATAGGAATAACATACTCTATGTGTGAATATATATGTATTTTATATATATCTATTCATAATTCACTATGTCCCCAAGTGTGGAGGTGTGTGGGGGTACAAGGCGGTAATTTTAATATTGGCTAGAAAACATTAGTGAACAATGATCCGTGGTTTTTGGATTTTATTTTTCCTTCACTGTTTGAAGTTGTATAGTTTTCATAAATATTTTACACATATAGACAGTCCTGTTGCTTTCAAATTTTTCCTAATTTGCAAGAAGAGCTTAACTTGAACTAAAAAAATTTCCTATAGAACTCATCTGCGTTGCCCGACATCTGCTGTAGGACATGGAGGAATGTGAAAGGGACAGAATGAGAGAGAAATGTGGATACATATATACACACACATTACAAAAACTTCAAAGAAAATGGCAGAATAGTTGCTCCACAGACATGTTGTAAAGCATCATTCATTGTGCCACTATTTCTACTCATGCACGTGAAAGGTTCAGTTACAATCAGGCCAAACAATTCTTCTCAATACTATATTTTATCCACAGAATAACAAAAATGGTCATTGTAGCATTTAAAGGTTCATGCTACAATATTGATTTGATAAGTATGGTGGAAGACCAATATTGGCTTATCAGTTCGTGGGAAATGTTGGTCGCAGTGTTGCAAACCAACAGTCAATATAAAAATATCCATGTGAAATCATTAACAGGAGATGTGTGGGGCTCAAGGTAAAGCATTTTGTTTGACTGAGGAAAAATGAACTGTACCTTTACATAGTATGGGAACCTTTCCTCTAATTCTAAATGGATGGCCTATTCTTTCTTAGCTTACCTTCTGAGTTACTGTCCTCAGCTTCATATGAAAATTTAAAGACAGCACTGATATTCCACATAAAGGGTAAACCGTAAGTATGGAAGCATTGGGACAGGGAAACATTACAAAAATGCACCAATGTTTGAAACAAAGCCAACCTTTTTCACAGATAATTGGAAGGGAAACACATGCAGTTACAAGAATAAACAGCATATTCGGAACTGAAAATGACAAAAAGTAATGTGAAATGTGATCATAAAAATAGAAAACTATCATGCAGTAAGCACCACTATATTCCAACATAAAAAATAGCCTACTTATTATACATATACAGTGGCTGCACAAGACTACAAACAACTTGAATTATCTGGAGTATATTACAGGAAGTAAGTAGAGATGACATGCTAATTTATTAGCTTTTCAAAACTTTGATTAGAGTTGCAGCAAACTTTTCTCCCTTCCAGTGAATTCTGCAGGTATGGAAATATCTCTTCAAGCTCAAGACCTTGGTATTTGGAGCCTGATAAGGTAATACTACATCATCATCATTAGCAAAATACTTGGCAGTTGTAGAGCACTTAACATGTTCAAAGTGCTTTACAAACATCAACTAATCCTCACAACACCCCTGTGAGGTACGTAAGTATTATTATTTCCATTTGGCAGATGGGGACATCGAGCCAGACTAGTATTTGCCCAAGGCCAGTGCTGTGTTTACTCTACTAGATCAAGGTTCCTCTCATGCACCTGAAAGTACTAATTAGGGTCCCAGTGAAGAGCAAGCCTAAAACAACGACAAGTGTGAAATTTTGCTAGCTTAGGAGTCAGTGGTATCCAAACAAAAAAGGCCTGCTGATATAATTCAAGAACTGTGTTAAGTTTATATCTGGTAAACAAGAACTGTGTGGGATTGAAAAACAATGTACCAAAATTGGTGGGTTGGAAATGACAGCTAACTGTTGGACAAAATAATGAGGGGATGGACTAATGCATCCATCACTCCCTTTTGAGGTCCTTAAAGGAGGCTTGCGGTGTGTTTGGGCGGGGATTAGCAGAGGGGAAAACCTGGCTAGCTCAGCATTGGTAGAGTGCAAGAAGGGGGAAGGAGCAAGTTTCACCATTATGAAAGTGAGACAATCCCAAATTAGGGAAGTTCTGTTTCCCTGGGTTCTGTGAGTTCCTGTAATTAGGAGCCTTTGTAGCTCAATCCAGTTTCTCTATGGATCTGTCTAACAGAAATCCCACCTTAAACATTCCCTGGTGGCAGTGTCACTTTGGGTGATCAGATGTCCTGATTTTATAGACACAGTCCCGATTTTGGGGTCTTTTTCTTATATAGCTCCTATTAGCCTCCCATCCCCATCCCGATTGTTCACATTTGCTGTCTGTCACCTTAGTGTCACTAGAGCATCACTTGCAAGTGATGACCTAAACCTAAAAATTTCACTATGTTTGGGATAATTTTTAGTGATTTTAACACAGCCAATAACTTAGGGTTTGTTGGTATCTTTTAAATAAAAGAGGGACTGGTCCTGAAAAGTCCTGAAGTGGTGTAAGTTCTAAACTCCTTTTAAAATCAAGCCCAGAGCGTATCACAGTAAGAAGGAAGCCCACATTAGGGTATCTTCAGGTGCTTCCTGGTAGCACTAAATCCAATAGAATCAGCCAGTAATTATCAGGCCAAAAAACTCAGGACTGATTCTAACGGCAAAGGTAATGGGTTCTTTCCACTTCTTTAGGAAGAGGAACAGTTTTATCAGACTGTGAAATGATTGATGGGATTTTTATCTCTTCCTTTGAAAAACCAAGTCTAAAACTGTCAAAAAATGTTTATTTTTTTCATGAAAAATGTCTTTTAAAAAGAAACAGATGATGCCAGAGAATTCCTTTCAAAAGGAAACGCAAAAGAAAAAACTAAAAAAAATTATTAAAAATTCATTTTGTTTCAATTTTCATTTTTATTTCTTCCTCTGCACCCTATTTTCCCTCTCCCTTCTTTTTGATTTTCCAGTGAGAAAAGGGAAGAGGGGAAGAGAAGAGAAAGGGGAGAAATATCCCCCAAAATTAAAAACCAAAGCAAAATGATTTTTTCTTTCACAATGAAGTTTCGTTCATCTTAATTTCACAAAAAAACCCTGAAAAATGTCAAAATGAAAGCTTTGGTTAATTCAAAACTTTTTAAGGGAAAATACCATTTTTCAGACAAGTCATTTGACCCTGGATAGGGCGAACCTCTGAAAAAATGTACTGTGAAGAATGTTCTTTGGCTTAGGGGTGGGGAAAATGACATCATAAATCTTTTCCTTCTCCATTGTCTACGATAATTTAGCATTTGGATTATTAGAGATGGGACTTATGTCCATATTCTAAGTCTGTTGTGGAGACTTAAAAGTGCCAGAGAATCCACAAGCTTTCTCTTTCTCTCTGTGGACAAATATCTGAATGTGGTTGACTCACTAGCCAATCTATCCCTGTTTTGATAAAATATGGAACTGGTCACTTGATATACAATCTGGTGAGAGGAGCAGGAGAAGCAGCTAAAGAAAAAATTGGCCGAAAAATGATTTTTTTCCATTTTCAATTAAATATTGTCTTTTGACTTTAATCAGGCTTTCTCCTAGTCCTTGTTGCCTGATAAACCTTTTTACACAAATCACTCAACTTAGCTTTTCATTCAGCTGGTGAAGTTTCTGAAGTTCGCTTCACCCTAATCAAGACATTTTTACTTTTTAAAACCCAGGTTAGTTACAGTGAAGATTAGATAGAAATTGCAAAGTTTGTATTTTTACAATGACTACCAAGAATGATGATGAAAGAAAAGCATACACGTGCTGTATGAGTGCTGGAGCGATCAGTTGATATAGTGCATTTAACACGTGTGTCTCTTTATGGCGTATCATGGAAGACTAGGGTGACCAAAGGTCCCAATTTTATAGGGACAGTCCCAATTTTTGGGTCTTTTTCTTATATAGGTTCCTATTACCCACCACCTCTGTCCCGATTTTTCACATTTGCTGTCTGGTCACCCTATGGAAGACTGCCATCAAATAATAATACCTGCACTTGGTTTGTAGCTCGCCTTCATTTGAGCAGCAATAAGCTCATTGTTAACAAAGGAAACTAGGCAGATAGCCATATTCTCTTGATCTTGGAGTATTCCATAATACGCTGCATAATCCCATAGTTTTTGATATGTAAACATTGTATATGATTTTTCACCTCAAATGCCATGTTTAAGAAGAGTGCAAAAAATCTCTAACTTCTTAAACTTCCTTAAAATGTGTGAGGTTCACAGAGACTCACATTTGTGAAACAATTTTTAAAAAAATACATGCAGGTTAAAAAATGAAGTAAAACACAGCATGCACTGCTATATACAAGTCTCAATATCCATAAATGTGAAAGGTACCTTGCATTCATCTACTATGACAGAGTTGTGAGCTGCATAAACACATTGGTTTGAGTTGTTTTCCCTATGATTTTTCATGTCATCAAAAATTGACTGAGTCTTGGTCATTTCAATGTCTTCATGCCCTTTATGCTGGGAATCCAGGTATTCTAGCTCTGCCTTGGAGAGGTGATACACAATGCCAGCACCAAAAGAATCTCCTACAACATTTACTGATGTTCTCATCCGGTCTCTGCAGAAGGAAAGAGACAGGTGTGATAGTTAATGATAAATCAGTCTGGAGCATGAAAGACTCAACTGTTGTCTGGAGTTCACTATTAGGGAAAGGGGAAAGTTTGGGAAGAAAGAAGTGCCTAATATTGCAGGTGCTGCTGCTGTCATTTATCCTCTACAGAATGTTTATGGGATCTTTAGAGTGGAAAGGATTTTAGCTTTCAAGAGAAGTTGAAAAGACTTGCATTCCCAGGGGACTGTTCAAACAGAAACTATATACAGACTTCCATGGCACAGATGCCCATAGTCCCAGATCTGATTCCCTGATGTGGCAGAGCGATTGTACAAAGAAACAGCCAAACTGTATTTTGCTGAGAACTGTAAAGTGCCTGCTTCTTGGGTTGGAGATTTCATATTGATATGCCCTTCCCACCTCACTGCCAGTAAATTAACCTGAATTCATCAGGGCCCCGAATTCTCTTTACACAACTGGGGAAATGATTTTAAATTTAGTAACTTCTTCCAGCTCTCAGCAGTATAAATAAATAGCCTTTCCCCTTTATTCAAACTGAGGAAGCTACGGGAAGGTGATGTGAAATCTCGCTATGGGACTGAAACCTGCAGTGCTCCTGTTAGATTCTGGTCTCCCTGCACAATCTAGACCAGGGATTAGCAACCTTTGGCACACGTCCCTTCAGGGAAATCTGCTGGTGGGCCGGACTGTTCACTTTCAGCATCCACAGGTTTGGCCAATCACTGCTTCCACTGGCCACATTCCAGGCCAATGGGGACTGCCGTTCCTCAGCCTATGCAGCTTTCAGCAATCCCCATTGACCTGGAATGGCGAACTGCGGCCAGTGGGAGATGCGATTGGCCAAACCTGCAGTTCCTGCAGGTAAACAAACCGGCCCGGCCTGCCAGTGGATTTCCCTGAAGGGCCTCATGCCAAAGGTTGCCAATCCCTGATCTAAACACATGGCCAGCTGTTACGGTGGCACTGTGCCCATTCACACTGTGGTATGCCAGTATTGATAGGGTATATGTGCCAACCAAATATAGGTCATAACCTGTGAAACGATGAGCCAGTGACACTTCCTCAGTAATAAGAGTCTCCTGGCTGCAAGTTGATGCCAAATTAGGCCCACATGCTTATTTTCATGGAAACATATTTGTTTGTACTGTGACGGAGTCAGTCTAGAAGGGTATAAGAGAGTGCTGGAAGGCAGGTATATCAGCCTCAGGATGTGCAGGTCCCTGTTCCCTGGATAGCCAAACAAAGGCTACTCCAGGCCAATCAAGGCACCTGGCACCAGTTAAGAAGCTTCTAGAAAGCAGCAGAAATAGCTAGCCTGAATGGGACACCTGAAGCCAATTAGGGGCTGGCTGAAACCAGTTAAAAACCCTCCCAGTTAGTCAGGTGGGCGTGGATGTCAGGAGCTGTGGGAGGAAATTGTGCTGTTGGTGAGACTGAGTGGTAGACAACATATCAAACGCAAGGAAGGAGGCCCTGAGGTAAGGGTGAAGTGGAGTTTGAAGAAGCAGGGACTGCTGTGGGGAAGTAGCCCAGGGAATTGTATTGTGTTTTGTGGCTAAAAGGTCAGCCATCTTAGCGGATACTATTAGGGTCCCTGGGCTGGAACCCGGAGTAGAGAGCGGGCCCGGGTTCCCCCCATCTCCTTCCATACTCTACAGAAATCCTCTTGAGAGGAGAAGTGAAACTCAGTTCATACAGGAGGTCGAATTGTGCTTACTGAGCTCTACAGAGTAACAAAGTCTGTGGGGTATTCCTCCCTTCCCACCTTCCATACTGGCCTGTGATGAAGGTAGCTCACTAGGCAGTGACTCTTGCCAATTATACTGAGAAAGGGAGGTCACCCTGGGGCCTAGATGAGTTTCTGAGGCCCCTAAATCTGCCAGGAAGCGCAGGACCCACAAATACAGACTTGGAACTTTGTCACAGTACTTACAGACATTAACGGAGGCCCTACCTTCCTCCAGTATCCTTTTTACACTGCTGATGATTCTGAACATAAAGGACTAGATTCTCCCCCACACCAGAATCCTGCTCAGGTGCAAGATTTTAAAGGGAGGTTGTCAGAGAACATGTTCCAGCACCCTGATTCCATGTCTCCTGCCTATAGCAGACACTAGAGCAGCTCCTTTGCACCCTATGGTGTCATTTATGTCAGGGTAAATTAAGTGCAAGTAGAGGTAAAATGCTTTCACTCTGGTCTGGTACCATTTTACACCTGTTTTATACTGATGTAAATGACATGGTGGGACTGTTAAAAAGTCACATTTCACCCCAAGAGGCAGCTGTGGTTCAGGGGCAGAGGAAGTGATCCGTGTATAGTGTTGTGCATGTCTATTTAACTTGAAAGGTGCTTTGACATCCTTTTAGGGTCAAAAAATATAAAGCAACAGCAATAATAATAATAAATCCATAGAGCTTTACCAATATTAGCTGGACAGAAGCATCCTCAGAAAACCCTGTTAATTCTAATCTAACAAACCCACAGCAAGCAAGGGAAGAGTGCTTGTGGTGTCCTGGTTTCTGGTTCACCGGGGAGTCAATCAGAAATGGGAATACAGAAAGGCTGAGGTGTATTTCCAAAAAACCCAAGTCTACTCAGTGGATGACAGGAAGATTGAGCAAGATGAACTTTGCTTAAATGACAGAAAAACAGTCATATACAATACCATACTGGTAGAATTCCTTTCCATGTGACAGTCGTTAATTTGACAACATTGCTTTTTCTCTGCTCTTTCTAATATTGCTGGTACTAGGTTTGCATTTTATAGCCACTTAGCACTGCACCAAAAGTTTAAATCTGATTTACAAATCAATGAACTAATACTAATTATTTTATATCCTTATGTATGACTGAGTGAAACTTTTGTTTAGTGCAGGTATTGGCAACCTTTGGCACGTGGCCCATCAGGGAAATCTGCTTGCAGGCCGGAAAGATTTGTTTATCTGCAGCATCCGCAAGTTTGGCCGATCACAGCTCCCTCTGGCTGCAGGTCACTGTTCCAGATCAACGGGGGGCTGTGGGAAGTGGCATGGGCCGAGGGATGTGTTTTTCATTATTTTGCCATTGTGTCTGACAATTATGGTGGAATTTCATAAGCATATAGCAAATTTTTGCAAAATGTTCATCAAAATAGTAGTACCAAAGTGTAAAAAACATTTTTCATTTATGGCCAATACTTACAACAAAACATTATAGAAGGAAAAATCCCTCCAGTTTTGCTTTCCTCGAGTGAAAGATTTTACACAGTTCTCGTGTCATGCATGTATGATCCCAATCCTAGTGGAAGTGGAAGACTTGGAAAATATTACTTGCAGAGGATTTACTTTTTAATAAAACCCATCGGATATACTGAACTCTGCAATAAGATCTCCATGGAAACAATATAGAATGCCTGAATAATTTGGAGTGAACAGTCTTACATCTTGAATGGATTCATTAATGCCACTCCAGGGTGAGTGCCCAGAAAGCCAGACAGGAGGTTGAGACCAGAATCCACAAATATAGCTCCATTGTGTTTTATATTTAACAGGCAAGGAGATGCCTCAATCTATCTGTGTCTGTTAGCAGACAAGAAAAGACATTCAACTAAGCAAACAGCACAATGTTTCAGAACTATTCACTGTAGACTGGGCTAGACTGATTTAACAGAAACATAGAGGGTGAAATCCTGGCCTCACTGACTCCCATTGACTTCAGCCAGGCTGATTGCATCCAGAGAGGAAGGACGGGTGAAGAGAAAAGGTTCCATTCATTCTGTTCTTAAAAACAATAGACCAAATTATGTTGTTGATTACAGTGGTACGACCCCACTGAAGTCAACAGGGTTGCATCAATGTAAATCAGAAGAAAATTTGGCCCAGTAAGTTATTTGTCCAACATATCGACTTCAAAGTAGTCTGAAACATGAATTCTGAAATGAAGATTGAAAAAGAGAGTCAACCCGGCTTCTGCTGAGATACAGCAAATATTCTGGAAACACAAGAAGTGTTGAAGGGACTCAATCTCTCTTCCAACTACCCAAAATACCTAGTAATGTCAAGATCAGAAGAATCCATATATGATTGATGGCTGGGTCAGCAGTGATCAGACAAAAAGATTCTTTCATCCGAAGAAGAAAGGATTTCTCATACTTATGTTATTTCTCTTATAGGATCAGATCCAGCTCCCATTGACTTTTATGAGAGTGGGATCAGGCTCATAGGGTCTGACTCTGTATTTCACTCACTCCGGTATAAATCAAAGTTAGCAGCATTGGAGACAATAAAGTTATACCACTATATGGGTGAGAGGAGAAGCAGGTCCACAAAGTGTTGTTAGGTATTATTATTAATACTAGTATGTAAAAAGACATTGTCCCTTCCATGGAGCTTTCTTGACTAGGTACTCTGGATCCTACAAAAGATCCTAAAATGAGGATTAAATAAATTTTTCAAGGCTCCCACTGACTCAAAAAGTGACAACCTTAACTTGCCTTCATCTTTTTGGCACTTTGGGGAATAGCTACTTCTGTTTTTCATATTTCAATCTACTTGAGTTTACATTCTAGAAACAGACCTAAGCAATAACATTCAAATATCAACTTTCCCAAGAAATGTGGGCTTAAGCATTTTGAATTTAGACCCATGTTACACAAGCTACAGAAAAGATTCAGATGTTATGCAAATTTTACCAGTTGTGTTTCTGAATGTAAGTGTCTACTTTAGATGTCGGATCTGAGCAGTTTCCCCAATGCAAAGTACTTCTGTATCTGGGCCCATTGTATGGCATTTGCTAAGCCTATCAGTCTCAGAGTTGGAAAGTAGCCAGCTCTCGACTACAGTTAATGATGCTGGATTCATTCCAGCTGTTGGCACATAATGCTTTCCTATTAAATGTCACTGTGTTTAGTTAAGTTTTAAACTCAGAAACTGCAATAGTTGTGAAAGCTTGATAAATTTGCCTGATAAAGTTCTGTGTGTCTGTCTTTCTACCCCATCTCTCTGTACAAGAGAGGAACCACTGAGGATATGATATGATCCAGATCCAGAACCCCTTTAAGCCTCAATTTGAGGGGAGGGAGAGTCAAGGCTGAGACCCAGTCAAAATTCAGGCTTGGGTTTGAGTGTTCTGAAATTGTGAAAGCTGTTTTCAGTGAGATTCCAGCCTAATCCTGTGAAATCAGGTGATTTTATGATCTTTTCTTTCATCTTGAACAATAAAAAGCTCACAAGATGAGCCACTTTTGCAAGATTTTTTCTAATTTGACCTGAAATGCCAGGACAATTGCTATTTATACTGCTATGGATCCAGACAAGTTCCAGATATCAGGCTCATCATGATTGCCTGTACCTGTAGCCATCTCCTGTATTTATATCTATCACTCAGCCAATTAAAAGAGAGCCTGATTCTGATCTCACACAGTAGATAATGGATTTATACTGGTGTAAAACTAGCATAAGTGAGGTCAGAATCAGGCCCTGAATGTTTCATTAGCTTTATACAGAACTTGACTCCTTTTTTTCCTCATTTTCTTTCTCTCTCAAGCCTTGACCTTAAGCCTCTGATTTTATCATTATGGATTCCACTGTTGCTTGTCAAGCCAAAGAACCCCAAAGCCCTCCCAGTCTGGGAGAAGGTTCCAGGCTTGTCTTTCCTTTGGAAACAATCCTGTAACATTCCTTTCAGAGGTTCCTTCTCTGACTCTGGCCTTGTCTATACTAGCAAGCTTCATAACTGGGATTCATCACTGGCGCAGCTCCACAGCACAGGCATTTCTACTCCCATGTTGTTTAACATTCCTCTGAGCAGGGCTAGATGACACAGAGGTAAAATCATCTGAGCTCTGCCCACACTGTAGCTCCCACCAGTGAATTACGGCTCTGAGGTTCACTAGTGTAGGCAGGGCTTAAAATGACATTTCCCTAAAAAACCCAAACCAACCACATGCCACATTTACACATCCTCCTACCTGCAGCAGAACCCTATCTATTTGGCCTATTTTGAGTTCCAATGAAAACATACATTTAAAACCTGAATACGGACCTCCTCTTGTCCTCCCGCTCCTGGATGCAAATTCCTACGCCACTGTCCTGTTTTGAGCCATGACTTCACCAATATATTTAAAACCACACAATATCTTCTTTTCCCTTCGCCAGCTGCCTGCTAGCCCCACCCTGATTCCCCATTCTGAGCTATGATTTCACACAATTACAATATATTTTTAAAAATCATCTTTTCCCTTTGCTTGCCCCAGCTGGAAATTCCTGCCTCATTTCCCCTATAGCTGGGATTGGAGCTGTGAACTGTTTTTAGACACTGGTGTGTCACAGACAGAGTGATACTGTGGCTGTAACTGAAGAAAATCCTTCATCTCAGATCTAGCAGATAAATCACAGAAGGATGGCTACAGGAACTACATTACAGGGTGGATTGAGATCTTGAATGTTTCCCAAAAAGGCAACAAGGACCAATGGCAACAAAGCATAAATAGCACATTATGTCACTAAAGTTTCAAAGCCAAATATTCAGCTCTGCTAAGCTCCTTCTGCATAACTCCAATGGCACAATGCACTGAAGATGCATCAGTTGAGCTCCTAGGGATTCCCTTGGCATGGGGAAATCAGTAAGTGGTATAAAGCTGGCACAGCTAGTGTTACACGTCTTCCCAGCGTTACTGCCTGCAACCTTATAGCTTAGGCAGTGTAGTGGTGTGCTGAAGCAGGAAAGGCAGTGACTGGAGTGCACTGCGCTCCAGCAATTCAGGCTGATGTAAAGGTTTCTAAGGGCCTGTCACCAATCAGTGCAAATTACAGGAGCCCTGGCACTGCTCTAAGTTGTGTTGATCGGCTGAACTGGTGCTTGGGAACTCTGTGGCAAGGTGGAACAAAGATGTCTATGCCTCCAGTCTCAAATGAACCTGAGGATCTGACTCTGGTTGTATTATTGTTGTAATAATTATTAATGGAGCTTCTAAATCCCAGAGGTGAAGGACAGAAAGCTCTGGGAGAAGGGTGGAACAGGGGGATGTCTCTTGGCTGAGGATCTGCAATGGCACTGAAAGGACTCTAACCCCAAGACTGTGAGGTTGAAAGGTAGGTCAGGTCATGTTTTAGAGACTCTCCTGGTAAAAACAGACTGGGAATATCCTTCCATTTTCCAGTTTGCTCTCTCCTTCTGTTTGGTTTGTGGGCTCCTTTAGGGCATTCATCCTACAATGTCTTAGTTGAGAAGAACTTTATGAAGAAATGTGATTCTTTTAGGAAAGTAGAACTTTCTACACTGGATTGATCAGTGGTCCATCACATCTGTAACTCTGTCTTCATAAGTACCTGATACTTCAGAGAAAGGTGTAAGACTCCCATAACATAATAGACGACTATTATCATGGGGGCATGGGGGGGGGGGGGATTTCTTCCTAACCTCAAGCAGTTGGCTGTAGCCTGAAGCATGTTAATTCTAACTAATGTAAGTGGAAATGATGTTACTGATACAAATGCCCAATGCCATCTAAAATCCGTCTGTTCTAGACAGATATCACTGCAGTGTAATCCAGACTGAGTACCCATCCTTCCGTTTAGACAAGAATTATAATAAGGAAACATAAAAGCAGAGATGACTAACTGTTTTTGAACTATGTCTGTAGTTTGGAACAACAGCTTGCAAGGTTACATGTCTCTAGGGAATGTAGTGGCTTTGGCAGGAGTTTGTGATCAAGCCTCTTAGAGACAGATCCTCAGCTGGCATAAATTGTCATAGCTCCAGTGAAGTCAATTGTTTAAGTCAACTAACTTCAATGTAACTGTGGCAAGTTAAACTAGCCATAGTTTAGATCTGCCCTTTAGGTTCTATTTCTTTGCTCTAATGCTGACTTAAGTGGCCCATGTCAAACCACTTCACCTATCTGTACCTCAGTTGCTCCATCTGTACAACAAGTATATTTTAGAGTGCTTTGAGATCCACAATTGAAAGGTAGCAGAGAAGAGTAAATAATTATTTGTTACTTGCTGTAAGTACATAACGACGTCTTCAAACAATCATAGAGGCACTATTACTCACAAGAGCCAGTCAACAGCAACAAGCAGACTGATGTCCTGAGTGGGGAGACCCACCGCAGTGAGGATGAGAAGCATGGTGACCAGTCCTGCACTGGGTATACTGGCAGCTCCAACACTTGCTAAGGTGGCTGTCAGACTGTAAGAATAAACGCAGTATTGGTTAACAACAAGGAGGGTGTGCCTTTCAATGAGTACTCACTTGATCAAAGCAAAAGTTCAGTTTTCACTGACATTTCCCAGAAAATACTGGGCTGCATAACTACTAGAGATGGGACCAAGTCACACCTTTGAGGAGTCTATTCCTCCACCAACTCCAATTTAAGAGTGTTCAGATCTGGGGGGTTTGTTCCGACTACTGTAAAGATAAAGGCAATTTGCAACATTCATACTGTTAGCCTGGTTTTGATTTTCAAGCTTCTTCCCTAGATTTCACGGATGTTTGAATCCAAGGCTTTTGCCCAGATCCACCTCCACATTCCAACTGTAATTTCTGCAGTGTAGGGGCTGCAGGTTGAATTTCCAGTGCGGTTCATTAATGTTAATTTACGGAGCTTGCAGTTTGTATTATGAGATAATGGCATGGGGGAAATTGTTGTTATCAATAAGGAAATGGTGAAAGTCCATGTATCCTACAGTCACATGCTCCAAACTCTAGAAGCCTGTGATAACAAAGCCCAGATACAAAGCACTCTTGTTCTAGTTTGCAAAACCAACATTCAGCCAGCTAGGTTTTACAAATCCAAAGCCATGCCTGCTTCTGCTCCAATTAGTAGAATGTGAAAGTCAAGTACAGTGAATGTCTGTGTTACAAACGCTGGAAGTTTGAAAAACTAGGCTACAGCTTCAGAGACACTAGGCATTACTTTGTAGAATGGAAAATAAATTAGGAAGTGAGGGAGCCAAGGAACAATAAAAAATATAAACGAAGTCTCTGTCTTTCTGAAATAGATCACGCAATTTATTACTGAATTCAAGATGCTGTGAGTTCACCAAGGAAGATTTTAAAGTGCTTTCAATAAAAGGGTGTGGGAATAAGTCCCTCCATGGGGTAAAGATTTAGCTACAGCCATGGTGGTAATGTGAAGAGACAGCATTTTAGCCTCTACCATTTCCAGGATTATCATCTCCAAGGGGGAGGTTGCTTTGCAGGTTTGGTTGTTAGGTTAAAGCAGAAAGGACAGCTATGAGGCACAAAAAGGAGAATTACTAAGCCTGCCCAAGACTGCATTTTGGTCATTGCTAGCTGGGTTTGGCAGACATAAGAGAACAACCTTCTAGCCATTTGCATTGTCATATCAGGACACAGTATGACTGTCACAACACAAATGTCATCCCATTATATTGCAATGGGGAAAGAATTGGTAGTTTTCACATGGCTAATCCACAGGAGCACTGCTCTCGTCAACCTCATTCAGATCTCACACCATCATACATCAAGAATAATTCTAGGAAGTTTGGGGGTCAACTGCACTAGTGTCCAAATAGTGTGAGATCTGAATCAGGCACAGTGAGCCAATTCTTTAGAATAAGAGCAGGAGGAATAATTCAGGTTCAGGTTCACCAAGACTTGTGGTCAACAAGTCCCAGAACTTCCTCTGGCAGCAAATATTTTATTAACAACTCACCACAAAGAAGAACGTTCTTATTTCTAAAAACTAAATTGTATTATTCAAGGTCCAACTTTGCAGCATCTGCCTTTGAGAGAAGCAGCCTCCCCTCCTTTAAAATCATATTTTACTACTCTAAGTAACCTGCAGAAGGCAAAGAACTGGGAAATATATTTCAAATAAAGTTGGGCAAGAAACATAACACTAGAAATTCCAGTGCAGGCACTTCTTTATCCTGAAAAGGGGTTAGCAAAGAGGAAGGTGGGTGGATTAGAGACACAAGAAAAAGGCAAACTTGGCAACATTCATGTGTGGTTTGAATTATTATGATTCAAAAATGTCAGGCTTAGTGCATTTGTCATGTTTTCCATTGTAAATGAATTCAGCAGCAACAGTCATAACTTTGCCATTCTCTTTTTTTAGTCACAGGATCGAATATGACTTTAAATTGGATTACAGTAAAACATGCCAAAATTATACTTACCTAACTTAAATGTGGTAGTCTTTTGAGCTTCCAACGCAGTTCTATATGTAAAGATTTGAAATAATATCTACTGTACTCTAGGTTAATGTGAGCACACTGAGATAGCATCTAAGATCCTTAGAGCCTTACATCTACATCCTTATTTGTGCCACAGCAATACTCATTGTAAATGTGGGATGGGGAGGCATATATGCCCCTCTTACTCCTAGTCAAAGGGGCTGCACAGAGCCAAACTGGCCCTAGGAGAAGTTTAAAAGTGCATGGGGGCTGCTCTCACACCTACTGGCAGATAGCAGCTCCCAAGAAATCCCTCTGCTCATCTGGACTATGCCAGAATATATTACATTGCAGCCATATCTCTTCGTCACCATTGCCCCTCAGCCTGAAAATGCCTTGCACCAAGGCCATTATTTTTATTATTAACTGGTAAAATAGGAGGAAATAACAAAAGCTAACCATATGCATATGGATACTTTTTATGGGAAAGTCTTTCTATTAGCACTCATGGACTTTCTAACTAATTAATATTCACCTCACTTGGAGCATCCCTCTACATTTAACTAAGTTTATTATTATGTTGGACAGACAAGACCATTGCCTGGCACCTCAAGTTGTCATTTACTCCTGTGCAAAATGAGTTTAAAATATTACTACCCCAGAAAACACAAATTATGATGACACACAGTGCAAGGCAGTGGAGATCTCTTTGGGAAGTCTTATGGTCTATGTTAATACAGTAGGTCAGATTAGAGGATTACAATGGTCCGTTGTGGTCTTAGAATCCATGAATCAGGGCCCTAGCTATTTAACAGTCTTATCCATTCAGTATCACTGTGATAAGCCAAAGTTCACACATTTCACTGCGTAAGAATCCATAGCCATTCAGAAACCATCACTATATTTTCATGCTATACAGCCTTCTAAATCAAAGACCCGATTGTTTGCAGAAACATATAGAACTCACCTCACAGTGACTATCTGCCCACCATCCAACACAATTCCATTCATCTGTGCTATGAAGATGGCAGCAACTGCTTCATAAAGGGCCGTCCCATCCATGTTAATTGTTGCTCCAACAGGCAGGACAAATCTTGTTACACGCTTATCAATGCCCAAGTTTTCTTCAAGACAACGGAAAGTGACAGGTAAGGTTCCAGCACTGAAAGAATGAGCAAAGACATGGAGAAAGACACGGTTATGTGGAACACAATGTTCTTGCATGATGAAACAAGATCAGAACTATTGCAAGTTTGCTATGACCATTTCCTTCCTCAGGTCCAATATGTGCATTAAAGAACGTGCAACCAAATAGGAGTTACTGAATTCTATGGGAAAGACAAGCACAGTGTTTAATATGTGATTTTTAGTACCTTATTGCTAGAAAGCTGGCAACATTACATATTTTCCCTTCCTTTGCCAACTTTTATTATTTTCAATCCTCCCATGGCCATAAACCCTTTTTCAATCAAGATACACACCAGTATTAACTGGAGGTGGAATTCCGGGTCACACAGGCGCTAGATGGACTTCTACCCAATTTATGAATTATTTCTTGAATTTTTCCAAAGCACAGAGCCAAATGGTTTTTTGCAATGGGAATTCAAACCAGTATTGAAGGGTCAAATCCTTCATCTCTTCAGTTGTGGGGGTGTTCTTTGCAGAGGAACCATTGGCCTGTGTACGCCTCATTCATAGAACTTGGGGGACAGCAAGGTTGGCACCGAGGAACAAATGCTTGTGTGGATCTTCTCTGTCACCCTTCTGTAGGGAGCAAAGCAGGCTATTTCACCCATGGGGCCCGAGTACCCTCAACAGAGTAGTTCCATAACCACTCTTTCTGTCCAGTGAGTTGAGATTCCTTCCTCTGCTACTCAAGGGTGCTTAGCTCAGCTGAAGGATCTGCCTCTAAATTAATGACTCCAATTCAATTACATATATAGATGCTTTTAATTTTCAGTGCTTGACTCTGGTCCAACCCTCCACTAAATTAATTTGGTTACATCCTGACCAGCATCAACTCTGAATAATGAATGGGGAAATTCCTGTAGAGCAGTCGCTCAGTATAAAGATAGCTGAAGCATGTCTGTACCAACTCGTTTGCATACCCCTAGATGACCTAATGGAAATTTCTCAAAGGTCATCCTGATTACTGTACCAATATTAGTCTTGGTCTGACAAGAATGTTTGCTGTTGCCTATAGTGAGCAGAACAAAGGGCTGACCTCACTAAAATATACTACAATAAATCCTTAATGCACATTGCATATATGGCCTTGCAACTTCAGTATTTAACATATTGATTACTTAGTCCCAATAGTGACTCTATGTAGTAGGAAAATATAGATATCTCCATTTTACAGAAGGGTAAAATAAGAAACTGAAAGATTAAATAACTTCTTCAATATCACAGATGAAGTAAGTATCAGAGTCCAATCTGGTGCTTGTATTCCAGGCTCCCAGTCCAGTGCTTATAATACTAGACATCTCTTCTCACTCACTGAGAGTTTTTTTTAAAAAGAGCTACATAATCTTGGTAAATAGCTTCAGCCAACTCTATTCTGGCACCCATGTGGTTTAGTTATAATATGCAATATTTTTTTAGCATAGCCAATCAAATATTCATTCTGAGATGTGACACAACTAAAGTATATATACAAAAACAGAATAATCTCACTTCAAGGTGGGAAATGTAAGGCATATTCCCCCATGAGCTGCCTTAGTTGTCCATGTATATGCTTGTTTGTATATATGGAGATGGCTGAATGTATATTGTGGGTCACTGACAAAGGAGTACTCCCTCTTTTTTCACTCTGCTCTATTGTGCTGGCTTCCATGACAAAGGGATTTCCGTATCTTATTCCTTAGAAAGGAAAAACATAGTTCTCTGACACACCATTGAAGTTCAGTTAAATAAGCTTCATTTTCTCCTACATTAGTAAATCCAAAGTGATATGAGTCACTTTTCACAACTTGGAGCAGAGATTAAAGTGTGTACAAAGCAGTGGCCTACGTAGGGCTGCTGTAGCTGACTCCCTCTGGTTTTGCTGTTTACACTGAGGTGTTGCTCTGTACTTTGGAGGACAAGCAAGCCTTTCGCCCCTTAATTTTCCTTTTTTAGCACAGGTGAATTGTATGCTCATGAATGGTGCCAGATTGTCTGCCCTGGGGCTGGAAGTGCTTTTTTATCATCTCTGGAAGAAGTGGAGGGTAGGTAGAAACAGTACAAGATTCCCCATCTTGTCCTAGCAATCTTAATCATGGTATGAGGAAATATTTGATTGTCCAATGGTTTTGGCTTCTCAGTGAGGACTCCAAACAAGAGCGCCAGCAGCAATACTGTGATAGTTATTTTTGTAATGTGGACACTTGTCTATAAGAATTTGGACAGAGAACTACTGAATTGTTTCACAGAGGCCTCTGAACTGCTGTCAGATGTTAAAAACTTTCAATCACTTCTGGCCAAGTTATATGTGAACCAGTGGGTGACGTCTGGTTGTAACATAGATCTTTTTTCTGTGGAATATTGTGATCGTTTTGGGGATAAATAAAATATTTTGAACAAAACCCAACATTTTTCAGCCAAAAGCTTTTGGCTGAAAACTGAACATTTTGGTTCAGAAATGCTGCTTCAGAGACACATTGGAGTTGTAGTTTTTCTGTCTTAGGCCCACATTCTCCTCCATGGGCCAGGCTCCCAGGCCAGGTATCTCCAGTGATCCACCACAATCTTCTGTCTTGTTGAGCCACTGCAGTGCATCATAGAAGTCACTGACTATGGTGCATCATGGGAGATGCAGTATGCCTGTGGGTTCAGAACCCACAGAGGGGAAATAAGGGCAAGTCTTTATTTAGTCAAAAACCCAATTTTCCATGGAAAACAAGTGATCCCTAGCAAAAAGCACCATATCTTATTACCAGTTCCTGAGTCATCCAGTCTCCAACTTCATTTCCATTTACTGATTTGCAGATCTGTGCTCTTGGTGAAGTACTAAACAATTTAGATCCTTATCCAAACCCCTTTAGCCTGCCAAACTAGCCAAAAGACACAGAAAAATAGACTTTTCAATTAGATTTTGAGTATCTCTTTCCTTCTGATTGGGCAAAATTTAGTTCCCAGTCTTAATTTGCAGAATGCTCATGGAATACCTGTTATGTCCATTTTAGTAGAGAAGATCCAGGAGCTGAATTCTTATTAATATAAACAGAACTTTATTTAGGTCAAAGTGCACAGACAAACTGGTTCTCTAGCTTGCAGACTAACTAAACAGCTTGTGCTACTCAATATCATCACTCAGGATACTCCTAAATTCCAGCCTGGAGGAAGCAGTCATGGGTGGAACTGCGGGTGACAGTACAGGACCTTCATCTACCTCTTGTGTTCCTCACTTGAAACCTAGAATTGCAACTTCATTTAGAAGCAGCAATGTGAGTATTGTGACAAATGTGAGACCTTGAAAACATGGAAAATTCAAAATATTTCTATACTGAGATGTGCCATAAGCTATGGGCAAAGGGATTATTCAAAAACGTGTGTTTATATTTACCTGCATGAGATGGGGATTGTATGCTAGCTCCACGGAGGAGGGTTACTGTGCCACGCCAGGGAACTAAAATTAGTGGGGGTAACTACTACAGATCCTGGGACAGATAAACAGCTCCAGAGAAGTACCAACACTGGGGCGAATTGCACATACTGGTTCAGCTCCAGTTTAAAAGGTGTGGCAGACAAAGTAAGGGCTTTTGGACAACCAGAACTGTCTGGGGGAGCCTCACTTTGATCCTCAAACTTACTTGAAACTGTAACCAAAAGGAAGAAGCCCTGCTGGAGGAGTGGGAAGGAGTGGAACCTGCTCCACAGTCTCCATGTGGAAGATGTGTAACACCTGGCAAGCTTAGCATGCATGCAAATTGTTTATTGTTTCAGAATATAGTTTTCTGATGCTTTTGCCCTAAAATAAATGTACTGTACTTTGTGAAAGCTGGGTGGTCACTGGTAAACACTGTCATAGCCCCTGAGACACAGCAGAACTGCAGGTGTTGGACTGAAATCAAAGCTCCTGGGTTAGCCTCCATGAATTGCAGGGAAACAGCAAAACTAAATCTCTGGTCTGGAGAGAGAGGGATGTGGGTATCCACCCAAGGACAGGTGCTGCTGGAGGCCTATAATGTAAAGGGGCATACTTGAGTAGACCACAGAGGAGGGCAGAAGTGCAATTAACCCCAGAACTGTGACAGATATGTAGCCCTGTGACAATTATGACTCTGTACATTTCCATTTAATAACTAAACACACTCATAGCACTTCATCCACAGATCTTAAAGTGCTTAACCAAGGGGAGTAAGTAGTATTATCCCTATTTTACAGATCAGGAAACTAAAGTACAGATGTTACCTGATTTGCACAGTGAGTCAGTGGCCAGGTCCCCTGACATGCAGCCTGGGGCCACTATCCAGCCTCTATGGCCACTATACATACTGCCTCTCTTTTAGCCTACAGAGTGTAAGGTAAAGATTATTTATTTGTTTATTTATTCAAATAGATTAAGGTGATCAAAAGCTGTTTACCGATAGACATTAATGATAAAACAACTTTCTAGTAAAGGTCAGAATAGAAGCTGCATGATGTCTAAATGGCAGCTAATGAGCTGCTGAAATATAAATAAGGTGGCAGTTCACATGGGGTACCTGGAAGCTGTGCCTAGAGCTGTGATCCATGCCTGGAAAATGCCAGCAAGGAATGTGAAGGGACTTTTCCTTGTTATCACAAAGTACAGTGAAGGCAAGAAGATCCCACCATGGATGAGAAGACCCACGATCACCGTTACCATGTACATTCCAAGTTGCCTAGCAACCACTTCTAAGTCCTTAATTGCAATGATTTTCCCACAAATAAGGCAGGCAATGCCCAAAGGAGAGTACCTAGAAAAAAAACAGAACAAACAGGTGGAACTTGAAGAATGCCGCCATAAAATCTGTGTGCAGAAACATTGGTACTATGGAGAGAGATCCAGGCTTCTAGACTGAACACTTTGAGATATGAAGAGGATACAGAACTACTGAATGATGGTGGTTCAGTGGCTGTCCTTCATGTCGCTCTTAATATGGTATAAGTAAAGCCTATTCAGAGGAACCTGCCAGAACACCTCAGTAAAAGCAATACTACAATACTTCAGGTGCCAGATCCTGAGGGTCTTACTCAATTTCTACTCAGGGTTGTTGTTTTTTTATCTCACCATCATTGAATTCAGTGTGTTTGCAGAGGAAAGCTTTGGCTCTATAGTAATATCCACAAGTAGGTAGTAACTGTACTATATGTGTTGGGTTTTGAATTTTTACTGAACAATACTGTATTTTGGTTATAATACTTAACTGTTATGTAGTATTTTTCATTAAGTTCAGGTCTGAATTATTTGTTGCAGATAAATTATCTGATGTATCTAGCCATTTTTCCTGTGTGAGCCAATCTAGTTTATGCTCATTGAATTGTTTCAACAAGCAGTTTTAAATCTTTAAATTTGTTCATTAACTATATGCTTTGATTCCCTGTTGTGTGACTGGTCACCTAAGTTACATGGTATTATTTCTGCTCCTTGATTTTAAATGAGATTAACAGTAACACAGTTTGGTACTATATAATGTATAAGCACATAAGACTGGCTGTACTGGGTCACACTAAAGGTCCATCTAGCCCAGTATCCTGTCTTCCACCGGTGGCCAATGCCAGGTGCTTCAGAGGGAATGAACAGAACAGGTAATCATCAAGTGATCCATTAGCTGTCGTCCATTCCCAGCCTCTGTTTGCCAGAAGCTTGGAATGGACAGAACACCATCCCTGCCCATCCTGGCTAATAGCCATAGTCATTATTATAGTGTGTCTCACAGTATTATGTATATGAGAAGTAAAACAGAAATTTGGAGTTGTGACCTACAAATGAGGCCTTTATATATAAATGTCTTGTAATTAGTTACTACCCAGTACTGTGCATTCATGTTATGAGTTACCCTTACTGCTGGTTGTCACCCTCTGGTAAGCTTTGCTGGGCAGGAAACAAGAATGGCTAGCTTCTCTGTTTCATGAATTGCATTGCCCCGTGATACACCAGTAGTTGATGTAGATCCTATTGGTATTATTTTTCAGAGAAGCTACTGAATGGACAGTAACCAATTTCTCAATTATTGCTGTGTCAGGATTTAGTACAGGTACCCAGACAACCAGATGCCCGACTTTATTTTATGTTCTTATGGCTCATAAGAGTCTCAAATCACTGGAATTGCCTGAGGCCTTGGAACTTTCTTCACAAAGACATTTTAAATAGCTGGTGCGATGGCATCTTTGTATAAAGGAGGAAGGCTTTTATCTTTATGAACACAAAAGGCTGATACTCGTCCCCTGCAACAGTGGAGTCTTGTTACATGGAGCAGTGAGTCTTATTACATATGTTGCAATGGTGTGGCCTGTTCTATTCTTGCACATCACAGCAGCTGGAGGTCAGTGCATAAGGGATGTGGGACTAATCCCCACACAAACAAATACTAACCCAAAGTGGTGTGTGAATTAAAGCTGCCACAAACCCTAGAGTGCCCTCTCCTGACATTCCACACCACTGCTAGCCAAGGCATGGCATTGTCCTGTGCTGGGTGGGTCAGTGAAGGGGCTCTTTGCTTCCTCTCTCTCTCTCTCTCTCTAGTTCATTAGTGCAGGACCCACAAGGTACCAAAAGCAATAGGTTTTATGCCCAATGCTGTGGAGCACGTTCTGTTCTGAAAGGCTATCTGTAGATGGCATGGGCATATTTGGCACTTGTATAATAAACAGTAAATAGCTCAGCGGCAACTCACAAATAAGTGATACAAAAGAAAAAAAAATCCTGTTCACGAAATGTAAACAAGGCCTTCAACCCATCTGGCTGGAGTCACTCCGTTGCTGGGACGTGGAAGGGTAGCTGCTCTGAATGGGCATGCCACACACTTTCCTACTGAGACAACTCAGTTCAGTGCCTCTTAGTCTGCTAATTTTATAGAATGCAGACTTTGCATGTGGACTCAGAGAGACTATGGGAGGAGACTTTTGTATATTGATGAAAACCATTGGAATCTCATTTTGGTGGAATGCATATTTTGAGCAAGCCAATTTTGCTGTAGAGCACTGGAAATAGAGCATGTCTCTTGACTCCTCTGTAATTATACCGGCGAGCCCATGGTTTATTATTATGCTAGACTCACAGGAGAAGCTTAATGTTGTTATGTTTTGAAGGGATGTTTGTTTTTTACTGTAGTGAACCACTATAATAAATGTGATATTTTTACACTAGTGCTAAAGGTCTTGAGCTGGTGCCTGCATGTCTTGGAGCCCTGTATGCAGAAAATTACAGCATGCCTGTCATCTTCAGACATGTTTCAAAATGCACCTTAATTATCACTTCACCCACTCCCAAAACAATGTTATGCTAGGTGTGCCATCCTTGTCATAGTTTAAAGAGCCAACCCGGTGAGCTGAAATCTTTAGTTGTATGAGTTGCCAATTAAGTATAATGTGTCCATTGTGTGGCAGGATTTGGCTTGTGTGTTTTTTGTATCTTAGAAGTTACGACCTCAACTTACCACATGATCATAGTTACTAGTTTCATCACAATCTCATTCAAGATGCTGAAGAAATCCACCATCATTTTGGCCTGATCTCCCATCTTCCCCATAGCAACGCCAAAAGCAATGAAGAACCCTATCAGGCCTGTTGGAGGAATCACACCACAGACAACCACCAGTTAGGAAGCATGTGTTTTGGTCTGTCTCTGCAGCTATGTCAGAATAACGCCACCGTATTCATTCAACCTTCAAACAACTGCACTGTATTTCACAGCTGAAATGCTTTATCTCTTGTTAATGTGTTCTTGTGCTAAACTTCCACAGTGAAAACCAGGAAGCATTCTTTATTCTTTATTTTCTACTAGCATATAAATTCCATGGCAAAGAGACTGGTTTTTCTTATATCATAATACAACACCTAGATGATGAATCAATCAATAAAATAAGAATTAATAGTGAATTTACAGTATTTGATTCAGTTTGAAAGTGGAGGTACTGAGTCTCCATTGCATGGCCCTTTTACACTGCTTTTGTCTTTTGGTGATGTACTGCATAGGCCAAATTTGGAATCCAGAACTGATCAAACCAACCTGGCTACCATACCCACTGATTGTAACTGAAAAGCAAGAGCTGGTATGTTATAAATATACTTTTCAATAGGAAACAAGTTTCTTTACCTAAGACATTCATTCCGTCTTTAAACTCAAGCCCCTTTTTAATGACCAGCTGGGCTTCTGATGGTGCTTTGTTCATCGTCTCATTCATCAGAGCAAAGACGGAGTCAGTGACATTAGGTGGTTCTTCAGTTTGTGGGGGCACCAGCACTTTCTTAGTGACAGTTTGGATCTGAAAGAGTTACAAGATGGGATGAGAATGGAATCACAACTGGATTTAATACATACAGGAGATCAGAGAATAAAATAATACTACCCCTTTCCAAATAACCCCAGGCAGTGCTGTTTTTAGAGGATCAGACTATGCAATCCACCACCTCTAACCCCTCTTCCAAAAATAAATTAGTTTACAATAGTTCCAAGTGTAATTAAATCCTAGGATCCTATTCCAAAACAGCAGCATAATGAGGATGGCAGACATCCTTTTCTTAATTGTTAATATATAACATCTTACATATAGGCCCTTTCATCCAGAAGGATCAAAAAGTGCTTCATGCACTGTATTCTGTACATATATTTGGAGTGGGTGATGGCACCAATTCTGTATCAACAACGCTACACAAAGACTTTTACCCAGAGGGACACCTCTGATCTAAGCTACCATGGTAGTTTAGTTCAAAAACATGTTCTGATACAGCTCCTCTCATCATGTGACTAGTTCTTTCCTAGATTGTTTCAAAGTTCCTATCTATCAGACTTCAGATAAAACTGGCATACATAGAGACCCTCCTGGCATGGTAATTAATGAATCTGAGAGCGGGACTGCAGAAGAAATATCTAACCTGCCAGATACCTGTTGCTAGGACCACAGTGGATAACCCAAAACATCTTATCACTGCTACCTGGAAAAGCATCTGCTATTTCTATATGCAGAGATAATAGGATCTCATTAATGACAGCACTCAGAAAAAACCTTGCTACATAACAGCTGGATAGGTTACTGTGAAATTAAAGTATTAGGGCTACAGATGCCCAGATTCAAAGCCTTAACATCTTATTTTACCCCTGTTTAAAAATGTGCCTCCTCTAAATCTAGAAAATAAAAATACTCAGCTTGAAAAGAACACTGACAATGTGTGAGAAACTCTTTAGCAACCCTGAAGACAGCCAACATTTGTTTTTTGTCTGATTTTATTTTTATCTTGGTAATTTTATCATCCTGTGATTTTTATGTGAGATAGATGTAATGTCAAAGCTGTGTAGAGCTACAGAAA
Organism: Dermatemys mawii; assembly: GCA_007922305.1. Lineage (NCBI taxonomy): Eukaryota > Metazoa > Chordata > Testudines > Dermatemydidae > Dermatemys > Dermatemys mawii. The sequence continues at coordinate 27,555,651 of ML677332.1, forward strand.
CAGAAAGGGAGTGTTGATTCTGAACACTCACAACTTCTGCTGGAGTCAATGAAAGCTGAGGGTCCCCAGCACTTCCCAGGATCAGACCCATAATTACAAGGAGTTGACCTCAAAGAGCAGGTTCAGATAAGTATCTTGAAAGTAAAAAATGATTATCTGGACATTAGTCATCATTCTAGATCACACATTTAGGTGAGATGGTGTGACACTCTTTAGAGGTACATAAACTCACAAACTAAGCCTGGGTGCATAGAAAAACAATGGGTTTCATTACAGGAAAATGAGGTTTACAAATCAAACTGTTTTTAAATAAAAAAAATAATTTAAGAGGTTCACAAAAGTCCCAAACTCAGCCAGTTCAACTCTCCAGCCACGCTGTACTATGCATGCAACCTGAGTCCCTTTACTATCATCTACCTGGCAGCAAGGGACACTGTCTCCCTGGTGTATCATTACAACTCAGTGCCACTGCTACTAACATTATAAAATCATTCTAAAATACCTGACTGGAGCTCTGCAAAAAGACCTTGCATCCAAGGCCACAAGGATACGTTGAATGGCCACTAAGCTATTCCTGATAATCATAGGAAGGAAAGCAGTCTTTGACACCACCCAAACTAGGTGAGGAGGGGAAAAGACCCCAACCTCCCCATAACCAAAAGGAAAATGAGTAGAGGCCAACTCCAAAAGCCAGTATGTGAGGGGTTACAGCTGAGTAGTAAAAGAGGTGTGGCTTTATTGCAGAAGTTTTAGTGGAGACTAGTTTGCAATTTGTTCATATAAAATATGGGAATACTAAAGAGCTCATTTGGGCCCCCACCTGAAGCCCGCTGAAGTCACTGAGAGTCTGTCCATTGACAGTGTAAGCTTTGGACTGGGCCCAGTGTTAAAAGGATCAGTGTAATAGCCGAGCCATAGGTGGCATGATGTACATAGGTGTACACTAGCCATTAATACTATGCCCACTGAACAAGTCCAAGAAAAGTGTTGGATATTAGCAGCATAATTCTCCCTCACTCTCTTTCCCACTCATTCCTTGTCCTTACTTATGGATATTTGATCCATTTTCTACAGGTCAGGAACCGAATTCTCTTCCTCTCCATGACACAAGTCAGAGCAAAGGGGGGAAAAAAGGAACCCCACTTATTTTATGAGGTCACTTCTCAATTTTCAAATAAAACATTGTGTTTTTTAGCCAGCCACGATCTGCCCACATGACCTCTATCCCCATGATGATTTGGGAACATTCTGAACATACTCTTTTCATACACCAAGGACTCTGTGTTTTTATGTGAGAGCGTGGGGAAGAAATAAAGCTCTCTGGGTCCTTTTGGCAGCTTAAGTCTGCCTTTCTCTGTGTTCTCACGTTACTCCTCATCCAACCCTCCTACCTGTAGCCACAGCTCCAGTTAACATTCTATTTCAAGTAGTACCAATTAGGAACATCTAATAATGGGTTTGGCAACAAATCTTGTTTGGTTCAACAAAAATAGGCTGCATGATTGCCAAACAATTTAACTTTAGGAAAAAGCATCTCACTCACAAGAAAGCTGTTGACAGAGGAACTGGGAAGCATATGTTCTTTGTAAGCATTTATTTTATCTCTTACCAATGCTCTGTTAATTTAGTGCTGATGAAAAGTGATTAGAGGCAAAGGGTTTAACTCCAGAATAGGCAACAATGTAAATCTCCTCCCCTCTTCCTTCCTTCCCAACCACTGCCGCCACAAGATGCTTTACATCTAGCCTCATGGAGCCCTCTATAGGCAATTCAACCATTTGGCTCCACTATCCATATAGGTCTTGGTCTCCAGACAGACAGTGAATGTGATGTTTGGGACAGCTGGTTTTGTGATGTGGACACCTGGTCACTGGGAACTATCCTGAAACCACCAATACATTTCACAGAGGGCATTGGATAACCATCAGATCAGCCACTTAGCACCTGGGCTGAATTCAAATTCAACCAGCAGCTGAGAGGTGAAATGTTCCGTGACTCATCAACCAGCCAGAACCCAGCATCTTTCTAGTGCATTAAATATTGTACATGAAGAATGAGGTGATTTAAAAAGATTACTTAACAGTGAACTGAAAAGACCTTTTCAAAGAATTGATTCAAATAAAAATTCTCAAGAACTGAAATCAGTAACAAAGTTACTACATAGTAAAAGAAAATAGTTATAAACTATTTCCCTTCTTAATTTACCCACTCACAACTATAGTCCTGTACTGATCCCATCAGTAATTTAATGCCACTCACTAGGTGAAAGACAGAACTCTGAACACATATCTTGGAAAGCAAAAAGGTCTTCACATTTGAAAAGAATGTTGAGAGGAACAGGAATATTTACCTGCTGGAAGCATGCTTGGACTAGATTTTCAGGGAACAGGTTCCGGATGAGATCCAAGAAAGCATCCAAACTGGATACTTCATCATTTTTCTTTCCTTCTCCAAGCTGCTTCTTGAGTTTTGGATTTCCTGGGTGAATGGCTAAAACCAGAATCACCCCTAGCACAGCAGCAATGATAGTAGTGGACATGTAGTAGACCATGGCTCTTGTGCCCAATCGGCCACTAGCTTTAGCATCCAAACCCGACAGTCCTTTGTTCAAAGACACATGCAGTGGGGATTAGTTATTACACAATTCATCACATTTTCACAAACCATCTGGAGACTCTGCCTATAGTTATTTCCATTTTTGGTGACTATCTTGAGATGTTTTTCCTCCCACAGGAATTCTTCACAATGTAGATGGTGCCCTGCAGAACCTACAATTCTTCTCCCATATGAACAGTACATGTTTAAAGCTCCTGCTTCCTGTGGAGAAATGGCTAAGACTGAATTCAACTGAATCCTTAATTGAGGAGTGTTATTGAGAAACACTAATCATGTTCATTAGGGCAAAGCACACCTTGTAGTGATGTCCCTTTGCCCTTTATTTCCTGGAAGCTGGTCATTTCAAGGATGACACACAACTTTGAGCAATCCATGCTGTCCAGACCTGTGCTGCCATTCATACAAATTCCACATTCAGATGTGGGTAAGACGGTATATTAGGAAAATGGTGACATTCAAGAGAGTAGCATATACTTAAATGGACATAAATTGGTTAGCAGCATCAACTACTGAAATCAATGAAGTTACACCAGAAATGGACTTGACCCATGAAATATGAATCAGCTATTATTAATTACAAAAGGTTCACTGCAGCACATAATTATTCTTCCCTTCTAACTAAAGATGAACCATGTAGTGTCTTTAGCTAGCATTTTAAAGCATTTATTGCTAATAGATCTCACCTGTGATTAAACTGGATATAATTAAAGGTAGGATCAACATTTTTAACATCCTCATAAGGATATCTCCTGGGAAGGCTATTAACATGATGATGTCAGGATCAATAGGAGTTGCCAGGCGAAGAAGACCCCCACACACTGCACCCATGATGACACCTGAAAGGAGAATTAAAGAGGAAGGGTGGGGAAAGGAATCAGAGTCATTGAAGTGTAGTAGTGGAAGGGATCTCAAGAGGTCATCTAGTCCAGTCCTCTGCACTCAAGGAAGGACTACGTAATAACGAGGCCATTCATGACAGGTGTGTGTCTTACTGTTCTTAAAAAATTCCAGTGATAGAGATTTCATAAAACTCCCAAGGCAATTTATTCCAGTGCCTAACTACTCTGACAGGAAGTTTTTCCTAATGTCCAACCTAAACCTCCCTTGCTGCAATTTAAGCCCTTTACTTCTTGTCTTATTTTCAGAGGTTAAATAAAACAATTTTTCACCCTCTTCCTTGTAACAATCTTTTATGTACTTGAAAAATGTTACCATGTCCGCCCTTAGTCTTCTCTGGTCCAGACTAAACAAATCCAGTTTTTTTCAATCTTTCCACACAATTCATGTTTTCTATACTTTTAATCATTTTTGTTGCTCTCCTCTGGACTTTCTCCAATTTGTCCACATCTTTCCTGAAACATGGTGCCCAGAATTGGACACAATACTCCAGTTGAGGCCTTATCAGCATGGAGTACAGTGGAAACTTGAATCTTTATTCAAGACACAGAAGAACAATCTTAAAGAAAAATGGTTTCAGAATGATCCTGCTACATTCTGTCCAGTGTTATCTTTCATCTGACAACACCACTGTAATTTTCAAATATTAATTAAGCCTTACAATGCCCTGAGAGGAAGATAAGTGTAATTAGTATAATCACTGTGCAGATGGCTGAACTCAGGCATAGAGAGGTCATGTGAATTACTCAAAACTATACTGACAGTCAAAGCCAAATACAGTCAGTAGAAGAACCAGAAATAGAACCCATCAGACCTGAGTACCACTCCTCTGCTTTCACCACTAGGACAACACCATTTCAAAACCCAATGGTATTAGTTTGTCTTACCAAGTATATATTTTGCTTTGAGATCTCTTTCTACAGAAGAATTGGCAAACAATATCACAGCTCAAGGAGAAATCTTACAGGAAAACTAGCAAGACTTTGTGATGAATACACATTCAACATTTTGCTACCAATATATTTAATACTGATGTTGAGTTCTCTGAATGGATTGCTATTAGTATCCAGTTCACAGACACACAACAGAGCAGAAAAGACCTAATAGCTTATCCCCTGTCAGGATTGTTCCCTACAGCAGAGTACAATACAGTATACCTTTTCATCTATTCCAGTCTGAAATTACTAAGGCAATGGGGCTGCCATTATTCCCCTTGAGAGATTATTCCGTAATCCTGCCCATGTCACTGTTAGATAACTTTTTTCAATATACAGCCTAAGCCTTTGATTGCTGAATTTCATCCCATTGATCTTAGTCTCACTATCTTAGATCATCCTAAAACAATTCCTTTGATTAGTTATTATTATTATTTATTTGTATTGCAAGATTATCTTGGAGCCCTAGTCAGGGCACCCCATTAGTCTGGTCACTATGTAAATACAGAAAAAAAAGACAGTCCCTGTCCCCAAATGGCTTACAATCTAAGTACAGCATTTACATCTTTAAAATTCTTGAATTTCTCTTTACACTGTTATTGCATGTTTTCATCTCAGCTGTCTCTGTCTTTCTGATCTCAGGCCCCACATACAATCTCTATTGTAATAAGATACCATGAGACAATCTGAATTGTGCTTTGAAAGTATTGTTGGAATAATTTATGTTTCTATGGTGATATCAGACTGGTTCAATGAGAAATAAACTTATTTTATCATTGTGATCCTTTTGGGAAGTGAATCAGGCATCTTTGAGGGACTGGTCCAAGCCCAAACCTCTTGTCCATACAATTTCAGCTATGGGAAGGTTGAAAGTTGTACTACTTTTAAACTAAAGCTGCAATTGGTCATTCAAGCTATGGCAAAATGGACTAGATCTGTGAATTCACTGCATTTGAAAAAAAAAGGAGTGGACACAGGGCCAGTGAACCACAGAAAGATGTCAAACTAATCCATATTTAGAGGTGCTAAAACCAGAAATGGCGATAAAGCTTGAGTCTCAGAAAGGCTGAGTGGAGGAAAGTGTAAAGGAATGGGTAAAGGGTTTGTTTTTATATTTTCAAAGAGATTGAAAAAAGAGAAAATCTCATTTTTCTCTAATAGTAGTGAAAGACATCACTTAAGTCCTATTACATCCACAAAACACATGCAGCATCGACATCAGCACTGCAGGATTCTTCTCTGCTACTCCCTCCATGTGCCTTTCCCCGAACTAATGGAACCATGCTTACTGCGGGAAAGGGTAAGTTCAGTTTCTGTTGCCCATTCATTCCTTGCCTGTCCAGCAAAGATTGCTTACAAGTTTGCCATTGCTGAACACAGGTACAGTCTGTAGTGTTAGATGGACAAACGCAAAGAAACGTAGGGTGCATACAAGCAGAGTATATCTTACCAAATACAGTAAGAGACAGGAGCAGGTTTTTTCTGAGTGATTGGCAGAACCGCAGGCATACATTCTTGGGCCTTGGCTCCACAGGGCTCAGGTGGCTTTCATGCATCCGCACTTCTACCTGCTTAGGCATATTGTTGGCACTAGAAGGAAAATGAATACCAGGTAAGCAGCTATAGTACCAGGCGCCAGAAGTGGGAGAAAACACTTGAACTTTAAATGTATCACAGTCACATGTGTCTGGTGACTCTGATTCTGGTAGCAAGATAGGGAACGTCTCAGCCTTTGAGTCCCAAAAGGCACAACTAGTTCAGCTGAGGTGGTAGTCTGGTACTGTCAAGGAAGTTCCATACAAACATGGCCAGTTGCACAACAGCTAAAGTGTTATGGCATCCTCAGTGGGGAAGGGGAGAAAGGCCTAAGCTCTGTCTGTGGTGCCCAAGCAGCAGGGCTCTCAGTGTGCAGGGCGGATTCAAGTGAATGACCACAAAGAAGCATGCTGAGCAGAGATCCCCACACTGGTGGCAGACAGCTGCAGCACATGCTGTCTCCTGGAGGATGTGTGGCCCCATTTATCTGTCTGGGAGGAAGCTGCACACCAGCTACGCTGTGTCTGTGCTCAGAGAATAAGTAGCAACATCCTGCCCAAATAGCTATGCTAGAGATCATCCGTGCAAGACAAGACAAAATGTAGCCCTAAAAAGAGTAGACAGGGTATGCTTACACCATATGCAAAAGTTGGTGCAGTGCCAAAGCTAGTGACAGTGAGGAAGATTCCCCTTTCTACTCTGGCCATTTTGCATTTCCCAAGTGATGCTAAGTGCCTGGATCCTTGTGGAGACTTTCCATGGTAGAGTTAGATTTCCCCACTGCTGTAAAGCCAGCACAGGAAATGAATCAAGGAGGGAGGTGGAATGCCAAAATGATGGATCATGGTGGAGCAGAGCATTGCCATACCTCTGCTCCACTGGTGTGAAGTCCCTTCCAGCACTCTAACTAATGACAGGTCAGGCAGCACCAAATCAGAGAACTGCAACTGGCTCCCTTAGGCCCCCAACTCTTCTGTGCTGGGCATAGCTCAGGCACAGGAAAGAACTGAGCCAAAAATGCCTTTTATTTATCCAACATTTTAAAAAGTCAATTCTTTGTGCATTATGGCCCTCACTCTGCCACCCGTGCTCACAGTGTGTGGTACCTTACATGCTGAGAGGCTCATTGAAATCAATAGGTCTACTCATGTAGTATAGGTACTCCTACTCAATATAAGGAGGGCAGATCATCAGGGTCCATAATGGGTCAAGTTCTGGCCTCAGTTAGATGTGTGCATCTTCCATTGATTTCCATAGAAATTCCAGACACTGACGTGAGAGCAGAATTTGTATAGGCATTAAGTCCCAGGTCACTCTGGAAGGCCAAATATCATTTACAAAATAAAAATGGAGACCCAGAAATGATATAAACAAATAACTTAGTCAGTTAGTCATCAGTCCATGTCAATGCAAATGCTATGACTCATAGAAAGAACAGATGTTTGGTTCCCAAGTAACCTCAGAAAGATTATAAAAGTTGAACACTGCACTTGAGTCGTGATTTTATCATGTGCTACACAATCTATGTTTTGTACTGAGATGTCATGTATTATATGCATCACACTGAAAATACTGGAGCAATATTTTCTCTGTCTGACCTGTGGATAAAAATCTCACTGCTAACAGCAATGTTAAAAATTCAAATGCTTAGATCATTATCTTTTGTGGTCCTATTTTATTACATGCAGATTGTCATGTAGCACCAGCACTTTTAACGGTTATTTACAGCTAATAAATTTTAGCAACTGTGATTGTTCTGCCTTATAAAAGACTTATTGGTTAGAATGTCCAGTGTCAATGCATGATTCAGTCACACTTTTCACTCTCTAAGACCTAAAATACGTAAAGCTTGTCTTCTGAAGGTATTGCAAAGACCTCACATGAAGCGCAGGACACCAAAGTGGGACTTGGTCCTGCTAGTTACTGAGAACTTCTCGGAGGTGCTGAGTGCCCTCAAGTTTGTAATGATGTGGGGAATCTTTTTGATCTTGTCTAAAGTTTCCTGTCAACTTATCTTGAAGTCTCCACGTGACTATATGGTGAGAGAACACAGGGTGTGGGGCAGATATTTGTCTACAGTGTGTGACACATTCCCATTGGAGATGCAGTGGAAACTGGAGATGAACCCTAATTGTAAAATTTGGGTCAGAATTTTCTCAGGGTGTTTGCACTGGGAGTTTTTGTTCAAGCCCCTCTTGAGCTAAAAGCTACTGATGTGCATGAGTATCTGAAATTTGCAAACACTGGAAGACCTTCTTTCTAATAGCAGTCTCTCAAACAAACAATTCTGGCACACCATCCCCTGAAAGCCAACAAGTTAGTGCAGGAAGGGAAGGTTGTGGCTGGCTCTCTTCCTACGACCAAACAGAATGAATGCCCAGCATGGTGGTACCCGCTACTATACTGAAAATTTTAACGAGACTTGAAACTGAGACAAAACTACTCATGGTCATCAAAGAGCCACCACAGCACTTTGCATGAGAGGAGAGGCAGTAGGATCAATTTCCTCACTATATTCCTATTCAGGGTGTTTGTTATTAGCAACAACAGTACTAAGTACCTATACCGCACTTTTATCTCAAAATATTTCACAGAGGTAGAAAAGTCACTCTGCCTGCCTATTTTCTTCCACTCGTTGCTCTTAGATGTGGTATTCTTCACTGTGCTCTGAAGACTAATGCATAAGTGTGCAAACACAGACTCATTGCTGCATTTCCACCTCAGAGATAGTTTCATTTCAGTGAGTGAGTGGCTCCATTATAAAAGCAGAGACTGCAAAGCACTTTGAGATCCATTTTAGATCATGCCGTTATGTTAGATGGAAGATATTATTTTTACCCTTAGCATGACAATCTTCTCTTGTAATTAACTGGCAAATGTTTCCAGAATGTTTCTCTAGCATTGAGGTCGTCACCCCAAATATCCTCATCTATGTAATTAAATAATAAATAGTGAGTTGAACTATTTGAAAAAACACAAGAAACATTTTTCTCACTTTGTTAGAAATGCTTTTTTCATTATTTGATAATAAAATTTGTTTTGGTGGTGGGGGAAAACCATTTTTTTCTCTTTTCTGAGTTAGAAAAAGGAAGAAAAAAATTTAGAAAGTGAAAAAAGTGGAATTTTTCCCACAAAAAAAGAAAATGAAAACTTTCAAAAAATTATGCCAATTTTTTTGTTTTGACTTTCCAACAAAAAATGGGAATTTTTGTGCAAAGTTTCAGTGTGACCGATCTGCTCTAGTATAGTAAGGAGCACCAGTCTGGAGAGTTATATGCTGCCTCATATGTGAGACTTTCATAAAGGCTCAATCTAGCCTTAAAGTATGAGTTTGCTTTGGGATATTCATTATTTTTGAAAGCTAAATACTGCTATATATTCTGTCAAACATTTTCTAAAAGGAGACTTACTAAGAATCTGAAAAGCAGCTTGCAGTCCTATAAATCACAGAAAAAGCGTACTACAAGACATTGAAAAATCCAACAATTTTGCTATATGTTATTCCAACTTCAGCAGCATGACTTTGTATCTGAGCCCAGCACTGTAAAATAAATGCGTTATTTAAAGAGCTGTAAAATCAATATCACATTTCCCTTTTTAAAAAAGTGTATTTGCTAACTGATTTTAGGTCAGTGTGAGCTCTTCATACGGTGACCTTGAGTTCAGAAAGAATTCTATTTTGCTTTGAATGGGATAATCATGAATGTATTCAATGGTTCATATTATTTTCAACCTAATGACCTACATTTATTAGAGTTTCAATTTTCAACTCTCTGCCATGAATTAACATTAAGAAGTCCATAAACTGCTATGTATTTGATTTGGAAATGCTTTGCTTCCCTGGACACTTCAGCTTTTTGCTATTTGATGTTGTGGTATTTAACATCCTGACAGTGATATGACCCAGGGAAACCTAATATGCAGTAACAGGCCTTTGCAGGCTCCTTTCTAACAGGTTCTATTTGTTCTGTTTGTTTTTAAATGCTACATATGTGTCCAACAGTATATAAATGATGAGCACCTATGTAGTGACCTGTGTATCTATCTTTGTTCTATAACACTCATCTCTCCAGCATATAAGCACTGAACAAGCATATTTTATGTCCAGGATGGATTTTTATCATAATAATATATTTGTCAAATAAATGTTAAGACCCTGTATCTGAGAAGGGTGGTCCCCAATAAAGATTTCTTCTGGGAAGGAAAGTGGGGAGTCCTAGCATGTGAGAGCCCTTTTCCAGAGTGCCTAGAGAGGCACAGGACATAAAATCCCGTGCAAAATGGATATATAGGAGAGCTGGTCAAAACATTTTTCTATTAGAAAATATTAATTTGATAAAATCAAAATGCTTCTTGGGAACATATTGATTTTTGTCAATATATTTTATGGGAAATTATCAAAATATTTTGTTTTGACTGTAACATGTCAATTTGTATATTATTGTATTACATTATATTGAAATTGAAACAATAAATTCAAACAGAATGTTTCAATAAGGCGAAAAAATATTTTGGAATCTTTCATTTTGTGAAAAATTCTGAGATTTTCACATTTTGACCCAAATTAGGACAAAACTAAATTTCAAAACCTCATCATTTTCTATGGGGTGGAAATTCTATTTTTTGTCCAGCTCTAATATGTAAGAAGAGGTGGACCCAGACTCTAATCTGCGGCTGTTTCATTGCTGTGTAGACTTCTGGTCTTGGGCTGAAGCCTGGGCTCTAGGATGCTGTGGGCACAGACTTTGGCTTTCCCTGGGCCCAGGGGATGCTCACTGCAGGCCCTGCCCCCAGCCAACACCTTCCACCAAGTATCCATCCCCACCCCACCTCTTCCTGTCGCATCTCTTCCCTGCCTCTTCCCACCCAGTTCTGCCCCCTCCCCTGAGTGCATCCCATCCCCACTCCTCCGCATCCCCGAGCCTCCTACACACTACAAAACAGTTGATTGCGGCAGGTGGTAGGTGCTGGGAGGGAACTGATCCATGGAGCTTCCAGCAGATGGGAGGCACTAGGGGGAAGGAGGTAGCTGACTGCCAGTGGGTGCTGAGTACCCACTCATTTGTTTCTATGGGTGCTCTAGCCCTGGAGCACTCATGGAGTTGGCATCTATGCCTGTGGGATTTGCAGCATTCAGGATATTGCCTACAGCAAATATAGGGCATATATAAAGCATTATTGCAGATATGCAGGTAAACATGTCTATTTAGCTTAGGTAAATTGCAAATTTTAAATAGCAGTTTGTTTTCCTTTCTGGCTCTCGAGATCTAATACATGAGTGTAAAAATGGTTTCTCGCTACCTCCCCATGTGGAAGGCTTCTATTTGCTCTCATTTTCAATTGTTTCTTTCCTTTTTGATTTACGTTAATGGATATAAACCTAAAACTAGGGGAAAGCTGCTTTTTCTGAGTCATTGAGTCATTACCAGTCCCACAAGTTAAGGGATAACAAATTGCATGTTGCTGAGAATGATAATTACCCTGTTCCCCAGTTACGGAGAAGGGTTCGATTCCTCAAAAGTATTTATGTGCCTAGCTCCCAGGAATGTGAGCCAACATCTGAGTGCTCATACAAACCTAGAGTGGACACACATGGAGAAGAGTAAATTCTAATGTAACTGAAGCCGATAAACCAAGATTGTGATGAGGCTAGTGAAACTAGATTCTGAGTGTTGGGTAAATTAGCAGGGGCTGTGTTTAATTTAAGGAGCTAGTTCACCTGGGTCAAGCAGGCAATCAAGTATAAAACTCAGCGCTGGGTGAGTATGATTACCTATTGAATTTCTGGGGGAAAGGGCAGGTATCTGAGGACTGCAGGGGTGGTGGTGGGGGACTTAAAGCTTTTCAGCAGCATGAACGATTGCTTTAGCATAGTGAAGGTTAGAAAGAGCACAGGAGTCAACTGACTTTAGTGGGAGTATCGGTTGTAATGTGTTTGAAGCCTGATAGCATAGCCTTGCCTAAGGGCTTTACTCCAACATTAGCTTTTCTCTGGAAAGGAAGATAGTATAGAATATAGGGCTTATTGAATTTTGTAACTGTTGTCATTTCAACTAGCAGGCTGTTATGTTTATTCTCTAGAGACCATTTGCAAATGATTTGGTAACTAAAACAGCTCCGGGGTTATATGACTGTTAACAAATCCAGTGCCTTCTGATGCTGCCAGATCACATAAATGCCATCCCTCAACTGCAACACTAGAGCAGGCCCCCCTCCTGCTTAAGAATGAGCCTAGGAAGAGGCTTTCCTGAACCCCAGCACATCTACTGCAAAACAAGACATGAGAACAATGAGAATTCCTCAGTATGTTACCAACTATCACTGGCTGAGAGAGTGAAGTTAACTCTGAAAAGTTACTGTAAAAATGGCATTGTAGGGTTGTGTATCTACTGGATCTTAGTGATTTCAGGGCAAATTTGATCAGTGGAATTGCATGTGTACTACTGATGTCTTAATTTGGCCTCTAATATATTTATTAGTGGTACTAAGGCTTTCTCATTCTCTGTATTTTGGTTTACAAATCCCAAGTGAAAGAAAAACTTTTAGAGCTCTGCTCTTCTAGCCTTTGTAGAAGAATGAGTGAGGGGAAAAGTAACTTTGCTCTCAGGGGATGAGGGAAGATGGTGAATTTCCATAACCAACAATGAGTGAGTAAGAAATTAGGCCTCAAGCACCATAAAGCCTGCTTATAGTGCAACTCCACTCTGTAGCTGAAAAAAGGCCCAGACTGTTTCAATGCATTGCAATAGGTTGGCTACAGTTCAGCTTCTTTACAGAGATGTTCTGTGACCAAATGTAATTTCACTATTAGGATAAACACCATTGTCCTGTGTATATTTTGCTTTAGCTATGTTTTTCATTACTTTTATGATTTTTGGAAAATCCGTTGGTGCAGCCCCATGATCCTTGCAGGGGAAACTGAGTTGCAGAAATGCTATTCTGTCTGTGAACTCTATGCTGGATTTGACTATCAGTGTTGCTATGCGTTGGTCAGTTATCAAACAGTGGATTATATACTGCTAAAGCACATGGATCAGGTTTAAGCCATATGCCTCTTTGCAAGTATCAAAATAAAATAAAAATCACCCACCAAAACAAAAGCAGAAGATAAGCATTAGTCTGCATTAAAGGATTTTTTAAAACCTCTTATGCCATCACTGAAGATCTTGATTGAATTGCAGCCTTATTATGTATGTTGTTATGTTTATGAGAACAAATAAACCATGGCCCAGATACAAAACTCTGTTAAATCACTTAACCCAGGGCTGGATCTGGCCCAGACGATGGCATTACTAGTGACACATTTTGAAATGTGACTTATTTTTTGTAGTGGGAAGAAGATCTGCTCTGTTTGGCTCATCTTAGGATCTTGTTCTTTCTTCTGGGTTTAATCTTTTTCTACAAGAGTAATGTCCCACATTTAAAGCAACTAACCTGCAGCATGCATAGAGCACGTGGGTGTTTCCAATTGAATGTGCAGTCATTTCCAAACTGAATTGCTACATCTGCTCACTCACCTTGTGTTTCCTATTGTTCCCTGCAGAAAAATTAAAAACTTGTTTGCGAAAAAGACTTTCACAATCTGCTTGAGTTGGCAAAGTTTGAAATGAAGCCCTGTTTGTTTAAAATCCTAGCAAACTGGCGGGAGATTTCTGCTGAGCAAACACTTCTTTAACAGGTTTTCCTGCTTTTGAACCTGGCAGGGAATAAAATATTTTTGAGAGAACACTTTTTAAAGGAACAGAGAAAAGGGATGTGTTGTATGATAGCTTGCTGGTGAGAATGGCCTGGCTGGGTTTGACTACAAAATGGAGCACATTGGGATAGAATTTGGGAAGGAGTCTATGCATATGTCTGCAGAAGTTCTCACAGACCCATTGAGGAAAAAGGACAGTAGTAAAATCTTGCAGAAAGCTGGGAAATATCTGATGCATTATCCTCATTGCTGGCTGAGTGCCAAGGCACACCACAGAGCAATGGGTCTGCCAATGTCACACCATTGATTTGTGATTTCTGAGCCTTAATTTCAGGGCAATTATGAATATGCTGGAATCATTGTGCTTGTGTTGTGTAGCCATAACAGAGCTAATGACGGCATCTCTTACAGGGGACATTTGTGTGGAAGTTTCTGGCCTGGCAAACCGTGGTAGAAGTGAACATTTTGTAGGGTTAGTTCCTAATGAACAAAACACAAATATCTAAGAACTTTATCATACTGAAAAGTGAAAATATGAAATTTGCCTGTTGTAGAACCATTTAAGAACTGATGCATCCATGTTGTGTCTGCAAACTTCCACCCGTCCTAGAGTGGCCTTAACTAACAAATGAAGTATATTGTATACTCCAGTCTCTCTGGTATGAATTAAAAGTGCTTTAACAGAAGCCACCCACTTCTTTTAAGAGACAAGAGAGTTGTACTATATTTCACATACTGGCAAAGCTCCCATTGACTTTTAATGGTCTAAGTTCAGGGGCCTCATGATTAACAAAGTAATTAGATGAACTTACAAAAGGTACATATACACATGAGGGATCAATGCTGTTATTGGCTAGCATAACAGAATCTTAAATGATGATCAGTATTATAGTTAGTGGGCCGATCTTCAGATTTCTATTTGCTGAAGATCTCATCCTTGGTAATTATTTAAAATCTTTAAATGTGCCAGTGATACATACGTGTGAAACTCTGGGGATGCCCTGTTGTCATATATTTTCACTCTTTGTCCCTGAAACTCATGCCAGAATGACCTCATATAGGAAATCCCAGTGTGACTCTGCAAAGGTCTGAACTCCAGGTCCTAAAGTGACTCTCAGTTCTGTTTTTTATACAATCAGGGTACAGAGAACATTGTATTTTAAACCATGCTATGCAGTAAATTGCAATACAGTTTGACATATTTTATTTATTGGTGTGTGTGTGGCATTTCCTTCTTACTAACAGATTTCTGATGAGGCTTTATAATAAATGGTGTAGAAAATTAGGCAACACTCTGCCACAGAAGATCAGGACCTAATCCTTAATTACTATGATAATTAAACTTTGAGATCGACATGGAGACCAGAGGAATTAAAAATAAATCACATTGTTATGACAAAAGGTGTAACAATGATGTGCCTCTTGGTGCAAAAACTATCTAATTATATACTCAGACACTCAAAGGTGAAGAAGTTCCTGATGTTGCCTTGGCCTCTGGCATGTACTAGGTGGCACAGAAGAAAAGGCAGTGATATAATGCCTTATTGGCAATGTTTTCAAGAATAGTGACCAGATCTCCTTAAAACAGTTGTGAGACAGGAGGAAAGTCAGAAATTGTGGAAACTCCTGGACATACCCGTTGTGGATGGTCCCAAATTGTAGGCACTAGAAGCAGTGGTGTGAGTTACTATTAAAGAATCATGATTAGAAATTTGTTACAAGAAAGATGGACTGAGGAGTAAGGAGCATCTGTTGCTGTGGACCATAAGGTTTAATTCTCTGACCATGAGTGGACACTGAATAAGAGCTCAAAGTTCAAAAACGTCTTTAATTCTAGAGTTTATGATGTTCTTGACAGATCTAGACTGAGTCGTCCTAGGCATGCCTCTGGCTGGATACTTTGGAGTAAAGATGATCCAAACCCAAAGCTTCTTCTGGCAAATGTATAAAATGACAGATTATTGCCAGATGTTTGATATGTGTCAAAGAATATGAAGAATAGGGGTTATGGGGGAAACTGCCCTTGTTCCTACATTATGTGCATTGTTGGTATCCCTTTTCAGAGGGTATCTGTGGCTCTCATAGCATCGCTGAAAGCCCCATTGAGCTCAGACTGTCTTTATATCTTAGTAGCACAGTCATCCACTATGTTGTGAGATGCTGTGAGCCAGTGGGAAGTTTCACTAGCTAAGAGAAAAAAAATAGAGGCCCAAGTATTAATCTTTTTAAGGCCCTTTCCTTGGGCTTGTTTTACTGACCTTAGAACAAAACAAAAAATAGAATAAAAACTCATCAACTGAAATAAACTGGAAAATAATATTCAGGACCTTTTACTGCTCTAACCAACCAAAAGGATAGAAGCGCATCCCTTCCTCTTACATCCATCTTCCACTTCCTTTTATATACCACCCTTGAGCAGCCATGTGTCCAACAATCTATGATTAACCCTTAGCAAATGCTACACCTTTACCTTGTTGCAGGTACCCTAAGCCTTATATGTGAGTGTTTTTCCATTGTTCACAGCAATCTACCAACAAAACTAGTAACATTCAAATAGGGCAAGACTTTAGGGGTTTTTTGCTACTGGTATAATGCCCAAGAGAGCTGGACCTTTCATGTTTGGATATTTTGCTTTAAAACTTGCAAAGGTCACAGGCAGAATGAAGTTTGGTTAGACTTCAGCTAGATTTAATGAAAGGGAACTTGTTAATTAAAAATGCATTATATTCCACATGGTTTCATCTGAGTGATGCTAATCAATGAACCAGCATTGAATCCAATATCCAGTACTATATCATTCCAGCCTGGCTTACTCATTATAAAGCTACTGCTGCTCAATGTTTCCTGTGAGGGGTAAGCTGTTTCACAGAAACTATTGTGGGTGGAATTGCAAACTGTGCCCACTGAAGGGTTGCTGCTATGAACTCCTGGTTTTCTAAGAGACAGATCTGCCTCCATGTGTGAAATATTGTCTCAGTACAGATTAGTGAATTGAAGTGAAAGTCCCAAATTGCTTTTATGCACCTTAATTTACTTTTAATTCCTCTTAGGCTGTAGGTAGTGATGAGCCCTTACTGATTTCTAAGACTTCTTTTAAGGAATCCTTAAATAAGTTCAAAATTTATTTTATCGCTGTCATAAGTGTGAAGTAGTGAACAGAGAGAGACCCAGAGAGAAAATGAAACTTAAAATCCCTTGTCTCTTGAGGAATTTCTCATTGGTCAGTTGTCCACCTCTCAGGTTACCTTTAGCTTAACCCCTTACAGGTAAACACTAATTCTAGGCTACTTCACACTTATGACAATCGCTGTGAATTTTGAGGTAAGGGGAGTTTCAAATGGGTTCACCCAAATGCAATTGTCATATAGTCTAGCATGAAGGACAGACAGCATTATTGTAATATCTAGATTCTCTTTTGGTATTTCTAATTTCACTTCAAAAATAATAGCAATCTACTAAACTTTTTCAGTCATTGTTGTATCATACAACTTATCATAAAATCCTTCCCCGTCCAGACTCTTTCAACTACTTTTTCTCACTGCCTCTTCCCCAAAACCTGCTTTTTTTTCTTGCCTATATAAGTGAAAACAATACTGTTATAGTCAAAGCTAAACACTGGTGTAATCACAATAGCCCAAAGACAATAGTCCTTTCACAGCGTTGCTTAGAACCAAAGCATGCTCTTGTTTTTTAAAAGCCACATGGGTTAGGCTCTTAAAAAGCAAAAGAAACTTCATTATGAGAAACACTACCTTCCTGGAATATGTTAAAGGGATTACAGAAATTAAGTGTAGCATAATAGAATCTCTTGTGACAAATAATTTTAGGTCCTAAAGCTTAGCATGTGCTGTTTTATCTTTTTTGACTGCTGTTCCTTGGAGCAGTATTTATGATCACAGTGCAGCATGCTTTGATGAGTGCATGCCATCTGCTGGAACCAAAAAGGCTTTTTATAAAGGAAATCCTAAAATGCTCCACTAGTTTTCACCCAACGCAGGGCATTTTTTTCTGTCTGATTGTGCCTTTTAATGGTCACACTTTCTATAAACTCCATTCTCACACACCAGAATGGCAGCAAATGCATTGCTGATTGTACTGGAAAAGGAGAGAAAAGATGATTATCAGGATAGATAAAAATTTGTTTTGGGTAGCTGGTATCAATATACAGATATATTGAAAATCATAAACTTTACACCTGTTTGCAAGGGAAGATTTTCACTTCACATCGACATTCACACACTCCTATCTAAAATATTGATGCCTTCGTCAGGTTAGCCTGCTGTTCTTAGAGGATGTATTTCCGACATGTCTAACAGAAGGAATGGATAAAAATAGATCACCTGGACATT
This sequence comes from Dermatemys mawii, assembly GCA_007922305.1. Taxonomy (NCBI): domain Eukaryota; kingdom Metazoa; phylum Chordata; order Testudines; family Dermatemydidae; genus Dermatemys; species Dermatemys mawii. Next base: position 27,573,680 of record ML677332.1, read on the forward strand.
TAGATAAATAGGTTGTTAAAAACTTTGTGAGTCCTTCATCCTTGAAAGCCATAATACTGTGAACAACTGATATATTGATTAGCTAGATAACCATGAACCTTAGCAGGATAGGCCCTGGGTTTTTTTTTTTTTATATATATATATATATAAGGCCATTATTCTGGCTATTTGAAAATGTTATTTCTGAAAGAGGATATTTTTGAACAGTACTTAAAAATAGCAGTATTGGAGTGCTGGTGACCAGCAAAGAAACTAAAATTCTATTTACTTGTTCTGTTGCAGATTTTTAATAATCTGATGAAAGCTGTAGTTCCAGTGTACCACACTCTAGGCTTTATTCAATCAGCAACAGAAGACCTCTTCATCATTCACATTTATGGTCATTCCCTGTCAACAGTTTTAGGGGAAGGATTATTCTGTCAAAAAATACGGTGCATGTATACTATGATAATGGACACATTAGAAATGTGATACATTAATGTTGTGGTAATACCCACATTTTGTAGTAAGATTAATGCCCAAGTTAGGGTAAAATTTGTAGTGTCTATCCTTTTTACTAGTTAATACTTGGGTGGCGTGCCATAAAATGACTTTCCAAGGTTAACTTTAAAGCAAAATAGGATGATTGTTGTTTATTTAAATCTGTATTGTTGTAGAAAAAAATAACCCAGTAAATGACAGTTTATTGCTGATTTTGCAGCTGGTATTATTTTATGTATTTAAAAGTCTGTTTCAATGTCAACTTTTACTCCTCCCTGCCCAAATCTTACTTTGTCTTGTACAATTCTTGATGAGTTTACAAAAAAAAGTCTCGTCTTTGAATGTTCTAAAGTGACTGTCCCAAAAATCCATCAGGTAATGATGTAATCAGCCAGTTTAATCACTGTACTTTTATGCCTTATTAACTAGAAAGTTATACCAATCAAAGGACATCAGCCTATACCTGAAACTTGGAGTGGGGCTTGAAGAATTTGCAGCCAGGCACTTATTGTGAACTATCTTCATTTGTCAGGTAGTGTGTAGTTACTATATATCTCCTTCTAAGGTCAATGCATAACTATCAAACTATAAGTCTCATATACTCACTTAATTATCTTCTAAAACAAAGATCCTCTCAGTTATAAGGCTTCAGGTGTATAGTTCTTAATTCTATAAGGACTGTGGTTACATTTCTGCTATAAAACCAATTAAACAAGTTCTTGTTGTCTTCTTGGAATGTTTTAAACTGGCCACTTCTGCTCTATATGTAAAATGTCAGTGCTGTCCAAGTTCCATCCCATTCTTCTGCTAGCACGTAGCAGATCATTACCTGAGCTATTCTCTCCTGATATAGTAAGCATTTAAATCTGTGCTTCATGCATATAACCTGTCTTGCTAAGCATTACAAAAAAGGCAAGTGTGTGCATTTACAAGAGAATGTGACCATCATTACCAGATGTGACAAACCAAGCTCCTTCAGCTGGAGGAATGGAATGGATACTGCAAAATCTAAGCATTCCCCCCACAGCGATTACTTGAGGTATCTGTTTTGACAAGGAATATTCATCAGTTTCATTGAAAATCTTATTTCCCCCCCTTCCCCCACCCCCGTCTGTTTCAGTTCCTTCTCATCTGATGCAGTTATCAGTTTCTTATTACTTGGTGCCCTGAAATACTGGGAGCTGAAAAGTTATCTAACTGCATTGTGCTGCACACTCTCTAGCTGTACTCCTGCCTTTAAAAAAAAATAAAATGGTAAATTTCTGGATTAGTATGAGATCACAATTCTGGGAAAATGTCAAAACCAAGCCTAAATCAATCACTCTTTTCCTTAATTTGATTAGATTAAATTAAAATAAGTTACATTTCTTGCTTAGTTCAATTAGTGTCAATAAAAGTTTCTCACCAGCTATGTAAGTGTAAAAGATACTGGTTACAATACAGTCTGCTTTCCTGTTTAAATTGCAGTTAAGCTGTTCTGAAATCAGAACTTGTATGGTAATTATCTAACAAACAGAAAATCTCTTCTATCGTTTGCCATATATTAGAGATGAACGGGGCGTGGGCGGGTCTGATGCAAAATGGAATTGTACCAATTTCCCCCAATTTGGAAAAATTCTGATCCAACTTCCCATCAAAGCCTACAGGGACTTGGGATTTTGGATCAGAAATGGGAGCCAGTCAGGGCTTCATCAATTTTTGAGGTGTTCAGCTCTGAGCTTTTGGTTTGGGCTCATCTCTATCATGATGTAATTAAACTGTAATCACTCCATCCACTTTGTTTTAATAATGGGATTGTGCTGACTCTGACGCCTCTTTCCCTACCTCCTGTACTTGAAACTTGTCATGAAAGTGAATTTGAGTGAGTTGTAAAGGCCTCTCCAAGCCAGACAATGGAGTAGCCAAATTTCAGAGGGAAAAAAGCCAATCTGAAATAGTCACGATGCTCTGAAGTCATGCTAAAATTTGGCCATAGAGAGAACCATTTCTATTTCCTGCTCCATTTTTAAGTTTGTTTTGGAAGCTGTATGTTTAAAAAGTAGTTCTGGAAATACTTAAAATCCCCACTTCTAGTGTGGCTTCATTCTGATATTAAGCTTCCCTAACTTCATTGACTTCAGTGGGGTTTTGCCTGATTTACACTGGTGTGAGAGCAGAATCAGGCCTGATGTCTTTAAATAGTACATAGCAGAGGCTTGTATAGCACCATGTCTGCATGCTCTGATTGATTTGTTCATCTCACTATGATACTTCTTGGTACAGTCCAGGTGTAACTTAATTTATGGGCCTTATTGGTCCAAGAACCAGATGGAGAGGAAGGATTTGAGCCAGGGAAATGACAATTAATAACATCTGTTTGCCTTTGGCTTAGGCGTAGTTCACAGGTTTCAATAACTTAATCACACTCATGTCGCAGCCTAATGAAGTGGGGGGGTTAATGTGTTTCCTGTGTTCCATGCATCTTAATTCTGCCCTGTGTGCAGCTTCATTGGTATTGCAACTAATGATTGACATTTGTGTCGAAGGGATTATTTCCTACTGGGAACCGTAGATGTTAGACAAGCAAGTACAGTCATTCTACACTTGTGCTTAAAGACAAACATACGTGTGAATAGCAAGGGTGGCCAGCTATATTTCAGGGAAACAAATGAACTGTATAAAAAAACCCATTCACAACGCAAAGCTTATTTATCAGAAATACCATTCCACAATGTTTCATTTGTATATAAAATCACATCAGAGTTACAGTGTACGATTCTCTGCAAAATTATAGCTTGAAAATAGACTTTTTAATCTGATAAAATACTTCTGAACTGCTCTTTATTGGATACCTATCATGTAATATCGGGCACCAAATAAGAGACATCTTCCTTAAAACTTAGCGAGTTGATGGCCAAATTGTTAAAATGGTTTTGAGTGAACTTGGAAAAGTTCAGAGGGTTAAATAACAGCCCCAGGTAGCCACCTTGCTGGCCAAGACTGCCAGAGTACATCACTCTTCATCCCCACCACTGACACAACCCTGACATTTCCCTAGCTCATCTCTGAACTGTCTCTGAGCAGGGGCCATAGGGCAGCAGATCCATTCCAAGGCAAGATGTGGACAGAAAGGGACAAGCTGAGGAAATACTATGCTAGGCGAATTCACAGATATTGACTTATGTCTATTCAGATATAATGAACTACCTGCAAATAAGTGCTAGAGACTCAAAACTATTCCCAGAAACCCTATAATAAATTGTTCTGAATAATTAGAGAGAGGGACTATGGACAGATTATGTTTTTTCTCAATCTAGGCATTTGCATCTCACTCATCACCATGTACTCGAGAGCAGAAAAACAAGGTGAAGTTCATCCATATAACTTACTCATTCTTATTTGTTTTCCCAGCTCTACTGAGTAGTTACAGTGTTCTGCCACACAATTATTCTATAGTTATTCATATGTTTTTGATGTGAACCTATATGGGAAAATAAGACTCTCACTCTCCCCAAAATCTCTCCCATTTCTAGAACTGAACTTTGAATTCCAATAATTTTATTTTAATTTTTTGCCTGGTTTCACGTGTCCAGCTTCTGGCAAAGAACAGAACTGAAAGTGCAAGGAATCTCATGGGAAAGCCTGTTTTTGTGAGAAATCTGGTCGAAACCTGGTTTTGCAGACCCAACAAGCTCAGATAAGTGTCAAATAAACATCCTCACTTTTGAGCATTTACCCAAGTCCTGAACCATTTAAGCTTACTTGTCCCAAGTTATTTGTGCCTTCTATAATAAATCCAGACTGAATTTTTAGCAAGATATTCCCATCTCAAGCCCATTTAGGCACTGTATACATTGTCTTCCTCTCCCTCATTCATCAACTGGGGTTGAAAACAGATTGGCTGCTAGTACAGGATCTATTTGTTTTCAGCACATTACAGGAAGTGTGCTACACATCTTGTGAAATGTTAGCTAATCTATTTTCAACCTCATTTGAGGGATGTTTGTGTAGGACTGGGGGTTTACAGTCTACATTGTCCACAACAGATCATTTTCCTAACATAGATGTTCCCCTACTGAGCACATTAAACCCAGACTTGCTTTCATATCCTATTAGTGTTTATCTGAACAGTGTCTTAAAAAAGACAAAAACCAGTCAGCTATGATCAGCCAATCCCCTTCTGAATTTATGAGGCTCCTATGGAAGGCTACTCAATGAGATGATCAGTTAACAGATTGAGTTGAGATTTGAACCTTAAGGAGGACTGGTGAAATCCTACACTGTGTTCTGATAGGCTGGAAAAGAATCAGACACCCCTGAAATCCCCTCTTCCCACACTGGATAACTGCAGAGAAGTCCTAAAGAATAAGTGCCTTGTGCCATCCCTTATTCAAGCTGGTAGATCATTCATGTCTGCATCCTCGGTTGCTAGCTTGTCCTAGAAGCTGGCACAGCATACTCACGTCATTTTCTGCTAGCTAATGTGCCGTGATTACTCTCAGCACTTGGACACAATAGTGTATTCATTCTTGTCATATGTGATAAGATAAACATTGTTATGGAACAAATCTTCATCATAAAAGCAAGAGCCTAATACTTATTACCTGGATTTAGGAAGAAATGACTTTTTCTTATGGCAGGTTATTTCATGTCCACAGTAGGGGTCCTTGCACCTTCCTCTGAAGCATCTAGTACTGGTTGGTGACAGACACTGGATACTATACCAGATGGACCATGGGTCTGATCTGATAAGGCAACTATTATGTTCCATAAAATCAAAGCAAACTTCTTTCATAAAGTTTCCCTTCTAACCTACTTTTATTTCTCGCAGAATGGGCAGGAAATAGAAAATATCACAGCACTTGCCATCTTTCCTCAAATGGTATTAAGTGGGCTTTGAATTAAGCATTCTGGTAAACAATAGGATTTATAGTAGCTTTGATTTATTTCACAAATACAGCTGAGACATACACTGGGTTTTCCACTGTTCTGTACCACTGAATAATCCTTTTCTGTTTTTTAGTTTGGAAGGATTTGTTGACAATTCTGGCTTACCACCCAACTAAAGAACGCAATCAGTTTAAATAACTTCAGTGCAGGACAACTCTAATATCATTTCACCCTCAGTCTTAACAAAGGCAGGGAGCTAAAAGTGGGAACAGCCATCACCAACTGCAGCTCACAAGGCACAGAGAAAAGAGCTTGCGGCAATCACAAGCAGGCCCAGATATTTGAATTTGTCTGCAGAGCTCAGATAGTGACTGGTGTCTAGCCTGATTCTCTAATTGCCATACATGCTGTGGAGTAACTTAGGCCATGGTTACACTGGCACTTTATAGCGCTATAAAGCCCCTACGAGCGCTATAACCTACTCTCCGTCCACACTGGCAAGGCACTAATAGCGCTATAACCGCGGAGTTATAGCGCTATTATTAATCCACCTCCTCATGGGGAATAAGGGCTGTAGCGCACCTGCTGTAGCGCTACAGGAAGAATGTGGACACCCACTGCGTATTAATTGGCCTCCAGCCTGTCCCATAATTCCCGTTCGAGCCACTCTGGTCGTCACTTGCAAACTCTTTTGTCCTGTCCTCAGGTGACCACACGTCAGACCCGCCCTTTAAAGTTCCAGGGAAATTTGAAAATCCCCTTCCTGTTTGCTCCAGCCAAGCGTGGCGTGCTCTCAGGGAATCCTTGCAAGTGATCATTCTCATTGATCTGATTGATTGCGTGGCGTGGTCTCAGGGAATCGTTGCAGGTGATCATTCTGATTGATCATCATGACTCCACGTGCCATGCCTCCTCGCAATAGGCGATCCCCAGCATGGAGCAATAGTGAGGTGCTGGACCTCATCAGCTGCTGGGGGGAAGAGGCTGTTCAGTCTCAGCTGCAGTCTAGCCGCAGGAATTTTGACACCTATGGGCAGATATCACGGGCCTTGGCAGAAAGAGGCCATGAGCGGGACACTCTGCAGTGCCGTGTTAAGGTAAAGGAGCTTAGGAATGCGTATTGCAAAGCCCGCGAGGCAAACGGCTGCTCAGGGGCAGCCCCGGTGACTTGCAGATTTTATAAGGAGCTGCACGCGATACTTGGTGGTGATCCCACGGTCACTCCATCGACCACCACAGACACTTCCCAGCCCACCAGTGAAGGGGGGGGGTGAGGAGGAGGACGAAGAGCAGGAGGATGAAGAAGAGGAGGAGGATGAGGACGAGGCAGCAGCGATCCAGGGCACGGAGGAGTCCCTGGACGCATGCAGCCAGGAGCTCTTCTCAACCCAGGAGGGCAGCCAGCCACAGCGTCCGGCGGTTGCAGGGGCCAGCTCAGCAGCGGATTGCGGAGGTAAAGCTGCTTTTCTATGGGGAAGGCTGGCAGCTTGGGGTGGAAAGGGATGAGGGGGGCATTCCACCTGGTGCTCTGTTCAAGCCAGGAGGAGGGCAGGGGGGCATGCAGCCAGGAGCTCTCCTCTAAAGCCAGGAGGAGGGCGGCCAGCCACAGCGTCCGGCGGTTGCAGGGGCCAGCTCAGCAGTGCATTGCAGAGGTAAAGCTGCTTTTCTATGGGGAAGGCAGGCAGCTTGGGGTGGAAGGGGATGCTTGCATGCTTGCCTACATGTGGAATAGTGCATTGATGTAGTCTATCACCTCGCGGTAGTCATCATCAGTAATCTCTTCAAAGGTCTCAATAAGAGCACTTGCAATGCGCCTGCGCAGGTTTCCCGGGAGAGCCAGCGTGGTCCCCGTCCCGGTCCCGGTCACTAGTCCCTGCCACTGTGCGACAATGGGTGGGGGGAGCATTGCTGCACATAGGCACGCTGCATATGGCCCTGGGCGGAAGCCGCATCTTAATAAAATCCCTTCCCTTTGCTCCTCAGTGACTCGAAGCAATGAGATATCTTCCAGGACAAACACCTACGGAGAATGTTGGAACAGTGTTCAGAGTAGGGCTCCTGCCACTTCCCGGCACTCAACCCACCCCCCACCACAGCTTTTCAGGGCAGGGAAAAAATCCTTCCCCCTGCCTGCTGCTCACACTGTGGCTCCTGCCACTTACTGGCACTCCCCACCCCCTCCCCCGGCACAGCTTTTCAGGGCAGGGAAAAAATCATTTCCCTTGCCTCTGGAGTCCACTCACCATGGCAGGGGCTCCGTTGCTGTATCTGTGCTGTCTGCGGGACAGGCAAACGGGGAATGCGGGGGAATCATAGGCATGTCTGCTCTTTACAAGGGAACCACTGTGCAATGTATCTTTTTATTTTAGAAGGGTCGTCCTTCACCCCTTCGCCATCGCTCTTATCAACAGCTGAGAGGCTCAGGCGACTGAGGAAGCGGCCACGAAGGAGCAAAGAGGATCTTGTACAGCAAGTAATGCAACAGGCTGTAACGGAGAATCGAGTTGCACAGAGGTGGAGGGAGAATGAGAGCAAGTTGAGGGAGAAGGCGCGGAAGGAGAACGCGATTCACCGCCGGGAAAGCACTGACAAGCTGCTCTCATTACTGCAGCTTCAATTGCAGACTATGCAGCAGCTTGTCACCCTTCAGGAGGAGAAGCTCCGCACCCACCACCCCAATTATCGTTTGCCCCAACTCCCTTCCCCTTCTTTGCCTCTGTACCCTCCAGGCCACTATCATCAGCCAAATGGTTATCACCATCCACAGCTGCCTCCAACCCCTCTGTCTTCACCGAACAACCCCCAGACCCCAGACCATTATCCACTGCAGTCTACCCCTAATAACATGCCTTACTGGCCACCGCAAATGGGGTTCGGGGGACATGGCCACTGTGAGGGCACTGGAGACTCAGAGACCCGGACATACTCCGATCTCTGACTGACCCCACGACACCCCCATTGCACCTCCCCTGCCTTCCCCCTCACATGCATCACAATATTTTCTTTCAGCAACCGAAGTACCTGTTCAATAAATGAATTGTCTTCTTAATAAATGGGTTTTTTTTATTAAGTGTACATACATTATTACAGGCTACAGAAAAGCAAATGCCTGTTCCTGTTAAAAGAATGCTCCCTCCATCTGCACCTCACTTTAGAACTGGCTTTCAGCCTCAAAATGCTCCCTCAAGGCTTCCCTGATCCTAACAGCCTCGCGCTGGTCCCCTCCATGAACCCTGCTCTCTGGCTGGGCATATGTGGCCTCCAGGCGTTGAACCTCAGAGGACCATGCCTGAGTGAAGCCTTCGCCCTTCCGCTCACAAAGATTATGTAGGGCACAGCATGCGGAAATAACCGCGGAGATACTACCCTCGGCCAAGTCTAGCCTCCCATAAAGACAGCGCCAGCGCGCCTTCAGACGCCCAAAAGCACACTCCACAGTCATTCGACAACGGCTAAGCCTGTAGTTGAACCTTTCCTGACTGCTGTCCAGGTTCCCTGTGTACGGTTTCATGAGCCAGGGCATTAAAGGGTAAGCAGGGTCACCAAGAATCACTATGGGCATTTCCACTTCCCCCACGGGGATCCTCTGGTCTGGGAAAAAAGTCCCGGCTTGCAGCTTCATGAACAGGCCGGTGTTGCGGAAGATGCGTGCGTCATGCACCTTTCCAGACCAGCCAGCGTTAATGTCAGTAAAACGCCCATGGTGATCCACAAGCGCCTGGAGAACCATGGAGAAGTACCCCTTTTGGTTAACGTACTCCTCAGCTAGGTGGGCGGGCGCCAGAATGGGTATATGGGTCCCATCTATCGCCCCACCACAGTTAGGGAAACCCATTTCTTCAAAACCAGCCACGATGTCATGCACGTTATCCAGAGTCACGATTTTTCGTAGCAGGATGCGATTAATGGCCCTGCACACTTGCATCAGCACAACTCCAACGGTCGACTTTCCAACCCCAAACTGGTTGGCCACCGATCGGTAGCTGTCTGGGGTAGCCAGCTTCCAGATTGCGATAGCCACCCGCTTCTCCACAGGGAGGGCAGCTCTCAGTCTGGTGTCCTTGCGCCGCAGGGCAGGGGCGAGTTCAGCACACAGTCCCATGAAAGTGGCTTTTCTCATTCGAAAGTTTTGCAGCCACTGCTCGTCGTCCCAGACTTGCATGACGATGCAATCCCACCACTCTGTGCTCGTTTCCCGTGCCCAGAAGCGGCGTTCAACAGCCGTGAGCATGTCCGTTAATGAGACAAGAAGCTGTGTGTCGAATGCATTCACCGCTTCGATCTCGTCTTCAGAATCATCACTGTCATCCTGCATGTCAAGGAATAACTCCACTGCACACAGAGATGTGCTGGCGACAGTCGTCAGCATGTCCCTCAGCAGTTCTGGATTCATTGCAGCACTCGACAATGGAAGACGGAGCGTGCCTTGCTGAAACCCTTGAAAGATGGCGCCGGAGGTGGAAGGAAACACAGGGATTGCTGGGATATGCCAAAAAGCATCATGGGTAGTTCAAACAGGATATAGAATGCCCCGCAAGTGACGCCCCCCCTACCACAAGCCATTGCGCCAGATCAGGAAGAGGTGTACTGTGGGATACATGCCCTAATGCACTGCTCTTAATGCCGTATTAAGTGCCGCAAATGTGGCCATGCTATAGCGCTGGAGCAGCTCAGTGTGGACATACAATAGCGCTATTATTATTGCTGTATAAGGCAAGCGCTATAAGCAATAGCGCTATAATTTTGTAAGTGTAACCATACCCTCACACAAAGTGTGAAGTGGGCGTAAATGCTACCAGCTCAGAATTCTCACTTACAGCAGTGATAGAGTTTTACACCCACTTTGCACTGATGCCAGTCATATCCCTGTGTCCAAAAGTGTAGCAGGATTAAAAAGAGATGTGACATTTCTATGAATAATAGGAATATCTACATATATAATATCAGTTACTTTAGAATTTTTAGAAAGGACACATGCACTCATCTTTTGGGGTATAAGCCAAACACATAGAGTATGTCTACACAGCAAAAAAAACCCTGCAGCTGGCCTGTACCAGCCGACTCAGGCTCCTGGGGCTCGGGCTGTAGGGCAGTTTCATTGCTGTGTAGATGTCTGGGTTTAGGCTGGAGCCTGGGCTCTTGGCCCCAGCAGGGTTGGAGGATCCCAGAGCTCAGACTCCAGCCTGAGCCCAGAAGTCTAAACAGCCTGAGCCCAGCTGCACATTTTTCTTTGCTGTGTAGCTATATCCTGTCAGTGACTAAGAAAACACTCCTGATAAGGACAGGAATATCCACTACAGGATTCTTTGCATTTTCCCCTGAACTATTGGGGGTTAGGAAGAAATTTTCCCTGGGACAACTTATCCCATTAAGTTGCTGCAAGGTTTCTTGCTCCTTCCTCTGAAGCAGCTGGTAATGGCCACTGTCAGAGAGAAGATACAATACTAAATAGTCTGTCTGTCCATCTTACCCAGTACAGCTATTCCTATGTTCTTAGGTTCCATTTTGTGCAGGTGGAAATGATCTAATACATACAAAGCTGCAGGGAATCAGACTTTGGGTGTAGTATTGTCTTTATTTCTTTCTTTCATGCCCACTGGTGTCCTAGGTAACTCACAGAAAGACAGACAAGCATGGTACCTGCCCTAGCAAGTTTATAATCTAGAATTCTGACAACAAATGAAAAGGGAGAGCTACATAAATAAGATTACACTGTGATTCTGTTTGCTCAGGTATTCTTTTTTGTGACCAGAGCTTTCTGGGGAGGGGTTGGTAAGGTGAGTAGTGAGTCCAATTCTATATTTCCTGGCAGAAGTTTTATTCAGTTACTTGATTTAATTTTTACATTTATAATGGTTGTCATTAAAATCATTACAAATGTCTGCAAATCATGAATGTTTCCATGGTATTCAGGATGCTACTTTGGTAACTCCTATAGTAAGTCTAGTAAATACTGTAAGCATCATGGTAATATTATACATTGCACTTGTAAAAGTGAAGCATGATGTATTTAGTGGTGACCCTATGTTGTTCTGGTATCCAGTTAGGAAAATATCTTGCAAGATCTTTGACATCTGATTTTTCAGGCAAGCAAAGGATTCCAATATTGTTTCTCCCCAAAATATCCCTGTAACTGTTGTGTAGAGAGACCAGATCTTGCTGTTTGCTACAGTTGATGGTGGTGAGAACTGGCAATAAGGCAGGAGTTGGTCAGCTTTAATCAAGTGCTGTTGATTTGAAGGGAATGGGTATAGATAGACGGCATAGTGTTTACAACTCCAGAGCCATCTGGGATTCTACCGTTATGTGTTTCTATACACTGCATGTTCTGTCTCGCACTGGAAGAGTTTAGCTAAATTCCAATATTCATGGACTCAGTCCATATTTTGAATGCAAATTAAAGTGCTCTAGTCTCAGAAAATCTTCTTAGCATTAAGTACTATTGAAGCTGTCTTTGTTCATTTTCTAAATCCTTTCTTTCCACTCTCAGGGAAGGCTGATATGGTTTATTCTGGCTCATTACAAGAGACTAGAAGACGCTTTATTGTAGTCACAAAGACCCCTGGAACTGTAATAAACCCAGCAGACTTCACAAATGAAAAACACATGTACTTTAGTGGGGGGGGGGGGGCAAGGGAGGGAGCTGAAATACACAGTGCCCAGTTTTTTATGGTGAAGCGTCCGTACAAAAAGTGGTTGCTGACTGTGATTCTCCTATTTGAGGTGCAAAACTACTATGATACGTTAAAACAATTATAACGTGGAATTATTACCAAAACCACTAACAATAATAAACCAGTGATTAACAGAAAGAAAGTGCTCTTTCCACAGAAGAAATAACAGTATATAATACAGCACTTTAAGTTCAATACATATTAATAGCAGATAGTAAGTTGATATATTTTCTGTTAAATGTACTTTTTCCTGTAACAGTCATATTTTCACCTGTATCTGAGGGGTAGCCATGTTAGTCTGGATCTGCAAAAGCGACAAAGAGTCTTGTAGCACCTTATAGACTAACAGCTATTTTGGAGCATAAGCTTTCGTGGGTGAAGACCCACTTCAGGGTCTTCGCTCATGAAAGCTTATGCTGCAAAATAGCTGTTAGTCTATAAGGTGCTACAAGACTTTGTCATATTTTCACCTGTAGCTTGCTGGCAACATATAGCTTATGAGCTTGAAGTCTCAGAGACTTTCCTAGATTGCAAACTAGGCTTCTTAAAGTATCTCATTAAATGGATTTTTTGTACTGTTGAAGATTCAAGACAGTGGAGACTGTGATCTGGTCTACCCTAGAGAATTAGGTCAACACAAGACAGCTTAGGGAAAGCTAACAATGGAAGAGTCTACACTTAAATTTCGCTCCTGGCAATGTAACTGCCCCACAACTCCAACTTAATAACTCTACCTCCATGTCTGTCGTAGAGTCAAGGTCGATGTAGTTAGGTCAATGCAGTGTCAGTGTAGATACTGCGCTACTTTTGTCAACTGTTACCGGCTTTCAGGAGCCATCTCACAATGCCCCATCTTGACAGTACAATCGATACAAATGCTCCTGATGAGGTCATGCCCCACTGACACGAGGAGCCACTTGTAGACACACACAAGTGATATTATTACTGCGGTGGCTGTATGTAGTTAGGCTGACTTACTTTTGTAGTCTAGGCCTGGCCAGAAATTCTTTAACCACAGGACAAATACAGAATAGATGTAGGCTCCTCCTTACCCCTGCCCAACAAAACTCACTTAATGCTTCAGTCATATTTTTGGGATAAGACCTACGCTGAGTCACATGTTGATTTGATTCTTGCCCTCTCTGCTGAAATGCCTAACAAGCTTTTTACTATTTTGTTGATTTTTCAAGGATATGGATATGTGTTCTCCAGGAATTAGACCATGATTATCAACTCCTTTCACGTGGGATATCAGACATTAAAAATCTTTGGTCACTCCTGATCTGTACTTGAACTACTGACCAAGAAATGAAAAACTCTGGGCTTGTCTACATGAAGAAATTGACCAGAATAGCTATTGTGGAATAGTTTATTCTACAATAGCTATTCCGATCAATTTCTCCACATAGACAGGCCCTTTGTATTCCATTATAACTCCCTACTAGCAACATCTCCTTATCTTTACTTGTTTCTGAATTTGTATTTAACAAAGAGCAAAGCTAACATCACTATATTTATATGAGCAGGATAAATTCAGGTAAAGAGTAAGAAATTCTTTTATCTTATACACATGTGAATGACATTCATTTCAATGGCAATTTCTTCCAGACTTAAGTATGGATACAGGATTCCATCACCTACCCAGCAGTTTTTTGGTTAACAGATTATCAGGAACTCTGGTTCATCCATGGCAATTCTTATGTGGCCACTGAACTGACATGTCAAGACCTCTTGCTTCCACCTAGAAAAACACTAGTGGAAATAGCAAGAAGCTTATTTCTTCATAATAGCCTACTGTCCAATAATTTCCCACACTGGTAATAAATCTCCCCGAAAAGAGCTCATCTTCATGTTGAACTCCAAATCATACAATATGCTTTTGTCCTTCTTTAATAAGCTTTTCCAAGTTAACTGAGGTCAGTGCATGTCGCTCTGTTTCTTACTTGCGTGCCCCTTTAATCTCCTTGTGTTTTCATTTCTTTTCTCAGCTGCTCCATGTCACAAATCGACACAGACATGCCACTGGTGTGAGGTGATTTCAGAGCTTCAGCATATTGTTTAGCCCATCTGCCGTATACTGTCGCATCCCTAAAGCAAGAGCTCTCCTCTTTTTTCTCTCAATTATGTAGGTGTCTGAGATGTGAGCAGATGGACAAAATATAGGAATACACAAATGAAAGGACTCTACTCCATCAATGCTCACCTTCCCAAAATGGAAGGGCATTGATTGTGTGGGATATGATCACTTATCCTGAATGTGTGACTCCTAATTAATGCTCTCTTGATTTAGTGCTCTGCTACAAATAAATGACTGAAGTCAGGCAGCGAAAGGACAGAACTAGAACTGGTCTAAAATTTCCATTGAAACAATTTTTTGATGGCAAATGGTTTTTAGACAAATTTTTCATAAAAATTATGTTTTCTGCAACATTTTGTTATTTTTTTTTCTTTTTTTGCTCCAAAACCAAAATATTTCCTCTGGAAACAGGAATGTTTTGTTCATATATGCTGCAGCCATAATCCTTGGATTTACTGTTCGGTTCTCTGATCTCGTCATTCTCCTCTATGGTATGGGCTCCCCAGCCAGACTACCATTGTACACCACCTGCCCTCCCCAAGAGATGTAGTCTGACAAGGGAACCCAGTCTATAGAGTAGAAGGAGGGCATGAAGCAACACAGCTACTTTGCAAATCATAACACTTTGGGTTTTGGCCCAAATATTTCAGCTTTTGATTTTTCTCCCAGAAGCCAATATTTTTCATGGGGAGGGGAACTTCTTCCCATTCAGCTCTAGTCAGAACCCTCAAGTTCCCTGCCCACATGCCTTGGAAGTAAATGTCTTCCTCATGCAATATTTTCCTAGCTACTTCCATCTTGTGCCATGTGACCTGGAATGACCATGTTAACATTTCAGATCCCATTTGGAGAGGTGCTCCTGAACCAAAATCTCAGAGCCAAGCATCTTACCCAATCTTCACAACTCTGCCTTATCTCTAGGATAGGTTGAACCATAAGACGGTAGTCCTGGAATTTTAGGAATGTTTGGATTATAGACTAGGTTCAATTATCCAGAACCATTCTGGTTCAGCTCAGTCATAACCTGAGATACCTCCACTACCCTTTTAATGTTGCCTTTTTCTCCTTGAAGCCTAGCCATGCAGATCATGCCAGTACCTCCTAGATGCACTGAGTAACACACATGTGTACTGCATCTTTCCTTTGCTTAAAATCTTGGTAAAAATATGTTAAAAGAAATACGAACCAATCAGTCCTCTTGTGAATGTGCAAAGGGACTATTTACCCCATCACAAGTCACCCAAATTCAAACCAGTCTCCATCTGAATTCTCAGAGCCCCACCTCCTGTCTGAGTGACACATTCACTAGTACATTTTAAATTTTCTACTCCTGGGTTTCATAGGTGGAAGTTGCCAGAATATGGTAGTGGCAAAAGTGTGGGGCTTTTTCACACTCGTATTAAAATGCTTTTGCTCAAACTTTCTAGAAAAATTCATCTTGGGTGGAAACCAAGGCTCAAAAATTTCAGTCCCAAAGTGTGAAACTTACGAGCAACTGAAAACAAGATTATAATGGAATAGTTTGTTATCCACCCATAATAATTATTGTCACCAATTTTCCAGGTATAACACTGAGATAACCAGCCACAGAAAATCTTATTATGATATGTGATAAATTATGATGAATTTAGGATTTATAGAACAAATTAAAACATTAAAACTTATATTTTGTAATTTAAACAAAGTGTTAATAAGGATGTCATACAATGACATCAAATTATACCATTAAAAATATATTTAGGAAGAATGCAAAATACATATTTACTAATTAGCTAATGCAGATTCTGTAATAAAAACAATCCTTTGGACTTCTACAGGATCTCAAAATGCTTTACAAACATTAAGGAACATAAAGTAACTATTGAAAATCTATTCAGTTTTCTGATGGTGAAAATGAGCCATGGAAAAGGTAAATCATTGCACAAGATCATAGAGAGAGTTAGTTGCAGAACCAGGAATAAAGCCTGCATATCATGACTTCCATTGCAATATTCAGAAGACTAGACATTTGCTATAGCAAATGATTCAGTTATGTTATATGGAGTTCAGGTTATCCAAATAATTAATAGAACGTCAGAAAACTTTTCTTCTGTTTCCACTGTTTCAAGCAAAGTATTACATGAAATTTTCTAAGGCTCAGCTATCTAAACCAAGAACAAAGTAATATTTCTTTAAATCTCTTTAATTCCTGAAAGGAATCTATGAACCTGGGGTTTAAAGATAACCTGCTAACAAGAACAGTTATTCAGACTCCACTGATGTGATGTATTTGTTAATGTCGACCTATGAAAGTACTCATTACCCCTCTCTATCTCTTCTTTGCAAAATGATCTTCAATGTGCTGTGCATGACTGTATTCTTGGTTTTAAAAATAAATTGTAGTGCTTGGCTTAGAGATCTATTTACGCCCCCTCCATGTGCCTCATTTTTTCAGGATTTAAGGCTCATATTGACAAAGTAGCTTGTTGCAAGTCCACAGCACCAGAACAATCACAGTGGTTTGCCCCATAAATTCCATGGACCAGATCCTGACTCACACTACATTTCTGTGCAACCATTATAGGTTCATAAAGCTACCCCAGGTGGGCTCCTGAGGATTTTCCCAATAGGAGGAAAATAGGAGGAAAATTGGAGGAAAATTGGAGGAAAACCATTATAGGTTCAAAAACCATTATAGGTTCATAAAGCTACCCAAGGTGGGCTCCTGAGGATTTTCCCAATAGGAGGAAAATTTCCAGGTGGCATAAAGCTGATTTGCTCCCTGAGGCCCTATACAATAATCACACATCCTGTCTGCCACAGTCCTCAATATCAGTGACAACATATTGCATATTTTATATCATTCTATTATTTGCCTTTGTTTATTTTGTAACCTCTCCCTTATTTAGCAGGTTTCCCCCCCACCCCCACTTAGAATGGAGAGGGAAAAATATACCAATCTCAGCTAAAAATAGAGAAAGATAATTCCAGAGAAATCTGGTCTGACCACTGACATTTCCACTTACCTAAACACAAACATTGGTTCTATGACTTACAGCAGAGAAGATCGGACTCATCTTCAGTATTCTGACTTGTAAGAGGCTTTTAACTAGACTCTCTTACCAAATCTCTAGTGTTTATTCATTCCATTCATGATGTCACATCAAAGACTAATGATGCACAATTCCTATTGATTACTCTCCTGGCTCTGGAGTTCAAGGCTGCTAAATAATTATTTGGGCAGTGTGTAATACAGGCATGTCAAAATAATCTGACTCCTCATCATTGTTTTAAAGATATAAGGGCTAATTTTTCAATGTGGGGATCTGAAGTTAGGTACCCAGAACACCTACCTTTGAGGGCTCACATTTTAAAATCTGGCTCACACGACCTCCATTCCCTTTGATCAAGACCATTCCTATCACTTTGATTGAAATGCATCACTGTCCTCCTTGTGTATATCTCAGCCTGCAGAGCACGTGAGCTGGGTAATAATGGCCATTCAGCAGCTTACATGTGAAATTATTTTCCCTGGACCCTTAACTTCTCTTCTGAGGCTTTCAGAATATTGGCCTGTTCCTTACTCATTAGGTGACTACCCAGTTACTGCAATGCCCCATAATGCCTGCTTAAAGTGATCACAGCTTATCAACATAAAGAGAAGCTGTATTATTTTTAATACAAGCAATCTGGAGCCTGAAGGGTTCAATTAAATTAAATGGAGGATCAAATTAGTCAGTAATTTAATTACACCAAGTGGAAGATAGAACAGACCCATGTGATCGCACCTCAATTTTCCTCTTAATCCTCCTTGGTCCCATAAAAAACACCCACATTGGAGGGATAGTTTCTTCAGGCTCAAAGTCTGGAGGAGGCTGTTTTTTGGAGCTCCTCAGTAGAAGTCCTGGCTCATTCAGTTGGAATTGGTGGTGCACCTCACCCCAACTTACATGCATCCCAGTGCAGAATTCGTTGTATCAGCAGTCCTCTCTCAAGAACTGAACTCCTTAGAATATACACTATCTTTATAGTACTGGAGTGAAATTAATTAATTAATCAGAGCAATAATTTAGGGGAATAACCTCACTAAAAAATGTTGCCTAAAATTCCTGAAAGATCACAAGAAGATGGAGAAGAAAAGAATGGAAGTATACATGGATCTTTTCTTGACACCTATGGAAAGCAATCTTCCCATTCATTACTCTCCCTGCTATACATCTGCCTTCTTATTGTGTAAGTCACAAACATTTGCACACCTATTGAATATCAAATGTATACAAGTTGCACTCTAATTCACATTACCAGTGAATTTGTGCCAACATGACTACCTATAAAATAAAGAAGAGAAACCATGCTATTCACGATGTTGGGTCAAAAGCCATGGGAAAAGATTTTCCAATATGTAATTTACATATAAACCAAAAGGAAGTATTTAGCAATCAAAAGCTTCTCATCTGCTGTTATCTCCACATTTACTTTACTAAAGTTCAGAGTGGTGAATGCCATATCATCTATCTGGACTGAATTTCACTGTGAGGTTTATGGTTTGGAATGAACAAGGTCTTATCTTCAAGACCAGTCACTAAAAGCCTTTCTTCTGAAACCTCCTCTTATTACTCGGGTTTACACTGTAGCCAGGAGTGCTGCTTTCTTTCCAGCAATAACACTATACAAACCTTAGACTCCTTGCAATTTGTATCCAGCAGCAGAGCCCGGACAAGAGATGTTGTTGCTTGTGTTCCAGAGTTAAGACCTATTTTCTTATGCTTCATCACATTTCTTTGCCTTGAATTGCTCCTCTCAGGTACTGCTCCCCTCACGTTTGGCAGACCGTGCTCACAAGAACTTTGAGAAGGTGAAAACTAATAATGGGAGAATGGAAGCAGAATGAGGATTTCCATCCACTCAACAGCTTTCTCCATGCCCACTAATAAAGCTGGAATTACGGAGAAATGTATGAGAAACAATATTGCTCTCTGGATGTTGTTATGCATTTTCCTAGTGTCTTCTATCTGAAAGTCCTCAAAGCACCATTCACAGGCATGAATTAAGGTTCAGTTCACCCCACACAAGACACAGTAACACCACTTCCACAGGCCATTACCCTCTGATCCCATTAAGGATTACCAAAAGAAATTACACCATCTGCTCAAGACACTCCCTGAAAAAGCATAGGAACAAATCTGCACAGACACACTCCTAGAACCCTGACCAGGGGTATTCTATCTGCTACCCAAGATCCATAAACCTGGAAATCCTGGATGCCCCATCATTTCAGGCATTGGTACCCTAAAGCAGGATTGTCTAGCTATATAGACTGTCTCCTGAGGCCTTATGCTACCAGCACTCCCAACTATCTTCAAGACACCACTGACTTCCTGAGGAAACTACAATCCATTGGTGATCTTCCAGAAAACAACATCCTAGCCACTATGGATGTAGAAGCCTCTACACCAGCATTCCACACAAAGATGGATTACAAGCTTCAGGAACAGTAGCCCCAGTAATGTAATGGAAAACTTGGAGGCTGAACTTTGTGACTTTGCCCTTACCCACAACTATGTCATGTTTGGGAACAATATATACCTTCAAGTCAGCAGCACTGCTATGGGTACCTGCATATGCCAACATTTTTATGGTTGACTTAGAACAATGCTTCCTTAGCTCTCATCCCCAAGTGCCCCTACTCTGCTTGAGCTACATTGATGACATCTTCATCATCCAGACCCATGGAAAAGAAGCCCTTGAGGAATTCCACCATGATTTCCATCCCACTATCAACCTAAGCCTGGACCAGTTCCCACAAACGATCTGCTTCCTGGACACTACAGTGCTAATAAGCGATGATCACATAAACACCGCCTTATACTGGAAACCTACTGACCACTATACTTACCTTCATGCCTCCAGCTTCCATCCAGGATACATCACACGATCCATTGTTTACAATCAAGCTCTAAAATACAACCGCAATTGCTCCAATCCCTCAGAGAGAGACAAACATCTACAACATCTCTATCAAGCATTCTTAAAACTACAGTACCCACCTGCTGAAGTGAAGAAACAGAATGAAAGGGCAAGAAGAGTACTCAGAAGTCACCTACTACAGGACAGGCCCAACAAAGAAAGTAATAGAACACCACTAGCTGTCACCTTCAGCCCCCAACAAAATCCTCTCCAGCGTATCAAAGATCTACAACCTATCCTGAAGGATGATCCCTCACTTTCTCAGATCTTGGGAGATAGGCCTGTCCTTGCTTACAGACAGTCCCCCCTCCCCAACCTGAAACAAATACTCACCAGCAACCACACAAAAACACTGACCCAGGAACCTATCCTTTCAGCAAAGCCCGGTGCCAATTCTGTCCACATATATATTCAGGTGACATCATCATAAGACCTAATCACATCAGCCACACCATCAGTGGCTCATTCACCTGCACATCAGCCAATGTGATAATGCCATCATGTGCCAGCAATGCCCCTCTGCCATGTACATTGACCAAATTGGACAGTCTTTACACAAAAGAATAAATGGACACAAATCTGACATCAGGAATCATAACATTCAAAAACCAGTAGGAGAACACTTCAATCTCTCCGGTCACTCAGTAACAGACCTAAAAGTGGTAATTCTTCAACAACAAATATTCAAAAACAGACTCCAGAGAAAAAGTGCAGAATTAGAATTAATTTGCAAACTTAACACCATTAAATTAGGCTTGAATAAAGACTGGGAGTGGCTGGGTCATTACACAAACTGCAATCTATTTCCCCATGTTAATTTTCCCTTACTGTTATTCACACCTTCTTGTCAACTGCTTGAAATGGGCCATCCTGATTATCACTACAAACGTTTTTTTTCTTCTGCTGATAATAACCCAACTTAATTGATTAGTCTCTTAGAGTTGATATGGCAACCTCCATCTTATCATATTCTCTCTCTCTATATATATGTATATATCTTCCTACTGTATCTTCCACTCCATACATCTGATGAAGTGGGTTTTAGCCCATGAAAACTTATGCCCAAATACATTTGTTAGTCTCTAAGGTGCCACACATACTCCTTGTTCTTTTTGCTGATACAGCGTAACCCTGCTACCACTCTGAAACAATAAACCTTGTTATTCCCATTTCACAGATTGGGCAATTCACTTAATTTTCCCCATGTCAGATAGCACATCTGTGGTATAGATGGACTAGAACTCAAATCTCTTGCCTCTGAGTTCTGTGCTTAAACTACAAGACAATAGAACTTGAAATAAATGTTATTTTATTGGCCTGTGTGGAATGTGCCCTTTTCATAACAGACTTAAGCTATGGTGCACTGGAATGGTAAGTAAAGTATTATTCTCAAACCAGTTAGAAGGGGTGGGGGTGGGGGGAAATCCCTGACACAAACAGGCTTTGTTTTCCTTGAACGTATTCAAAAACTATTTGAATGGGGGCAGGAGAATTACAAATTCCTTTGAAAATAAAATATTAAAAATTAGAGAGTAGCCCAAATAAAAACCATATCTCTAAATGCCCCTGAGCTCCCATGGAGTGTTTGAAACCTGAAGCTTAGGGTTTTGTAAATGACCACTATCTCTTACAGAGGTCTGAATCAAAATTGTGGGCCCAAATGCTACTGATCTGAGAAATACTCAAAACTCACTGCAGCTTATAGGTTATCTCTGTAGAAACACAGTGGTGAAGTAGGCCCATTTATTCCATCTCCGAGAAAAAACTGTGAAGAAAAGAGGAAAAGCAATAAAATGAAAATGAAACATTGCCCTCCAGTTATCTCACTGCCCCACAGGAAAAGCAGCAAAGTAAAGAAGATGGTTCACTCTTCTGCTATCTTTCATTGTCACTACACTGAAATGTTATCATCTCCGCTTGTATAAAATTCTGAAGCTGTTCTGTACTATTTTATAGAAGATGAATTTAATTCTCATATGAAATTCAAAAATCGTCCCATGCAATTAGTAGGTTTAAAAGCCAAAGATGAAATTAAATATATATATATAAATGACTTTACTAAGCTTTCCTGCAGCTTCAATTCATGGAGCAATTAGACTATTTCTATTTAATATGAATTTCACATATTATTTCAATGACACAAGTCTGTTTGACTATTTTACATTCAGTCATTTAAAGGCCACAGTTCAACTTCTGTACTCTCCCTAATTAAGTACATATTTCATTATTTCTGATTCATGAAAATGCCTTTCTCTCGCTTTATTTAAAATGAATGTAAAGGAAAAGAACTCTCAAAGGGGAATTCCATGCTCTATTGACAATACAGGCTTAGCCCATGTGAACATTTAACGTTTCAAGAATTTCTGATTCCTACTGATTGTTATTATCCAGATGTAGGTCCAAATTCTGTTCTCATTCCCACAGAAAAATGTGAAACTGAGAGCTGAATTTGGACAAAGTGTGAAGCTGACTCTGTATCTGAGATTAGTCCTTACACTGATTAACTTAATCCTTAACAAATGATGAGTCCCAAATGTCTGTTGGGCCTTCCAGTATGAGGACAATGCTGCATCGATATGTCAGCCCGCATTGACCCAAAATTCTGAAGTGAATATTTGTCCCAAAGGATTAATACAAAAACGGATGCCAAGCCCTCAGGTCCAACAGAGCTACATTCAGCAATAGAACTTGAGGAGAATGCAATTGTATCTTAAAGCCACCTTCGTAATCCTCTGATCTTATGAGCAGTCAGGGCTGATTCTCTGCCAAACACGAATGATACTTTGCTTAAAGTCTGAGAGCCAGAGTCTGTTCAGCTTTAGCTCTCCTCTAATTTATGTCAGTAACTGCCTCCTGTGGATCATTTTGTCAGCCCAGAGTGCCAACAATTCTAACCTCATCCCCTCTTGCCTTGTTGCAAGTGTGTGAGGGTAGAAGGGGTAAGGAAGATGTGCCATACAGCAAGTTCTGCTAGCTCTGTGCCATCCAGGGCTTCCCTGATACAAAGGCAGCATTCTATCCTTTGTGCCACGGGCACAGTAGAAAATGGTTCAGAGTGGAGACAAAGGATCTGCCCACACTAAATATCAAATCTGTGCAAGTTACAATACTTCACCACGTCCGCTATTACTTGTATCCCCATTAAATAAGTCATATTTATAGGACTGTTTCTAAGGCCACAGGAAAAGATCTTGCAACAACATTTCATTAGGTGTTAACTAGGAAAAGAATTCTCAGGCAGGAGTTTCCTATCTGTTGCCCTTTTACTAGGTTGCAGTTCAGAGTCTTTCAATTGGCCTGGCTTCTGCTGTATAAGGCTTTGATGGGGAGTGGATGGAATCTTATCCACGGGGCTGCCAATGGAAGGGGATTAGGGGGCGACATCATAACTTTCAAGATTAGACAGGTAGCAACAGGCAACATGTGAAGGGCAAGGAAGACCATGGTCACCTTGAATAGAGGCAGGAGAGGCCCACAAGTACTGTTGTGCTCCACGCCTTCACAGGAGAACTCAGAGCCTCCTTGTGCCTCTCTTCCCTTCCACACCTTCACAAAAACTGAACATAATAGAGAAAGAAAGCCTCTCTTGAAATTAACTTACTATGGACCTGATTCTGTAGCCCTTACTGATGTTGAGTAGTGCTTACTCTACATGAGCATAGGCACTAACTCCATGGGTTCTCTGGGGCTGGAGCATGCACAGAGAAAAATTAGCGGGTGCTTCGTACCCACTGGAAGCCAAGCTCCCTCCCCTCACCTCCTTCTCCTCCCCGCAGAGCATGCTGCAACCCTGCTTCTCCCCCTTCCTCCCAGCACTTCCTGCTCCCCTGCCACCTAACAAGAGTTTGGCAGCATTTAGGACTTTCTGGGAGGGAGTGGGAGGAGTGGGGATGTGGCGCACTCAGAGGAAGAGGCTGAGAAGGAGCAGGGACTTGGGGGAAGGAGTGGAATGGGGACGGGGCACGGGTGGTTCGGAGGGGGTCGGGGGAGACAGGCCAAGGGTGGGGCCAAGAGCAGGGCCAGATTGAGCACCCACTGGGCAGAGGGGAAGTCGGCTCCTATGTACATGAGTAGTCCTGTTGACTTCAATTGGATTAGTGCTTCTCCCATTTAGTAAAAGTTGCAGAACTGGTAAATGTCCTAAGGAATCAATAGAATGCACCAGACCCGGGATCCCATTTAGTTCAGTACCTAAATCTAAGCATAGAAAATGTTGGCCCTTAACTTTAAATATTAGCTAGTTGAATGCATCATAAAAACTGTCTGGTCATTTTTTAAAACTATTTAATGTCTGGTAAACACGCCCTGACTCTCAAGCTGGCCTGAGCCAAATGGAAAGGAATAGCAAATGGGGTGACTCAAAATGCAGGGGTGGGAAATTAGAACATAATAAAGTAAATGGGGCTGGCCACTTAAATCAATGTCACTTTTATTTCTTTAGTACGTGTAAACACACAGATATCTAACTTCAGTTTCACAAGTCTGATTTATGACATAAACGGCATACAACAGAAAGGAGAGAAAAGCAGATTCTGATGGGATACATTTAGATCCAAAGGCTAGGAAAGACTGTCACAAAGATAAGCACTTAATAGGTAATAAACTCATATTAATATAAAGGTAAAAGCATTGGAACTAACACAATGCAATTTATTAGTCATATGGAGTGGTTTAGGTTTAGATAATATCCTATTAAAGATTCAAGAAGCTTTTTCTGTGACCTGAATGGGAATGAATCTTGGCAGACAGCAAACAGGCAGCAACAACTATGATCATCTCTGCAAATTTGCTCTTCTTCTCACAGCAGATTTCACCTTTGAGCCACACACCACCAGTTTCTCATTCTAATTGATTACTTACAGGGAAACTCTGGCCAATCAGTGTTCTGTCACATTCTGTATTAGTTGTACATTTGTGTCCAGAACTGACCTATGCTCACTCTTGAAAACAAACAAAAAAAAATCAATCCCAGTTTCAACAGAATTGGTGACAGCCATGTGACCTTTGAGCTGCTGCAACTTAGGACAGATCTGGGTCTGTCCAAGTCCAGATTTGCTGATCTTTTGGACTATCAGACTTACCTGTTTTTTCTGCCTTATATGGGGCAAGAGGGGAAGAAGGCTGGAGAGGATTGTTTGGAGAACGGAGAGAGGATGGGAAGAGATAGAGAGGTCTTTTTCTCTATGGTCTATTTTTATATACTTTGCTTGAACTCTGGGTCAGACTCTGAGCTGACTTCAATGGCACTATGGTCGCTAGCTGAGGATCTGGCCCTGTGGATGAGATTCACTCTACAAACACAATGGAGCATGCATACTAATATGCTGGAGAGACAATTTGGGTTTCAGCAGAGAACAGCAGATTTATATTTCACTGGTGCCTCATGGGAAACTCATTCATATCCCAGCTGGCCTGGTCCTGCCCTTTTCAATTTGTAGGTTTTGTCCTGGGCTCTGGGCTCCCCAGTGCTGCTGGGATGTATATAGATCTTGTCAGCTGTATATGCCACTCTGTACCTTGTCAGGCTTTCTGCTACTGAGGGTGTGGGGTTTGAAGCCCAGGTTCGTGGATGAACCAAACCCCGAGTTTAATTTTTGTATCCCACTCAGGGAATTTGAGATGTATCATTGAAAACTAACCCATTACCTGACAGCCTGGAGGATCCTCCTTATGCTACATCATTCACAGACTGAGCACAACAGGCTCAGGGTCCTGTGCTGGAGCAGCTGGGTAGCCTGTGTTGTACAGTTTCTCTCCAGCGATAATGTGAGGACCTGTTACTGTGACACTAACTCCCAGGCTTGACTGACATGAGAACTATGAAGACATTGGAACAGTTTTCTGCCACTTTCCCTGCACAAAGTTGCCCTTAAGCTGACTTAACCAGCTCTCAGAGAATCTCCCCTGCACAGCTGGATCCTTGGGTGACCCTTTCTGAAGTCAGCCCAGAGACCAGGGCCAGAGGATGTGGGGGTAGCTGAGTTTCCCTTGGGGCTCACTGAGAATCAGCATCATTTAGAACTTCAGACGGATCCAAGTTATACCAGGGACCAGCCCTGTGGAGTGCTTCATTTGTGCCTTATAAGGACTACCCCTTGAGTCCATGGCCTACTCAGTGGTTGACATCTTTTCTGAGACTTCTATATAGGACCCTGCCAAGCCTTAGGGACAAGAAGCTACATAAGGCTAGTGCTTCATGGGCTGTAAGCTCTTCAAAGAGATGGGGAGAGACAGGTATATGACCGAATTTCCCCCTTCTGTCCAGGTGCACAGAGCTACCAGCCCTAGATGGCGGTGCACACTGCATCCTGCTAAGTAATAGCACAAGGGCTGTCTCTCCCTGGAGCACATTCTCACAGAACTTATACCTCAGGTCTGTGCTACGTGCCTTGTTCATGGTGAATCAAGTCAGGAACAGTGTCCAAATCTCCATACTCCCTTTTTGTCACTGTTTTGCTGGCTCGTGCACAAACCGGCGTCCAGCTGCTCAAGCAGAACAGCACAGCTGGTGAAATATATTTCTTTTTATAACTCATTCTGGATATGTACAGAGCAAACACATTGATAATACATGTCCTTACTTCCCTTCAGGAGAGAACCGAACCACAGAAACTAAAGGCAGAAAAGACTGCTTACAGGTCAGATTGTGCCTGGCTGCTCCCTGGGACTGGGGGAGGGAAACAAGGGAGAGAGGGAACAAAGAACTTCCTTATCATCATGTTTACCCTTCACAAAGGCTGGGTAACCATTGCAGTCCATATGCATCTCTTTCTTGGTGCATCTTCAGGGGCAGGGCAAGTTGGGGAGCCATGGTTTCTCCATCCCTTCCATGCCATGATGGTACATTCAGGTGGAAGCACAATGCCTTCCCTGAAAGGAATACTCCCTCTGGGAGCAGCCAAATTGCTCCAGGAGTGATTCCAAGGCACAGTCTGTCCCAGAACTCCCCTGGTATGGGTTTGTTCTACACCACCCCCAATACAAGCCAGTGTCAACAAGGAATGGTTCCGTTCTACACTAGCATCTCTACCTACTCTGTTCCTTCCCACGCCATCTCAGGCTTTCTCAAGGCTTTTCCTACTGTACACTCTCCCAATTTTCTTTTGTGCAGTTTTAAAGGACTCGAGTGACAACATATTCACTCTGCAAGGAGACTTTGTCCAGTGGAGGATTTAAACTTTTTCAAATATTAGTTTTTGCAAAGGCATCAAAGAGTACTCCCATCCCCAAATTCATGTTACTGCAGCATGGAAATAATTATCTATGAAAATTCCTTTGGGGACACTGGAAATCCGGTGAATAAAAAAATGCACCATATGATATTGTTTCTCCCCATCAAACACAAACACATGCCTAATTATCCTTCTCAACTGCTATTAAACTTAATTGGAGTATATAGCTTAGTGAACTTCAAACAAAAGACTAGACATTGATTAAAAATAAAAAGAGCAACACCTAATATTATATGAGATGAGGTAAATTACAAGAGAAATCAGTGCTCCTACTTCAAAGCATAAACTTATTATCAACAAGGCCCAAGAAGAAACCCCATTATGGTAAATTTCAGGGCAAGGTGCATTAGTGAGGTTTCAGTTGGATCATCATGCACTGAGTGCAATAAAAGCACATTATTAGAAAGAACTAGTCCAACATTTCATTTGAATTTTTTTACCAAAAAATGGCCTTTTTCAAACCATACATTTTTGCTGGAAATTTTTGTTTCTTTCTATTTTTTTTTCATTTTTTAGATTAAAAACCATAATTCAGATTCTTTTTGCTTTTCACTGGAAGGCCAGAAACTTTCTGTGAAAATTTTTGGGGGGAAATTGAAAATTTCAATTTCATTTAAAATATTTTTTCACAAAACCCCCCACATTTTCTGACCAGCTAGCTCTATTAATAATTTTAGGGAATAACTGATCTGTTGCATGATGGCAATTCCTTATGATCTTAAACTTATCCACACACTGATTATTTTACTGTCTTTCCATTGTGATCTTTATTCTGAATTATTGAAAACATAATTAGGTGATTGAGGGTCACATCCTGGGCCTGCTGAAGACAATAGAAGTTTTACCAATAGGTCCAGATTTTGGTCCTTTAGATCTAGCTAGCAAAACTGATAATGCTATGGCAGAGAGGAGTTGGGTAGCAGACTTAATAGAAAAGATGCTTAGACCTAAAATCAATGAAAGACTGGCATGATATCTGGCCACCATTGGAAAGGTCTGATAGAAAAACTCCACAGCTCAGAGACTGAGAGGAATGACCAGATATTTAGTTTGGGCAATGGAAATCACTGAATAATGAAGATATATAGAGGTTCTCGAGGTTCTCGTGTGTGTCTCTCTCTGTGCGTGTGTGTGTTTACTTTTACTTAATCATGCAGTTGGGCCAGGGTGGAGACTAGAAGGATAATTAATAAGATGATTTCATATGCATTTCTAAGGCCAAATTGACACTGGAGTAAACTGGCTCAGTTCCACTGACTTCAATGGTTTTAAGTTTGCTTCTGCTAGTCATGAATTTGTCCCCTAGCATTTCAGTCGAGTGGCAGAACTAAGAACGAGTGATTGGAGTCAGGACCTCTTCCTTAGTTCTTGCTCTTAGTTCTGTCCCTGAACTAAAATAGCTACTGGTCAAGTTGCTGAACTGCTGTATGCATTGGTTTACCCAGATGTAAAATAATATTATTACCTTCTACAGAGGAGTGCTATGCTGTTTAACTAAAGCATTTTTAGAAATTAGTGAACGTCATAACAGAAGTACAAAGTGCTGCCTTACTATCATTATTTTATCATTAACACTGCAAAAAAAATTTACATTTAAAAAAAAAAAGAAAAAGAAAATTCATCTACTGGCATGAGAACCCACTGGAGCATACTCTAATAAAGAACTCCAGAGGAGAGTCATAAACACAATTACTCAAACTGTCTTACTAGCCACATACCCGCCATGCACCTCTCATTGGTAAGCTTACACGTCTGTCGTTATCTATTCTTAGAAAGTCTCTGGAGTCTGGGAATCACACAAATAACTGTGGCAAAATAGAAATCTAGAAGAAGGCCTCAGGGAGTCCACAGAAACCTCTCTTATCTTGTAAGAGGGACTCGTCTTGACAGTCTGGGGTGCCTCTTCGGGTAATCCTCAGACAACCCCAGAATTTTCCCTGGATTAATCTAAAAAGAGGGCAAATATGTCCTTATGTAAACTTTACATTTCTGTTCCTTTCTACCCTGGTTATTATTCAACACAACAGCGGTAGCGTGCTATTGATAAAAAATATATAACCATACTTAGGACAGTTGCAGAGTATCCTCTTATGATTCCAATTTTATAGTGTAAGCTCCTAATGCATTTTACATCCCCCGCCCTGCAGATGTCTCTACAGGAGCCAATGAAATGATCTATGATTCATGTTTCTCGTTACAAGCACAGTTACAGACTTAGCAAATAACAACCAAGTCACTTTAGTCCATGTGTCTTTTGTCCTGAGAGTAAAAACAGGATTAGAAAAATAATATAGAAAATAGTAAGACTCTGACACACTGCAGAGCCTTTCTGATGTCTTGTAAGCACAGTTGTACTGCATATGTCATTCTGCATCTGATTTTTATTTCATTACTTTTGATATCTCTGTATCATGTTTGTGAATCAAAAATAAATGCACTTAGACCCTCCTTGTCCACACGCTCCTACCTTATTTAAAGCTTTACTCTATCTAAAAAAGGCAGAGAGCCAGATTCTCATCTCAATTATCCCAGTGGTAAGGAGTAACCCCAGTGAACTCAGTTACACAGTTGCTAAGTGGAAAACATGGGAGTTACATTTGATTTTCCACCCACATAGCTGAGATCAGAATCCAGGCCATAACTTTAAATACATTTAGAAGAGTGGGCTACGAGAGGAAATTTATGTATTTTATACACACATACACACACACACACACACACACAGACTCTGATCTCTCTTATACCAGTTTTACAGTGCAACTTTAAGTCAGATTCTTCATACATTTATGCAGTGCTGTTCTCATTGAAGTCAATGAAAGTTGCATGGCTGTAACCAAGAAGAGAATTTGGCCTATTGATTTCAGTGCAGTTACTCCTGGTATATATAGAGGCTTATGTTAGAATCAGAGCATGGTTCAGCAGGATTTTTTGGACCTGATTTGCCACTGGCTCCATTCCTCTTTTACACAGTTACTCTATTAAATTCAATAGTTACAATAGTAAAAAACTAGATTTTAACTGACAAACATTTTGGTGTCTGCTCACTTGACCTAGTTTCCAATGGACGGATAATTTTCTAAATATTTCTCTTTCCAATGTTCTGGATGACTCAAACTTTTGGATTATTAATACCATATTCTACGACAAATGTGTTTGAAAAGCAGGGAGTTTTAACACAGATCAGGCACTAAACTCTTCTTTGTTCTAATTACACCTCTCAACTGACCTCTTTGGAAAGAGAAAACAAAGAGGAAGCTAATATCTCCTGCATATTAAATCATATTTGCAATTTACAGAAGAACTACTACAAAATATTTTGTTAGAGAAACATAAATATTCTACCTCATTTTGCAAAGAGCTTATTCTGGTGCTAGATTCTGATACCCTTACTCACATCTGGTGCATTACTGTAATCTAAGCGTATCAGGATCTGGCCTTTTACATTTAAACAGTTACATGTCATGTGGCAGGCTCTTCTCAAAATGCAGCAAAAGGTTGTACACAGAAACTCTATAAAATATGGTGCCAATTGAATAAATCCAATACTGAGAAGCAAAGTACAAACCCCATTGGTCTGATTGTGCTAAAATAGTTTGAATCATTGTTTTCATTCTAAATATATGTATCATGTGGTGTACATGTAACAGTATTTCATAACTCAGTGACCAGTGCAGTTGCTTCCCTCTTGTAAAGCTAATAACTTTCAGTTTTCTGACACATCAAAGGAAAGCCCAGTGCATTTTTGAAAGCATAGAACATTCTGCAGAAAGAAAACTAAGCCAGTTTTTCATCCACAACCCTTGTTTCTCTTTCTGCTTATTCCAAACTGCAGCTTGAGTATTAACTATTCTAAAACTATACCCTACGGTTGCTCCTTCTCCAGAGGTAAAGCTGAAGCTGCTAGAATGCTGCAGGAGGTGCAGTAATAAAGCAAAATCTGCCACTCAGAATAATGGCAGAGTTCAATCAATTCAAGTCCCCACTTTATCAAGCACTAAGATGACATTTTAGTAATCCATCTGTCCACCACATCCCGAAAAGGTCACAGTCTCGGGCAAACAAATGGTAAAGTATTGCTAAAAGAACCATCCCCATGGACAGGTCCCCATTAGTAAAGTCAGGTTCAAGGCATGTGTGAACTTCAAAGAGTGCTCTACTTTACCTTAGTTATTTTTCTTGCCACATCCTTTCCATCTGCGTGGTGTGTATATTACACTCGTTTTGCATACCCACTGAAAACCAAATTGATGCAAGTCATTTTCTGATCGTCTCTTACCAGACAGGGCCCAACTGTACCCCCTTGCTGCCACTGATACTTCATTTGCATCTTTGTTTACATCAACAATGAACTTGGTCCAAGGTGCTAGATCCCCAAACAGTTCAAGAGATTGCAGTAGACATGCATGAAAAGACACCTTGCTGATATTCTTAAGTTTAAGCAAACTAGGGTGACCAGATGTCCTAATTTTATAGGGACAGTCCGCTTTGGGGTTTTTTTTCCTATATAGAATCCTATAAACCCCACACCGCTGTCCCAAGTTTTCACACTTGCTCTCTGGTCACTCTAAAGCAAACAAACCAACCAACCCTACATTTGCAATTTGGGAAATTAGCAGAACTTTCTGAATTAATGAAGAAAAAGCCAATGATTTTTCCACAGAACTACATGATCTGATGTATCTGATCTTCTTTTTTAGGAGACACACTTTGTCTTCATTTCACTTAATGACAACAAGGTAATGTCTAACGGTAAAATCCACCATTAAAAACTAAACTTAGAATATCACCTGAAAAAAGCAGCTAATGTTTTCCTATGGCAGGTGCAAATGGAATTTTCACTATCCAAGTATTACTGTAGAAATATTGGTGCTCCAAATAACTAGTGTGTATGTTTTAAGGACTAGAAAATGTGTGTTTATACAGTGCCTATCACAATGGGTATTGGTCCATGACTAGGTGTTATAATGCAAATAATAATATAGACTTAATGGATTGCTTGCTTTTGTTAATTGTCTCCACTAAAACTATCTAATGTCACATTAAATCTGTAATAAACTTTACTAAAAACAAACAGTAATGGCCTGAACTACTTGACTGCCTTCAGTCTTGCTAATTATCATCCTTCACAACAGCCATTTGATGCTTGTTTAAGGCAGTGTGTGTTTTCCCCATTTGTGCTCACTTGAGGATTGATTGTTTACTTTTCAAACTCAACCAGCAGAATCATTCCATCTCCTATCCATCCCTTTCATTCATTAAGAGGTCCCCTAAATCACAAATAAATGTAAGGATTTGTTAAATTTACAGATTCACACAGATTCATAGATTCAGAGGCCAGAAGGTCAGGAAGTCATCTAGTCTGATCTCTTGGCCATAGAACAACTCCAAAATAATTCCTGTTTGAAACCTGATTCAAAGAAAGCTACTGTGGAACCTGATAGATTTCAATGTCTTGTTGCCTTTTTAATTGAACAGTTCCAATGTATGCTTACTTGTTGGTTGGTTGGCTTGTTTAATGACAGAGAACCATTTGGCTTTTGAAAGTAGCCTTTAGACTCAGAGTTTTTAAAATACGTCACTTGAATATCATGAGTACCAGAGCGGGAGCTAGCGCACTGGGGGCCTTAAACAGGAATATTCTCCCTGCCCACACACATAAATACAAGACATAATAAAATGAATGGGGGAAGGGAAGCCTTGAGCTGCTCAGGGCCCTGTGCAATTGTTTAGCCTGCTTATGCAAAGTGCCAGCCCTGACCAGTACCAAGATTCGGCCATATACAAAACTATTTAAGAAAATAAACATGTATCCACATTAAAATTTCACTCATTTCAAAACAAATCAGGTGTGGTCTTTCTTTGAATGTGAGCCCATGTTGCCTTAAGCACTACCCTTCTTTTGTAGTCCTTGTACTTCTTTCTGGATGAAAGCATGACAGTTTATTTTTAGTAAACTTTTTCAAGGAGTTTTATTTTAAAGCCTGGCTAATCTTCACTGCTCCATAGACAAGGCTGATCTCTTGATAAATCTTAGCTCAGATTTGTGGTGAGCTGCAAGAAGATACCGAATGGCTTTTCAATTAATCCTCCTTTATATCTACCCCATTGAAGAGAAGACTTATTGTAAATCAACTACAAAAAAGCAGCTGGAATGGTTGAGACACTTTCCTGTTTAAGATTCTAGTGTAATCTTAATAGTGTCTGGGGGAGGAGGGCTCCATACACCTGTGTTTTTCTTAGTTTTTCTCTTTCTTTCTTGGGGTATTTTTAGAATCACTGGAGAAAAACAAATTCACACAGCTCTGCCTGTAATTGCTCACTGTATTTTAAGGAGGCAGAACTCACACCTGTCTCTAGTTTTCTTGCATTAGGCATGAGATTTTGTTATCTTTATCTTAGCCTACATAGCTACCAAAGGTCTCTTTTCTCGGCTATTGAAGAGGAAATGGACTTGTGGGTGGCATATTTATGGGCAGCCCTGGATATTATATTGTTGTTATAATGTATGAGAGAGGCTCCCAGGTAAAGGGTGGGCTCCTGTAGATTAGAACATGAATAATACTAAAATCATTCATATTATTTAAAGCCTCTGTATGCCCCATTGGATCAGCGGTTCCACAGACTGAGAATATGCTCTATGGGGAGTTGTTTCCTTTTATTTTTCTGTTCTTGAGCTTTCTGCCATTCATTCTGAGTGCTCCCTTCCCTGGCACTGCAAGAAAGCCTGATCACTAGTCCCTGCACGCACCAGGGAGCAGGTTTCTTGCCCCAGTCCACTTCCTTAGTGCCGATTTGATGGCACAAAGGGAGTGAACACTAGCCACATCCTCCTGGAGACCCCAGCAGGCAGAAAACCATCCCAGCTACTCTCCCTGGAGCTCCCAGTGCAGTGGACATGCTGGAAGCAGAGAAGGGCATGTTAAGACCACGGAGAGGTGAGGAGGATGAATAGGCAGAGAGGGCAGTGCTTTTCTATCCTCACCTGGCAGTCAGCCCTTAAGGATTATTACTAGTGCAAGTTAGAGAAGCCAATTGACTGCTCTAACCTGCAATGAAGCCAGGGTTGGCAGAGACTCAGCCAAGAAGCTACAACAGGCTCCCTCCCAGACCTCTCCCTGCTTCACCAACCATCGACTCAGTGAGGCAGAGAACCTGACCTACAAGCTTAAATATCTATAAAGGGCTCAGTCCTGCAACTCTCATTTATGCACGTAGCCCTATTGGCTTCAACGGAACTGCTTGTGAAAGTGTCAGGAATCAGGGCCTGCAGGACAGCTAGTCTCCAGGAAGCCTTATCAGTACCGTTGTCCTGCAGCAGGCCGGAAGACTGGCCACACCACCTGATTGGCAGCAAGGGCAAGCAGGCCAGCTCTTAAGCCATCAGGAGAAGCAGCTTGCTGGGTTCTCAGTGTTCTTACCCATCACTGTGCATGTTCTTGCATTACCTTGTTCCTTCTGCTCCTGCCTTGTACCTGGCCTTGCAGCTGTCCTGCCCTGGCCTTAAGCTCCTCCTTGCCTGCTACCCTGCCCACTCCAGTTACTGACCTCCAGCTTGACCCTCACCTCTGGCTCCTGACTACAGATTCCAGCTTAACCCTGAGCTCTGGTTCTCAGTTTTTGCCTTTAGGTTTTACCCTTGGTTACTGCCACTCTGGCCAGTAGGTTACACCACCCTCATCCCAGTCGGCTGACAGAGAGCAAATTTTGCAAAACTGGGCTATAACTCTTCTCTCATATGCTACATAATCCCAGCATTTTCCTCTCCATTTCAGAGACAGGGATACAAATACCTACAACAAAAGACTTCAGACTGTGCAATTTTTCCTAAAATGAGACAGCAATCTGCTGCTAATCATGGGATGTTTGTTGAATTATGGGGCAGCTGAGTGCCTTGCAAATACATGCAAATATCTTAGTTATGCTCCACTAGATCTCATAAATGAGACTGTAGTGGTAGTGTTTTGTCCTATTTTGGGCATGGATTTCAGGTCTTTGATTCCTGGCAGCAGTTCATACATCTCTGAAGGGGAAGTCAGCTTGCTGATTATGGTAGGATTTAACTCCTGTCAGCCTGTGTAAAGAGAACCCTGGGTACCGTTATTGGAATAACAGATGACTTGGCTGCCTCCTAACTGGAAAAGAGGAAAAGATCTGAAAGTTAGTAATGGGGATGGGTGGAAAATGCTAGCAAGAAAGCAAGCCCCTGGAGCTTGCAGTAATTCACTATTTATCTCATTCATGTGAAGTAAAGAATATGTGCAAAAAAATGGTACTAATCATATCAGCTGATAGACCTGGCCTGTTCCCATTCACCTACATATTGTTGCATTAGAA
The DNA here is from genome assembly GCA_007922305.1 of Dermatemys mawii. Classification (NCBI taxonomy): domain Eukaryota; kingdom Metazoa; phylum Chordata; order Testudines; family Dermatemydidae; genus Dermatemys; species Dermatemys mawii. Next base: position 27,609,292 of record ML677332.1, read on the forward strand.
GGATTTCTGGAGCATTAGCCTGTCAGCCATCCTTTAGCCCATTACATCAGTCCCCGAGGACTTTGCATGGTAATAATGATAGAGGAGCTGAGAAAAAAATTCCATGCTCCAAAATCCCAAAGGCATTTCCTGAGCATTTTATTACATTTCTTGCTATTTGATTGGTAATGTTTCCTTTTTCAGTAATGAGGAAGAGGGAGTTGGCTGTTATTTCTGAATCATGATTACTTCTGCCTTTACTGAGCAGTTAAAAAATCTCCCAATGGCAGCCTGAATGCGGGTATGATAACTCGCCCACACTGCTCACATGTTGAGTCTTTTTTATCCCCATTGTTCAATATCCATTGACATATAGTTCAGAATCATGTGGGCCTAGCCATTAGGACGCGCTTACCTCAGACTGGCAAGCTGAGCCTTTTTCTTGCACATTGTGCTAAGAGACATATTTTCCCTCCTAGAACAAAGCTGGCCTTTTGAAAGTGATCAGACAGCACAGTGAGGAGCATAGACTATGCAGGTGGGTAGGTGATCCTTCTCCATCAGTTGTGCTGTGCCCACTGACTGGATCCCAAAAACATTCCAGAGGAAGATTTTAAAGCCGGTTAGACTATCCATCTCCCACCAAGATTTAATGAGAGAAGGTGGGCTCTTAACTTCCTTTGTGACCTTGAAAATCTCCACCCCCCGCAATGAAATAAGAGATAAAACAGACACATCTAGGCCATCACACATGACAATCTAGGATTGTTCTCTGCAGTGTAGTTGAGTGATTTGACCAGTCCATTGTTAAAGGATGAAGTAATGGATCTTCTGCTATTTCCCCTGGGAAACTATGCTACAGCCTAGTGAATCTCATCATTAATAAATAAATACATCCATTCATTAGGAATTTTTTCTGGATACTCAACCTAATTTCTACTTTGTTTCATTCTATTTCACTAAACCTAATTATATCTCCTTGAATAAAGCTAATTAATTACTTCCCCTCCTTGGAATTGCAAATGCATGTTTAACTCTGGAGTTCTACATCTCAGCATGCTGCTCAAATATTAGTGGAAAATCCTGCGCTAAGCGCACACACTACATGATTCTCAGATACTTAAAACTTCACACAAACGTATTGAGTTTTCTCCCCCTTGCCTCCACTAAAGATAAGTAACAACCCTGCTTTGCTCTCTGATTTTGGTGAACTAATATAGAAAACTTCCCCATACTTGTGTATGTAAAACTCTCCCTCTACCTTGCGGTCTCTCCAAGTAGCCAGCTGTTGTGCTACCCTGTATATTCTTGGTCAGTTGCTGGGGTTCGTTTGCGCCCTGTTTTTTTCCATTCTTGAATTCCTATAGTTTTCTCAGTAATGGGAATGCACATTCCTTTCTGTCAGGGTGCAGTGAAGCATGAGCTGACTTGAACGACTGTCAGTAAGGCTGCCTGCTCTTCAGCTAATTGTCTTTTTCATGAGCAATATACCAGGTGGATGCTTCTGCAAAGCAATGACTGTTGCCTCTCTGCTTCCCATGTTTCATTTTTTCAGTGTACTCATTAAAGTCCTGTGATGGGCAACTGAGCGGATATGGTTCATGTCTTTTTGGCTGATGAGAAAGCAGCACCTGTTCTAGACCGTTAGCACTCTTTTTCCATCCAAGTACATCAAACCTGTCTTTGATCTTGTTCCTGCATAGTAATACTCATCTGGAGTGTAAAGAGAGCTAGAGGAGAGCTATGGGGAAAATTCACATCCTCAAGGTTATAAAACTCCTTGTCAACATATGATGAAGCTTGAGCATATGCACCATCACCATATGGAAAGCTAGGAGTGGAAGGAGACCAGGAGTGCTTGTGGCACTTTAGAGACTAACAAACTTATTTAAGCATAAGTTTTCATAAGCTACAGCCCACTTCATCAGATGCATAGAATGGAACATATAGCAGGAAGATAGATAGATAGATAGATAGATAGATAGATAGATAGATAGATAGATAGATAGATAGATAGAACATATAGAGAACATGTGAGGATACTTAACATGGGGAAATAGGTTTAAATAGAGACAGGGAGTGGCTGAGTAATTACACAAATTGAATCTAAGTTAATGGTATCCAATTTGCAAATTAATTCCAGTTCAGCAGCTTCTTGTTGGACTCTGTCCTCACCTTTGTCCTCATCCATGACTATTTTACATTTGGGGACAGTATATACCTTCAAGTCAACAGCACTGCTATAGGTACCCACATGGCCCCACAGTATGCCAACATTTTTATGGTTGACTTAGAACAATGCTTCCTTAGCTCTTGTTCCCTAATGCCCCTACTCTACTTGTGCTACATTGATGACATTTTCATCATCTGGACCCATGGAAAAGAGGCCCTCGAGGAATTCCACCATGATTTCAACAATTTCCACCCCACCATCAACCTCAGCCTGGACCAATCCACACAAGCTGTCCATTTCCTAGACACTACTGTGCTAATAAGCAATGGTCACATAAACACCATGCTATATTGGAAACCTATTGACCGCTATACTTACCTACATGCCTCCAGCTTCCACCCTGGATACACCACATGATCCATTGTCTAAAGCCGAGCTCAAAGATACCACCACATTTGCTCCAATCCCTCAGACAAGGGACAAATACCTACAAGATCTCTGTCAAGCATTCTTAAAACTACAATACCCACCTGCTGAAGTGAAAAAACAGATTGACAGAGTCAGAAGAGTACCCAGAAGTCACCTAGTACAGGACAGGCCCAACAAAGAAAATAGCAGACTGCCACTCACCGTCACCTTCAGCCCCCAACCTAAACTGCTCCAGCACATCATCAAAGATCTACAACCCATCCTGAAGGACGATCCCTCACTCTCACAGATCTTGGGAGACAGGCCAGCCCTTGCTTACAGACAGCCCCCACTCCCCCGTCCTCCAACTTTATGCATATACTCACCAGCAGCCACACACCACAAAACAAAAACACTAACCCAGGAACCTATCCTTGCAACAAAGCCCGATGCCAACTCTGTCCACATATCTATTCAAGTGACACCATCATAGGACCTAATCACATCAGCCATGCCATGAGGAGCTCATTCACCTGTACATTAACCAATGTGATATATGCCATCATGTGCCAGCAATGCCCCTCTGCCATGTACATTGGCCAAACCGGACAGTCTCTACGCAAAAGAATAAGTGGACACAAATCAGACATCTGGAATCATAACATTCAAAAACCAGTATGAGAACACTTCAATCTCTCTGATCACTCAATAACAGACTTGAAGGTGACAATTTTACAACAGGAAAACTTCAGAAACAGACTCCAACTAGCAGCTTCAGAACTGGAATTAATTTGCAAATTGGATACCATTAACTTAGGTTTGAATAGAGACTGGGAGTGGCTGGATCATTACACAAATTGAATCTATTTCTCCATGATAAGTATCCTCACACCTTCTTGTCAACTGTCTGATATGGGCCATCTTGATTATCACTACAAAAGGTTTTCTTTCTTCTGCTGATAATAGCTCATCTTAATTAAATAGCCTCTTAGAATTGGTATGGCAACTTCCACCTTTTCATGTTCTTTGTATGTGTATATATATTTTCCTGCTATATGTTCCATTCTATGCATCCGATGAAGTGGGCTGTAGCCTATGAAAGCTTATGCTTAAATAAATTTGTTAGTCTGTAAGGTGCCACAAATACTCCTGTTCTTTTTGCGGATACAGACTAACATGGCTACTACTCTGAAACTTGGCACTAGGAATGGAAGAATGCTCTCTATGGACATCATGTAAGAGAAGTAAAATCAAGATATCACTGGAAAACAAAATCTTGGCCTGATTTTATCCCCCAAAAGTAAATAGTTCCAAACCTAAATCCACAAAGAATGAAGACAGAGCAAGCTGTGCCCTGTATGTGCTGAATTACCAGTTCTTGAAGGGAAATAATGTTCTGTTCTAGAAAGGTCCCCTTCATGATCCTAATCAGGACCTTAAAGAATGCAAATAATGAAAGACCCCTGAAGAACCCATCCCAAATTTAACATAAGAACATTTTGGGCGCTGTATTAATTACAGTCAGACAGTCAGTAAAACTATTGACATTCATTAAATCATTCACTTCCTCACAGCAATAGTCAGCCTTAGGGGCAAATTTTGCCCTTTTATATTTGAGCATAACTATAATTGACTTCATTGGGATTTGTATCCACTTATGCCAAGGTTGAATTTGGTCCCTAATGTATTAATTAAAGGCTTTCAGTTACCTACAGCACAAGTATAATTCCTTCACAGATTGAGGCAAGCAGCATATGTCATTATCTATAAATTCCTTAAGTCAAAGTTAAATGAACTCCATGTTCCTCTTTAAGAACAAATGTTCAACATTTTCTCCAATAATTTGAAAATGTTACTGTGACAGGAGCCATCAATGAAACGCTTCAGTGTAGATAAGAAAAGACTCAGTGCAAAGACAAATTGGCTAATCAGAGAAACCTATTGTCCACACCTCTGAGAACTCAGTGAAAGATCAGGCTTCATAATGTTTTAAAGTTGTTATATGGAAGCCTACAGTGTTCAGTCACTCACATCTTTGAAAAGTTGAACATTCTGATATCCAGGTTTGTAGGTCTTGTAGGAATAGTTCGGACCTTCCAGGACAACTGGATAATGTGTCTGCGATAAGAGAACAAATGTACACGATTTTAAAGGTAATGATAAGGCCTGCTGCCATAACTCTGCCTGTGGTTCCCTTTGATTCCATTTTGAGATGTGCATCAATCCATACAAAAATTTTGATTTTAAGCCTCTTGTCATAAGTGTGAAGTAGCCTAAAATTAGTGTTTACCTGTAAGGGGTTAAGCTAAAGGTAACCTGAGAGGTGGACAACTGACCAATGAGAAATTCCTCAAGAGACAAAGGATTTTAAGTTTCAGTTTCTCTCTGGGTCTCTCTCTGTTCACCTGG
>ML677332.1:27614660-27669465 GCA_007922305.1 Dermatemys mawii
CCAGGTGAACAGAGAGAGACCCAGAGAGAAACTGAAACTTAAAATCCTTTGTCTCTTGAGGAATTTCTCATTGGTCAGTTGTCCACCTCTCAGGTTACCTTTAGCTTAACCCCTTACAGGTAAACACTAATTTTAGGCTACTTCACACTTATGACACCTCTTAAAAGATTTTTTTGGAAATTTTGAAAAACAAAATGTTAGGAGATTCTGAGGAGAATAAGTCTGAGAAATGTATTATTTAGCTAATAAATAGTTCAAGCTAAAACTTTGGACCTGAACACTCTATTTACCTTCACTTAGATAATCCAAACATCACTGTTTAACACTACCTGTGTACTGGCCTGGAACAAACCTCTGGATCTGAGCATCAGTGAACATCTGGAAAGTTTTAGTCTACACCAGATCCAAACTCAGAGGTTTTCAAGCCCATCTCTACAACCATCCCATCTCTGCCAAGTAAAGCTGTGTAAAGAGCCAGGAAATGCCAGCAATATTATTTCTTGAATCATGATTTCTAAAATTACTGCTTAGATTCTAATTTAAAGTATTAGTTTATTAAAGGACAAAAAGTATTTTACACATAAAAATACTCTGATTTTTTAAAGAAATTGGGTTTTTTGATTTTTGAAACTTGAAGGAAAAATATGAAAGAAATTATCTTTAAAACATAGTCCATTCTTTGTGTTAATTAGATGGTATAATGGATTCAACTGCTGCGGCTGCTTAAAGGCTCTGAAAAATAGATCATGTAGTTTGTGGATAAAATAAATAAATAAAAGAAAGAGGCTTATGGTTTACATAGCGCAGTGTGACCTTTTCTGCTACAAAAGTCTCCTAGTGTTTTCACAACAAGGCACTCAACATCACAGTCCACAGCTACAATGAATGTAGTATTGGATTTTCTGTTGCTGAAAGCCATTAATAATTCACTCTTGAATAATCAACATGACAATGTTAGGTTGCCATGGTAAAAGCCTTATTAATAAAAATGTATTTGGGCCATTTGAGCATGAACGCTGCATATTTGTCAAAGTGTGAGTGTGTGTGTATACATACACGTACAGACAGTTTCAGTTGGGGTTGCCTCAAAATACAGAATTTGCAACTCATTAAATATTGTGTTGTACTTTTTTTAACAAATCAGCAGAGCTCCACTGAAGTTAATGGAGCTGGATCAATTTACCCTGGTAGAAAATTTAGCCCTTAAACTGTAAGGCAGTTCAAAACATCACCCGTTTGAATGGGGTGAAGTGAAGGATTGTATTTTATATGTATCTTCTAGTTGCACTCATTTGTGGATACTTGTGAGTGTCATGTTCATATTGTAATAGACCAAAGAGAGAGAGAGAATTTGTATATCACTGCCCTCTACTGTAGAGAATCAGAAATGCTGAACTGTATGTCATTGGGCCATGAATTTAATTGTTAACATGTTCTGCTGTAAAAAGGTCCATGTCATATTTTTGTGTGAGCTGAAGATAATGAACAGATACCCAAGTAATCACAAAACACTGCTCTAATCAATACCCACATGGGCAGTCTCAGCAGAGAGACTGAGGGCTGAATAGGTTATAGAAACTGAATTCCCTCATACTCCTACAAAACAGCTAGAGTGGCGGGTGGTTTCAAAGGTATGCTTAGAATTACAGAGAAAGCTACATTTTAAATACATTGGGTCCAGTTCTGCACTTTGATATATCTGCAGGCAAAGTGGGTTTTGGATTTTTATCTTGACAGTGTTTCTTTAAGTACAGGAAAAGCAATACTCTCCAATCACTACTTGGAAATGATAGTGTCTCTGTTATTCCCTTAATTGGGCTTTATTATCTTACTTTATAGCATTTTGTAAACAAAATGTCCACTTGCCATCTGTGAACTCTCTCCTCACAACCTCATAAAGGAAGTTTATGCTTGGCTTGCTTTGGCTTTTTCAATCCATCATTTTTAGTGTTAGTTACACACTTTCATATAGCCCCCATATGTCACTGAAATTTTATTCTATTCATATGGCAGTATTCATCACTATCCAAAGGTGATGTGATGGCAGAACTGGGAATATTGTTATTTTTAGCATCAATTCCTATACACAATATAAAGGTTGCTGGACAGTACAAAGGGAGGCATGTTACCTTTTCACACAGCCATAAGCAACTGTGTGCTTCTGCTTTCTCAGATGTTGATCTGTAGATAGGGTCTTCCCATGATTGAAAAGATTCAGCTTTGAAATCTCTGTCTTGTTCCTTATACACCCACAATAGGGTGTGTAGTAACCACACCATAGTCTGAACAAGCAACGGCCTGTTGTTCTGACACAGAACTGAATGATTTTTGTATAATAAGTGAGCATGAGTCAAATTCATTACAGGAAGTTTCATCAACCAGGTTCAAACTTGCAGAGTGTTGTGTATGCTGTTTGCCAGCTGCTAGAGTGGATTTGACTATTAGTGTAACCTCCCTCTCCTGGCTGGATTCTAGAGACCCAAAACTTCCAGCAAGCTGTAAAAAGGTGTAAGTCAAAATATGCCCTGACAACTCCTTATCTTGTAAGTTAGACCACCTTGGATTCCCTTGAGCAGTGGCAGAATGTGCATGAGTAGTTCTAAATGAATCTCACTGAGTGTATGGAAGTTAATAAAAGAGAACCTGATTTACACATTACCTCGGAATTTGTGGTGTGTTCATGTCTGTGCATTATAACAGCCAACACTCGAGCAGGGACCAGCATGGTCCACTGAAAGCAACTTTTTCATGTAAATGAAATAGGAGCCTCTCTGACTGAGTCAGAAAGAGCAGAGAGGCAAGTAAAAGTGCTCTCTGCGGACTTAACAGAGCTTTGTGGTTCAAATGTGGGGGGAAGTTCAGCTTTGCCTTCTGAGAGAGTCTATAATGACACACCCAATTAAGCAGTATGTAGCTGGCCATTGAAACAGTGGTTAGACATGTACCACATCCCTCACATTCCTTTCTAAATCATTCTTGTGCTGAATAAATATAACGCAAATGTAACCTACTGGTGGAAAACATAAATTGCAGGGATGAAAATAGGTATATGGGAAGCACTGTAGAAAATTCTGTAACGCCTTAATTGAGTTTATTTTAAAAGAAACCCCTGCATTGTTAGATATAACCCTGATATATTTTTAGCACTAATCCACGGTCATGTGTGATTCAGATATATTTATATTTTAACCATAGTTACTACAGTGCATGAACAGAAAAGATAAGAGGAAAGAAACACTATGTAAAGCACAAATAAGATTAGCAAGCCTGAGATACTAATATATTGTACATTAGCACAGGCTTGTGATATAAATAGTATATAGGAGTGCTAGCCAGGATTCCTGAGTTCTATTCCCAGCTTTGTGAATGGCTCACTGTGTAACCTTAGTCAAGTCAGTGAGGAGAACAGTTTCAGAAGTAAGTGTGCTAACCTGCACATGGACTTTTAACAAACTTCCAGTGCATTCACGTAATCTGGATTTGTACATGCATATAGATCTTTTTACCCATAAGCCACAGTTTGTACATACACACAAAAACCAGCTTTTGTTTATTGGCCCCACCTTGGCTCATCAGTGAGAATTAAACCTAGGATCTTCAGCACTGAAAATACAAATACTACAATAGGTTGAAGCAGTAATAGACTCCAATCTACAATGTGCACCCGCCATTAGAGTGAAACCCTTAACCAATGAGCTACATTTGTATGCTCACACATTGCACATTTGCATGTGTGTAAGAGCCAGTGCCTTTGAAAATTTGTCCTTCAGATTCTATACTTTAGTTTTCTTCATAGCACTTATCTATTACACAGGAATGTTGGGAGGCTTAGATAAGATTTATCAAATGCTCTAAGATACTCACATGACATGTACAATTGAGCCTCAGTCCAAAACCCATTGAAATGAACAGGAGTCCTTCCATTGACTTCAATGGGCTTTGGATAAGACCCTAGAAAGGCAAGATGTTGTTGTTGTTAAATCTCAGCAGTAAGCCAGAGTGTTTCTCTTCCATCTTGGAGACTTTTTAATCAACAGTTCTTTGTTTGGTTTGGTTGTTTGTTTTTGAGGCTGGAGGGGATGGATACTCAATACATTATTTCAGGTCAAATGTTTATGCATCAAAATAACTAGACTAAACTCTTTGTATGTGCTTTTTCAATGGAGAATTATACTAACTTCCCTAATTATATACTTAAATCCCTGATACAACACAAAGATCCTTCTTGCCTGCCTTTACTACTTTCTGACTTGTTTTCAAATAATCCTACAAAGCTCTGCTATACCTTTTGGCACCTGATGAAAACAAACACACATCCATCTAGCATAGTATAAATCCTGGCAGCATGGAAACATCTATAGTCATAGACAATAGAATAATTTGTCATGGAATAATTTGTGGCCACATGGCAGTAAAAGGTTTTAAAAGGTGACTAGCTTAACAGCCAGATTCTCTGGTCTGCTCCACTGCTAAGGAAATTGAGATTGCCTTTAATTCTCCTGCTAACAGAGCTCCCAGTGGGCACAGAGATGTCATAGACCCTGGACTCTTTAATTCCCCTCTCTGCCTGTGCTAGCATTATTCTTTAAAGGGATATTTCTTCATTATGTACAATAAGTAATATTGGGTCTAGTCATGATCACTTTAAAGTCAGTGAGAGTAGCACAAATCCTTTCTTGCAATGTAGAGCTGGTGTAGAGCTGGCCATAACTACAAATATTTCCTCTAGGGTTCAGTAGTAATATGGATTCACTCCCAAACTGCGAGAACTGTTTAATGCATAGAGCCAACAATTAATTGTTGCCTGTTTCACAGACACACACCATTACATTCTTTCTTACTCACATTTTTCCACGAGAAATTGGACATCTCCCGAATGGCTGGCTGTCTTTCATAAAGGATTATTTAACAGATTTGGTAACTTTTCTTTGCCTGGTGCTGTTCTGTTCTGCTGTACAGGATCTGATATAACATCGTAGAGCGTAAGTAATGGGAGAGAATCTACTTGTTGCAACATGACACGCTGAATCTTAAATTGTTAAATAAGCCATGGTTTTAGGGTGGGTTTTGACTGCATTTCTTGAATATTTTTCTGTTAACCAACAAAGCAAACGCCAAACCAAGTTTTTGTGGAATGCAATGAGTTGGCTATCTGCCAATATAGACATTTCCACTCTTCCCTTCTTTGTATATTTCACAGTGATACATTTCTAGTTACAGGGAAGTTTCCACTCCAGTCTTAAAGCACATATTGCTTGATGCCTTAAAGTTGGTTTCGTTTCTTCCAGTACCTTAAGCACATCAATTGCAGCAGAGTTAGAAACTGCAGTTCTGAGAATTGGAATCTGTCACTGCAAATAAAATATGTTGTCAGGTTTTTCAGACATCATTTTAAGCTGCAGCAAAAATGATCCAGAAAAAAAGAGAAGAACTTCATTATTCTATAGTCATTTCAATCTGATCTTTTCTCTTGGGAAACCAAGGAAAGGAAAGGGAACCACTGCAGTTCTACACAAGAAAAATAGCTAAATTTCCTCAGTTAGGTCTCTCTTCTCTCCTGCCTGCCCAGAGGAAAGGATCTACCTTCTGAAGGTTGAGATGTATGAAAGGATAGTCTGAAAGGAACTGATTGTCTTGTTTTTAAGTCCTGGACTGGGAATGAAGGTAATCGGATTCAATTCTCAGCCCAGCCACAGACTTCCTGTGTGACTTTGGATAACTCACTTAATCTACCCTATTCTTCAATTCCCAATCTGTAAAATAGCATGATAGCTTTTTATTTGTCCCACCTTTTGCATTATTTCTCTGTTTGGGGCAAAGACCATCTTTTAGTATGTGCAAAAATAACAAGGCAGGGCTGGCTCACCACATTTTGGCACCTGAGACAGGGAGCTCAAATGATGCCCCCATGACCCCTTGCTTGAGCCAAAACTTTGAAAGATCTCATGCCCTCCTTACTCTAGTACAGCACTCCGCCACATTTGTGCATCTGGAGCAGAGAATATATATGCACCAACAGCAGACACAGTTTTCTACACTCTGGGTCATAGTGCCTCCCCCACCCCAGTTTGGCACCTGAGGTGGCTGCCTCAGTTCACCTCATGGTAAGGCCAGCCCTGTAACTAGGCTACAATCCCATTTAGGCTTCTAGGCACTAAGTTACAAAAAATTACTAAGAATGGATAATATGAAAGGAACAGGTTGCAACGCTCCACGGTGCCCAGTCTCACCAATCTAGCTAAGATATTGATGAGAAAAAAAAGATGTAAAAAAATACAGGTCCCTGAGGGAGAGAAGTGGAGCAGAAGGAAATCTGGATGGAGTAACAAGGTGCCATAGATATTTATCCTTTCTTCCAACCCCTTGTAAAAGACAAAGAAACAATATATGAGGGATAAAAGTTTTTGTGTAAAATAACTATAGTAATGGAAATAAGCTAGCCATGGAGTGATGTATGCTCATTATCCACTTAGACCTCACATGGAAGGATCACTTCTAGATATCAGAAGGGGATTAATTTACACTTCAGCCCTTGGCCTCTACGTTGAGACAACCCACATGGGCATCAGTTGTTGCTTTTGTTTGGTTTGCTGTTATGGAAATGCATATTCAAGAAAGCACTGAGTGTTGAAGGTTACCAGACTCGCCTTTAAATGACACTGGCTTTTAGTCACTACTGACATAGGATGAATTAGAATGGCTGTCCCTTAGGCAAAATGCTCTATATCTCATTAACAGTCGGTTGGAGCCATTCAACATCCCATGCTCTTTCTTAGCAATGCTTTAGCAATATTTGACCTATGATGATTGGGGTAATCTCCTCAGATTTGCAATGGCTGCTGTATTGATTCACAAAGCACAGGGGGTTTCTACCTGCTATATGAAGCTTGAATAGAACAGACGTATTATGAATTGTTACTACCAACTAGGATTAAAAATGTCAATAAACACTTTTTAAAGTCAATTACATTAATTAAATATTGTCTTTGTGTCAGTTGGCCAATATCTCTGCATAATGAATCCATTTCATACACAACAGATCATGGGGAATTCTTTGCAATATTTGATGCTGAACTTTCAAAAAGTAATTGCATTTATTAGAGCAGAAAAAAATCCACAGCACGTGATGAGGTAAAACACCTAACTAGCAAAATATAATTGTTCAGTTCAATAGTATTATGAAAGTGCTGCATATGCTGGCCTACTAAGATGCTTCAGGGGAGCTTGCAAGTCAAAAGGGCAAATAATAATAGCAATGCTGGCATTTGATCTTTTTTATTATTACACCTTAACTTGTTCCTCAATGATATAGAAATTTACCTTCTCCTTTGCAGTCAATGTGCCTGGCTTACTAAATATGACAAACAATGTAGCTGTTTTGAAGGTGACCTGCTGTCTATTTTGTAGTGAATAAATAAATGCTACAAATTCAATTTGTCCTAGTCCACCTGAGCCCTTTTATATTGCAATGTCAAAGCATCATGGTATCAATTCCTGATGATATTTTAAGCTAGAAAAAGATTTTCAGAAAAGAGACAACTTCGTGTTAATAGATGTTGGAATGTTCTCTCTATATGGCATTGAGGGAGTCTTGACATACATAGAGATTGTAAATTGTTTGAGATAGGGTCTATTTCTTTAATATATGTGTGTATATAGCCTAGCACACAGTGGTCCCCAACCTGAGTCTCTAGGCACTTCCATAATACTCATGAACAATAATAATAATAATATCTTAAATGTATAGACTTCCTTCTATTTAGATGATCCCATAACATTTTACAAGATTAAATTGATATGTAACTCACCAGTTTAATTAGCCTACTGTTGGGGTGACATTCAGCAACTGTTTCATAGGACATAATACCACAGTTTAGGACAGGAAGTGAAGGATGCAATTTAAAGTAAGGGTACTATTTAGGTATGCAGACTGTAATTATCTGTATCTGAATTTGGCCAAGGCATTGGAGTTAACATTTTCGTTCTAACAAAAAATATCATGAACTCCTTAACTGCCACAGGACCTTGGTACTGTCTCTTTGAATGATAGTATTTTCAAATGTATAGTGCCTCAACAAAAATAGCATTGGTCAACACATCACTATCATCTTATTCATGTAGAGATTTTTCTTTCCTTTTTTAAAAAAAGGTAATTGCTATATATGAGTATGAACCAACCTCATAAAAGTTTACAACCCCTCTTGTATTGTTGCTTTACCTTTGATCATAACTTGGAATTTACAAGCAAGGTAAATCAATAAACTCGCTAGGGAATGAATACAAATTAACCATGGGTCTTAGCTTAAATAGATAGAACAGTGTGCAGAATATTAGAAACATGCAGTAAAGACAATAGGTACTCTCATGAACGTATTGACATGTATTCCATTAGAATTTGAGGGATTCTCCAAAACTGCTGTTGTACAGATTACCAAATCAGTAGCAATAAGAAAATTCCTATATTTTAGCAGAATTCCAACTGACATTGAGGAACTCTGAAAACAATGTATGAGTATATGTGGTTTTGAATACGCTGCGGTTACAAATGTCCTAAAGGCATCATGGATTTAAAGAGCTAATTCAAAAGAGTTTTTTTTTTATTTCTAAATACAAAGCCTGATAGCTTTTCATAGTGGAGAAAGTATTGACATTTACTGCCACCTGTTGGGAAATATATAACATTTCTCTCTCCCATAAATATGCAGCAATGATATCCCTACATACTGATCCCGGCATGCATCCAGTATATCTCTCTGTGTTACCACTTATTAGTGAGTAAGAGGATTGAAACATCCAGTTTTTCTATACAAAACTTCTTCTTACTTCCATTTGAGGGCAAATGAACAAAATGAAATCCCACAACTTGGCTTACATATCAACAGCAAAGTGCGGAGCACAAGTGGCTTTTTGAAATACTTCAAAACCATGAATCTTTATATGTAATAATGTACACATGAAATGTGTCAGTTTACAGGGACCTTTTTGAAATTAAAGTATATGACCTTAAGTATAGTATAAAGTCTATTTCAGAGGATCTTTGAGATTTCCCTTTGTAAAGCTACTATTATTAGTCCAATTCAATAGATCATCACATAATTTACTCCTATGATCTTCAAAAAAGAAAAACTATAGGTAGCAAGTGTTAATACTAGAAATGCCATAGATGTGCTTTAATAATATAATGAACAGGAAATTATAATGTTTCTAAGTGGTGTGACTGTTAAAGATTCCATGACACTTTTTATAAGAATAGGGGCATTACCCTAGGATAAATTGCTAAATGGGTAATTACAATCTGCTCATTTTGAATTCCCTAATATCAGTTGGATGCTATGTTCTTCTCTTCCTGTCCTAAATTGTTTTGTAGCTGTATGCTATAAACAGCTGCCACATTCCAAATTACAGCCGTACCTTAATTGATTCCTAAGCACATAGGGTCAAATCTTTCCTAAGTGGAAGTTCTTATACTCTCAAAGCTCCAGATAAATTCAATGAATGAGACATTGTACCATCATGGAAGAAGGATATCAGAATCAGGACAGGGCTAGCTATTTGCTATGGAAAACTGTATATTTAGTAGCCAGATTTTCCTCCCAACTATGCCTCTTTTACACTGGTCCATGCCCTCTGCTATGCGTATTCTGGGTCTTGCTCATTAGCAGCACAGGCCAGTTAATGCACCATGGCAGAGTCTCATCTTCATTCCCACACCTGTTGCAATGCAGCTTGCATGCGTACTTGGATCAAATGAATCTAAATGAATTGTTGTGGAACCCTAATATAGGTGAGCACTTACCAGCATGGTCCCAGGGGCTTGAATGGAGCTACTCTTATAAGTGCTCAGCAACATGAACAAGGGTTCCACAGCTGAGCCTTAATTGAGACTACCTGGGCGACATGCTAAAGTGTAAGTTAGATTCCCTTAGACCTTCTTTCACCCGCTCTACCAATGTGTAAGACAGGTATAATTTAACGTATTTTGTACCTTCTTCCTCTCACTGACCCTGGTTTTACACTAGGGAACTCACTGATGTACTCTTGATTTACACCAGCATAACCAAGTGGTGAATCAGTACTAGTTAATCTCACCTAGAAATACCTCCTTTCAGACATAGCTTTCACATTCACTCTCCTTTTAAAATTGGGCCTGTTTAACCCAAGGGAGTCAATGATGGTGTAACTCACATGCTGAAGGCCCAGAGAAAACAAAGTAGCAAGCAGAGAAGTGTAAAAAGCTGCAAGTTAAATCGTGTGAGACTTACTCTAACTTACATGTTCTTCCATCTTCCTTCAGGTCCTCTTAGTGTAGGCTACCCCAGTCTAGCATTCCTTATACATAACTGAGTGTAAATTGATATAAGGGATTTTATATATAATTAGGGAACATGATAATCTGAATTTGGCCTCTTGTCTTCCCTGTATGCCAGTGGATGTACAGTCGGAAATTAGCTTTAAAGTACTTAGAGATCCTTTGGAATGAACAGGTTTCAGAGTGGTAGCTGTTATTCTATATCAGCAAAAACAGCAAGGAGTCTTTGTGGCACCTAAGAGACTAACAAATTTATATGTTAGTCTCTAAGGTGCCACAAGGACTCCTCGTTGTTTTTGGAATGAATATAAATGCATAAATAAAAATATAAATACATATAAGCAGCTTTTTAAACTAAATGTCCAGATTTAATGATTGTATGCAGTGTTGCTGTAGCTGTGTTGGTCCCAGATTATTAGAGACAAGGTGGGTTTCTCCAATCTTCATAAATTATATGTTATATTCTGTTGGCAAAAACAAATATTTTCATCAGCAGATGGCCAATCCAGAGATGCTACCGTTGAAAGGTTTGTCTAATATTTTGAAGCACTCGTAATTAATTAATCTCAACCAATCAACACTGCAGGATACCTGGGGGAAAACGAAGAGAGATTCAACAAGGAAGGATCTAGAATTGAAACATTCTTCTTAGCATAGGGCATTCTCTCCATCAGTTTTCTAACAGGGAGCCACATTGTGTGCAAACATGAGCCCAAGACCTGTGGTTTGGATTGCAATATGAATTCAACATTCCCTCACATTTGAGGGTGTTTAGATTCAGTGTTCTGGTCTGGTCAAATACACCAAAAGAAAAGGGACCACGCTGTGAAGTACAGGTCTGGATTTGTATCCTGACATCCTCAAAATCTATGTGGGTTTACATCCGAACTTCTAGTTTGGGCCCATCTCGAGGTCTGCGCTATGCTCCACTCAGTTAGCTGTTCTCCAAATGACCTGGAAGTAAACTCGACCCTGAAATCTAGTTTTTGCTTGCCAGTTTCACAGACAATTTCAAATTATTGGAGAACATAATTAGAAACAAAAAAATCAACTTAAAATAAAACTTAAAAGGAAAAATATAAATTATGGGCCAAATCCTCAGCCATGAGATGTCCCATTTGCACTGGTCTGGTTATACAAAGCCACTGAGCCATCCTAAACTGACAGATGAGGATTCCCATCCAGCAGGAGTCAGCCCCACACCACTTTCTCCTGACCCACAGTCATGTCACGGGGGATGGCTGGCACTCTGGCAGTCCCCCTCCAGATGACAGCATCAAGCAGCCTAAAACAAACCAGTTTAACTAAAGCATCCTTGAGGCTTTATGTTACACCAAGGATCAAACTGTCCTCCAGGTGGGGATGAGGGAAGCACAGTGGTGGTTTAATGCCACACACACCATTACCCACACCTATAACCTGCACCAATGCAGCCTGGCTGAATTTGAGGATTGGGGACCACATACACATAGCTATAGACACACAGAGAGATTATGGTATATGTATAATTATACACTGAGGGATGGTGGTGTAAGTTTTATTTGCACTTGTTTGGGATGGCCACATTCTCCATGAGTGCCAATGACATGAGTCTATGCCACACATTTTACAGAAAAGCTCCTTTTGAAATTTTGAGACTTTAAATTCTCATTTCCTTCTGCTTATAAAACTAGATAGGCCCCACTTAGTATCAAGAGTCCAGGTGCATATGTGAAGGGACAGAAAAAAATAGCCAACCATTTTTAGAGCCTCTACAAATGCTGTAAATTTTATGTTCTATAAATTAGAGTATAAGTTGTAAAGTCCGATATTTTACAACAAACCAGAGCTAGCAATGGATGCTGCATACCTGGATCAATCCTGCAAATGGGAATTTTGTCAAAATATGGATTGCAGTACTGGGGTTATTACTGCAAACCTGTACTATGTTCTCTAGGCAAAATAAAGCTGGTATTTCTAGCGATGACATGTCATCAGACATGAGAAGTGATGCAGATCGAGAAATGGATACAGTACATCCCAGATTTAAGCCAGTGATCTTCTGCCACATCTGGGACATGTACAACAGAACCCCAATTTTATGAACATCTGTCTCATGACAATGAATTATATGAACCGTTTGTATGCTATATAGTTATTTTTTTGCCACTGAATGTAACTTCAATCCTTTACCCAAAGTTCAAGTGGCTGTACAGGCTTGAACAGACTGAGATCTGGCGGCAAAGTAGAAAGGTGTTTCTATCAAACAAATAAAATCAGGCACCCTGCATACATCTGTTACTACTCATCCCTACTATAATTTTGGGATGTTACATTTTATTTTATTTTTTTACTTTTATGAACTCAATCCCCAGTTACTTCATTAAATAGGGGTCCTATTTTAAGAAGATCTTTTGGAGCAGTTTTTCTTATTTGAAAGCTCCCCAGAGATTTTCTGTGTTAGAAGCAGCCTAGGCGTATGTCTTCACTACCCGCCGGATCGGCAGGTAGCAATCGATCCTTTGGCGATTGATTTATCATGCCTTGTTAAGACGCAATAAATTGATCGCCAGCAGTGCCCTTGTTGACTCCGGAACTCCACCTTGCCGAGAGGTGCAAGCTGGAGTTGATGGGGGAACATGCCGCCGACCGCCGCCGCCATGAGGACGTCAGATAAGTTGGCCGAAGATACGCCAACTTCAGCTACACTATTCACGTAGCTGAAGTTGCGTATCTTCGGTTGATCCCTCACCTAGTGTAGACCAGTGAGTGATCAGTTGCGTATCTTCGGTCGATCCCTCCCCCTACTGTAGACCAGTGAGTGAATCTCACACCCACCATGTGCCCATTTCAAGATGTTAGCAGAGAATGGTTTAAAGATCTGACACGCTAAAATGGGAAGAAAATGAAAATCTCTATCAGAATACATTTCAGAACACAAGGGCGTATTCTAAAATTTTAAAAAAGTGAAAACAGGAGAAAAGGATGAAGTGAGTGTATGCACTGCAAATGAAGTTGCCCAATTATTAAATGTAAATATTTATAGGCTAATAGTTCTAAGTCTACAACAGTCCATTGTTTAGTTAAATGAAAAGTTTTGTTTGGGGATTAGAGATGTATTGTTTTCTTAAACTCAGAGGTGGCATTGTGTTTTGAGTTCTGTTTTAGTTCTGCAGCAAACCACATTGATGAACAGAATTCAAAGCATTAATCTACTGAATACTTTTTTCCTCTGCCCTTCTGTTCA
Organism: Dermatemys mawii; assembly: GCA_007922305.1. Taxonomy (NCBI): domain Eukaryota; kingdom Metazoa; phylum Chordata; order Testudines; family Dermatemydidae; genus Dermatemys; species Dermatemys mawii. Next base: position 27,628,196 of record ML677332.1, read on the forward strand.
CCAAAATAACCTCCAATATTTACAAAGAAAAATTATTAATAGTCCTTTGCACAATTTTTACCTGTTTTTGTTATTGGAGTAATAAACACTGATAAACTACCAGGAAAAATTAAATACAATAAAAACTGAAAACACAGGGCTCTAGGTATGTTCTCTTTGAAATTGTTACTCAAGGTTGAACTGAAACCTGGTGTCTCGTGAGCTGTAGTGTCATCAACAGTTAGTTTTAAGGAACATGCTTTATATTTCATAGGGCCTAATCCTGTCTCATTGAATTCAGTGGGAGTTTTGCTATTGACATCAGTGAGAGCAGGGTCAGGGCCATAGTCCATGTCTTTCATTTATGTGCTTCATCTGTTCCATATGCCCCACCCATGTGGAGACTGAACACAAATTAGATGGTCCACATCACTGTCTGGTGCTGTGTCAATAATAAATAAAGATAATAATGAAACACAGTCGGGTGGATTTTATAATCCAATGTATTTAATTATATGTGCCAACAAATTTCAACTAATGTCGATGTATACATGAACAGAGTCGTATGAATAAATTATTAAATGAAAATCAAGTGAAGCAAAATATGTGTGTGTAACAATGTGGCCGATTCTAGGATCCTGCCTGGAGATGAAAAGCTTTCTATGGAATCACCCTGATGCTAGCTGCTTGAACCCTGCAGAGAGATGCAGAGGTAGTTTTGCTGACCCGCTCTGAGGTTAAAATCAGATGTGTGCAATTAACTCCAATCTAGGAGTAGAGAAAAGGCTGGCATGTCTCAGAGGTATTGAAACATCAGGGATCTATTTATCATATCTAGTGTAGACGCGATAAATCGATCCCCGAGTGCGCTCCACGTCGACTCCAGAACTCCACCTCCGCAAGAGGAGGAAGCAGAATTGACGGGGGAGCAGCAGTCATTGACTCGCCACCGTGTGAACAACCAGGTAAGTCGACATAAGATACGCCAACTTCAGCTATGCTATTTGCATAGCTGAAGTTGCATATCTTAGGTCAACATCCCCCAACGTAGACCAGGCCTAAGGGCTGGGATATAGTTCCTGAAGAAAACACTAGGAACATTCAGACTTAGGGAGATAGCTTAGACTGCAGTTTATGTTGTGCTATTATTAATTAAGTCAATAAAGCCAAACCCCAGGAGGGTATAACTTGAACTATATACAACATTTACAACAGGGTGAGAACACTGCTGGCATACAGACTATTAAATAAATTCTGTATATATGAAATTGTAAAGTACCTGAGACGATTTTACTAATAAGCTCGCAGGACTGGATAAACTCCTTGATACAGCTGTATTGTTGAATGTAATGAGAATTCTAGTGAGCTGTTCCATTTTCGCTGGTTTTTATTTTTCATATTCATATGTAATATATAATACTACTCTTTCTTTTCAACATATCTATACTAGTGCTTCTCTGTCTGTGTCTCTTATATGATAATGTGCTTTCTTTTGCTACCTGCATCATCCCACTTTCTTGCCTCTGGGTCATTCATGAGAATGTTTTGTAATGCCATGAAGAGAGTTTTAATGGGGAGCTTTAATGAGTAATTGAAATTATATGGGGAGGGCTATTCTGGCTTTGATTGATTTGGACATTGATTGTTTAGTAGTGTGACAAAGTTCCGAGTCTGTATTTGTGGGTTCTGCACTTCCTGGCAGATTTAGGGGCCTCAGAAACTCATCTAGGCCCCAGAGTGACCTCCCTTTCTCAGTATAATTGGCAAGAGTCACCACCTAGTGAGTTACCTTCATCACAGGCCAGTATGGAAGGTGGAAAAAGTGGGGGAGCCTGGGCCCACCCTCTACTCCGGGCTCCAGCCCAGGGACCCTAATAGTATCAGCTAAGATGGCTGACCTTTTATCCACAAAACACAATACAATTCCCTGGGCTACTTCCCCACAGCAGTCCCTGCTTCTTCAAACTCCACTTCACCCTTACCTCAGGGCCTCCTTCCTTCTGGATGATATGTTGTCCACCACTCAGTCTCACTAACAGCACAACCTCCTTCCACAGCTCCTGACACCCACACCCACCTGACTAACTGGGAGGTTTTTATCTGGTTTCAGCCAGTCTCTGATTGGCTTCAGGTGTCCCAGTTAGGCTAGCTGTTTCTACTCCTTTCTAGAAGGTTCTTAATTGGCCCCAGGTGTCTTGGTTGGTCTGGAGTAGCCTTTGTTTGGCTATCCAGGGAACAGGGACCTGCACATCCTGAGACTAATATACCTGCTTTCCAGCACTCTCCTATATCCTTCTGGTCTGACTCCGTCACAGTAGTTATTGCATGTAACACCAGAAGCCTCATTATGGTTACATTCTTATTATGGGTAGGTCTAAGACAAAAATCCAGATCTGAAACCCACAAACTCTGGAAGTTAAGTATTTGAAATTCAAACCCAGACCCAAATGCTAACTTTGTAAATACCCCCTATTGCGAGAATAGCCTAAAACCAAAACATCTGAGCTTTGGAGGGGGTCTTCAAAATATAGATCCAAATTTAACAGCTTCAGTCCATCTTAGATTGTAAAAGTAAGTTTTTAAAGCAATACTTATGTACTAGCCAGCTCCCTAAATGTACTAGAGCCTGATCTTGCTCTCATTTAAGTCAATGGGAAAACAGCCATTGACTTCAGTGGGAATCAGATTAGACTGATAAGTAGATACTATGGGACTTGATCCCACAAGGTACAGAGCACTCTGGCTTTGACCCAAGAATCACATAGTCACATGCTTAACTTTAGAGATAGGAGCAGTCCCTTGTAACTCAATGGGGCTACTCATATGCTGAAAGTGAAACACATGTCCATCAGGATCAAGATTAGAGTGCTCAGCACCCTGCAGGACCAAACCCATCAAAATTAAGTGCTACACTAGATACTATGGTGATGGGTATTTTAGGAATAAGTAAGAATGTGAATGACTCTTTGAACTATGACAGCACAACTGTGAATGTCTGAACCACGCTCTAAACTCTCCTCCCTGCATTACTTGTTAGCTGTTTCCAATTTAAGACAGCAGCCTAAAAGCCTGGTAATGCTATCCACACCAGGGGACTCTGTGAAAGGAAGACTCAGGAACCAAGATACCAGCCAGTGCATTCAGCATTAAGAAAACCAACAGTTATAAAGGAACATTGATTCTCAGCCTACACAAGGTGTGATTTTATTATTTCAAGGGACATTTCATTCTACATTTTCATGTTAGTTAAGTTTGTTGCTAGCAAAGAAACTTATCAGAACAGATTTTTCCAGGCAGTGGATTGCCACAAAGGCAAACGTCTGAAAAAGCAACCTATTAAGAAACTGAAGAAAGAAAGCAATCACTATTGAAATGGGAGAGGCAAGGAAATCTCCCTCCCCTGTGAACCCTGGCTGTACATAGCCAATATCCACTGGGGAATGGAATGCATATTTATCCTCCTCTATGTACATTTTTGGTGCTTTCTGTTAATATTTGCTAAATAAATGGTGATGTTTTTTGACTCATCCTCAACTTTGAGACTTTTGTGCAAATTCCCCCATTAGGGATAAATTGTGAAATAACTCACAAATACATTAATTTTAAATACAGGTATGGCACACACACCTCTGAAAGTGTGTTTATCTGAACATCAATACAGTCCTAGATACCTAACTCAGGCGCAGAATGCCTGATTAACCTGTCTCAGTTCCATTTTGTTTTCTCACACTATCCTCTATTTCTCTCTATCTTTTCCCTATTTAGAAACACATACCTGAGAGACCGGGTCTCAGCTTTTATACTGCTATACAGTGGAGGTCATCGGTGGCCTTCCAGCTAATAAACCCTAGCATTAAATGTTACGGGACTGGTAGACAGCCATTCATAGAGAGAGCTCCATGACTCTCTGACATGACATGCTGGTCCAAAAGAGCCTGCGTTTGTTGACTTTTAGGCCATAGTAGAAGGCTTAGTTCTATCCTCAGATACATACCTGACAGGGGGAGGGGCTAGGAGTTTTTTGGCTTGACTGGGGTTTTGTTGTCATGTTGGAGAGAGGTGGTTTGGGAGAAAACATCTTTGATAAAAGCAGCAGAGACTGAAGTTATGCTTATATCTGAAGGATCCTAAAACATGTTTGGTGTATTTGATATAAAAATGCACCAATAAATAGAGATAACTCATGAAATCACTGATGCTCCCTGCATCTTATCTTTTCTTAATCCATGCTCATTCCTGTTACATAGGAGCTTGAAGACAATGTTTACACTTCTTCCTCCTTCTCCTATCCTGCCCCCATTATGTGCTCCAACACAGAAGCAGGGGGAAGTGTTTTTATTGAAACCCTCTTCTCTCTCTTTTATCTGGCAGTACAATCAGTGTATTTTAGAAGCACTGCAATGTTTGCTTATATTTTTTAAAATCTATCTATTAGCCTGTGTCTTTGCTCACAGTTGATCTCTCTGTTGTGTTACATTTCCCGTATAAACAATGTCACAGGAGCTAATACATTAATCTATGGATCTCTGAAATAAACACATACCTAGGAAATACTTCACAGTTTAAAATAAAAACAGGCATCTGGCTGCATAGTGCACGGAGGAGAGTCAAAGCTGGGAAATGAAAACGCAATAGTAATATGTGTCCAACTACAGTCACTGGGATATACCTGTTTTCCCAGTTTAAATCTGTTCCCTTGCCGCTCCATTTATCTGTCGATAACCTCTAATTAGTCATTTCATTGTCAAGGGGAAATGCCAAAGTGCTGCGCCGTTTACTATAACAGTTTTGTGCATATATATGATCTATAAATTCCCTCCGGAAGCAGCATGGTACCCGAGGTGAAGCTATTACTGGCAGAGAAGAAAGTTTCTCTTGCTCCACGGTGCCAGAGTTCTGCTGTGAATACACGTGCAATTAATTTTTATGGGGGTATTAGAATGCGTAGGGGAGGCAAAACAGCGCCTGAAATTTCTACACAACTTTCCACAAGCCAGCTGGCCTAACGCCCATCTGCCTGGAAGAACACAGGGCTCTTTGCCCCGATAGTGCGACACTGAGGTGCCTACGCTTTGCAACAATGTGCCCCGTTGCTCCAGTTACTGAAATCAGGTCTTTCATCCCGGTAGACACAAATCCAATATATAAACAGAGCCTCCTTTTGCACTCTGTCCTCGGCGGGTCCCGTCTAGAGCAGATCACGCTGATCCGACTTGACAACGTCCAGGGATAAAGAGGGAGGCTCACGCCAGACGCATTATAATGCTGTTGCTAGACAATATCACAGGAGGGCAACCGGCGATCAAAGGACCCTTTTGCGAGCAGACCTTTTTAAACACACACACAGACAACCAAAAACCTAGAGGAGCCAAGAAGTGGCCGGTGCTCGCAGACATTTCGCAAGAGCAGGAGAGGGATTCCTCTACCACGAACACATTATGTTTGCTGGGCCATAAATAATGCCTCTTGTGCAACAATCGGCACGTTCCAGCGTTTCTTCCCCCCTCTTACAACCTTTCACTACAACTGGCCCAGATCTTAAGGAGTTTTGCAATATAGAAATGGTTTGGGTTGATTCCTGTGGTTCCTCCCTTTGTTAGTTAGAGCCGCATAATCTAGACTGTGCACATGCACAGAGAGCCATGTATTGTTCCTTCTAACCATTGATCTGGGCAGCTCTCCAGCTTTGAGGCAGGTGGTTTGATCACATTTGCCTTCCCGGCTGCGGACGGTAGGCAAATGAATCCTCCCCGGCGGCTCGTTCTTGAAATTCCGTTCTCTTGCCTTGGACTGTTTTCCCTCTCGCGCCCCGGTGGTTTCCTTTAGGGGGGGAGAGGCGTGAAGGACACAACGGAACAGATGTAGCAATGAAACTGTCATCCACAGTACAACACACACACACACCTTCTCCCATCCCACCCTCCAGACCGGACAGTCCCCCTCACCCTTCCGGCGATGCCATGGTCCTGAGAACCCCCCTGTCTTCTCAACGATCTAGGGCAGGTGGGCTGCACTGGGAGCTCTGCCTTCTGGGGAACCCCCCTTTCGCGTCTAAGCAGCAGCGCACAAATTCCTCGGATAATCCTCCAGGCTCCAAACGGCGAGACTCCAGAAGCTCGGCTCTTCAGATCCCCCCACCCTACCCCACCCCCAGTCCACCGCCTGTTGGATTGATGGTCTCCGCGTCTTTTAGGCTTTCATGCCCTGGAGGGAAAAGCGCTGCCACCCCTAGTGGAAAATGAGCAGCGGGCGGTAGGGTGAGGCCGTGGCGGACACCTGGGCTTTGATCCCTGGCTTTCTCCTCCTGGAGTGTGTGGGGGGGGGGGGGTTGGATGGGAGTGAGTGGATGTGCGGGGAAGAGGTGGCGGGTGACTTCACATGGGCATGGTGTTGGCGGAGGCTGGATTGGAAGGTTTTAGCCTCCTCGCTGTGGATTTGCAGCCGATCCTGCGCTATTTTAGGCGAGGGCTGACATCACGAGCCGCGGTTACCCCTATAAATCCCCACCCCCTTCCCCAGCCTCTTTTTTAAAAGAGAAAACCCCCCACCGGGGGGACGCATGGAGACGGAGGAATGGCCGCGATTGCAGCGGCTGAGCTGGTGCAGAGACTCAGCCTCGCTCGGTTTTCCTGACCTGCCCCCTCGCCTTTGCCAAGGGAGTTTAAATCCCCAGCGCAGGGGACTGGGTTAGAACCATAAAGGAGGCGTCCGAGCAGCCGCGCACACACGCGCTCGTCCCCCTTTGCATTTTTCCTACAGCGCTGCGAGCTCTGCGACTGTAAAGCTCCCCTTCCCTGTCTCCCCGGCCGCCTCTTCTCTTTGTGTCCGTGGCTTTGCCTTTGGGGGGCTGGTGAATGGATTTCCCGGTAGGAAACCGGGGAGGAGGGAGCTACTGGGGCCCCTGCTACGGCAGCTCTTGAAGCATAACAGGCAGGGTGGGTAATTAGAGCACATTTGAGCAAACGGGGTGAGTGGGAGACACGTTTCTGCAGCAGGTAAATCCCACCCCGCTATACGGAGAAAACAAGGGGCGAGGGGGGAGGGGGAGAGAAGAGAGAGATCGCACTGGGGAAAGGGCTGAAGGCGAAGAGTTAATTTCCACCTGGTAAACAGACCGCTGTCACATTCCTGTCCTTTAAACCTGATTAGCAATCGGATTGGGACGCCAAGGGAGGGGCGGGGAAGGGTCACACGACTGTATAAGTGGCGGGAGGGAGAGAAAAGAAAAACACCCAGAGAACAAGTAAGCAGGTAGCGTTAATGCCGGAGAAGCCGTTTCCTGCATTTCTTCTCTTGATCCCGGAATAAATTACCTGACTCTAAATATTAATTTGCATGACTATTAATGATGAGCCTTGCAGAGTATAGATCAGAAGGCTGGGGGGGAAATTCCTCATAGGGGGATCTAAATGTGTCTCTCTCCCCCGGGCCCCCAGTAATAAGGTGTCAGTTTCTTCTACCTCTCTTCAACTGGAATTGGGGCCTTGACTTTCTACTTATTCCGGGCCTTATCTTGCAGCCCTTTCCCCGCAGAAGGACCCCTTACACGCAGACCTGTGGGAGATAAGGGAAATATTCACTTGAGGAACTATAGCAAAATCTACGTTTCTTTCATTCATGATTTGCCTCGCAAGTTGGCAGAACAAGGGGAAAGTGACGCAAAACCATGTCAATAAGAGATCAGCTCAAGTCAATAGATAGATTAGATAACCAGGGATCAGATCTGCCTTCAGCATATGAAGCCCGAGAAGACTCACAAGAAACTGCTTTGCTTTTTAGAAACCAGTAAGGAGAGCTGAATGTGTGTTTTGATGATGGCCTTTTTATGTGGTGTGCTTTCAGATGCATATGAAGGGAATCTTTGCAATGCTAAAGTATGGATACAGTGAATCAATCTTTCCAGTGGGGCTCTGCTGACCTCTGTTGGAGATGTGGGTAAATCAGTCTTTTTTGAAGGAGAAAGTGAAGCTGGCAGAAAGGTGAATTGTTCCGTGGTTAGTCAATTTTAAGTGGTTAGTTTCGTTTAGTTAAATGAAAAAGAAATAGCTAAATATGCCGACACTTCTTGGTTTATTCTGGAGCCTAATCCCTGGGTTAGAGCTTCTAGAAACAATCACATGGGGAGGAGTACCAAGAACACAGATTGCAACCCCACAGCGATTAATTCTGCCAGTGACTATAGAGCCTCTGCCTCTGCTCTCCTGCTGGAATTATAAAAATAAACAAACCTCTTTTGGATAACCCCCTTTAGCCTCTAAGTAACAACAACAACCTCTAATCATGATAAGTATTCATAAAAACATAAGAATGGCCACACTGGGTTGGATCAATGGTCTGGGCCATCTAGACCAGTAGCCTGTCTTCCAGCAGTGGCAGGTGCCAGATACTACAGAGCATAGGGAAAATAGTTCTCCATGAGGGAAGAAAGCAATCTGCACGCATACACACACACATACTGGCACTGAATCAGAAAGTTGATGTTATTTGTTACCACAATACAACATAACTGGTCCTTTTAAATGGTAGCAATAGTAAGTTGTTATCCTATGTGTGGATTAGGCACTAGAGGGGGATGAGGCATACACAGTGCTAGTGTGTTTTGCCAATATTTGCTGTCAGCAGTGGATTGTAAAGGTTCAAGACTCCTACATTCAATGCCGGGTTCTGTGGGGGAGTGTGCTATAGCTGTTAGGAGAAAAGCTGGGTGGGGGGGACAGAAGTTTGAGGATGACTAGACAGAAGTGTCTCTATCTGCCCCCATCCAATTCCTATCTCCTTCCCTTTTCTTTCTATCCACCTCTTCTGCTCATACTCTACCGCGTCCTCCTGGCTCCTCTGTCCCCTGTCCTTCTATCCACTCACTGGCTCCTTCCTCCCTGCTCCTATCCATCACATAACCCCAGCTCCTGCATCCCTCCCCCTCTGATTCCATCTACTCCATCATGCCCCAACTCCTGTCCCTCTCCTCCTCCCTCTCCTCTTCTATCCATCCTCACCTGATGGCTTCTGCCCCAGTGTAATCTTATCCATTCCCACCTCCCAAGCTCTTGCTCCCCTCCTCTTCTGCTCCTATCCACCTAGCTCCTGTCTCCTTCCTCCTCTGCTACCATCCAACTCCTCCAGCCTCTTGCTCCTGCCTGCCTCACCATTCTCCATGTCAATCAGGCATCCCACTCCTTCTCCTCCATGTTGCCTGGGCACCACCAGGAGGAACACTGGAAACACAGTGAAACAGTCTGCCTCTTCCTGGTTCCTGTGCCTGGCATCGTAGCAGCAACTGCCGACAGCAATTGCAAGGAAAGTCCTGCTCAGTCCTTGACTGGCACATGCTTAATGCAGATGGAATCTTTGGAGTTCTTAGCAGTGATGCTTATAGGAAGTCTCTGCTGAGTTTACACAATCTGAGATTTTTTTTCCCGGAGGTTTATAATTTGGCAAAATTAGGGCACATTAACAAGGGGACAACAAAAGACACCAGACAACAAAAGACACCAGGGTGATCCCCCCGCCCCCCGCCAAATTATAAGCCCCTGGTCTGAGGCATATTGATACTAGAACTTCTCAAGTAACCAGATGTAAAAATTGCTTTTAAATAAGCAAAACAATGTATTTTTCCCTACGCTCATTCTTGGAAATGGCTGACGAGTTTTACTGAAACTTTCCCAAAACATTCAGCCCGAGGCAGACACCAGAGGTAGAAAATTTGGACCTGAGCAGTTACATTTTGACAAAGTTATAAGCAACTGAAAACAGTGCCTTCTAATGGAAAACACTGGGCAGCCTTAACTATAGGCAGTGCTACCAGCTCCACCTATAATATATTGTGGCAGATGCTAAACTGATGTCAATCAGAGTCGCTTAATTATGAAGTGACATCAATTAACACCAGCTGAGGATCTGGCTGCTGATCTTGGCACTGCCCTCTTAATTCAGGGGTGTCCAACCTTTTTAGCCTGGAGGACCAACATAGTGTTTCACTAAGATTAAGGAGCCACAATGTAATACTATGGGTAGATTTTCTGCCCTGCTTCATTCCCCCTTTGCACTAATTAGGCAGTACAGAGGGTCAGATATCACCCATAAATACTTTGCTGGAGATTACCCCAGAGTAGGAGTCCCCAGCAGCCATACAGTCAGGATAGCTGGCTCTTCTGCCTCCCACTCCACAGTTCATGGTGCAAAGGCAAAGGCAAGGAGCAGGGGAGGGGGAGAGTGGGCTGTGCTCCATCTATCCCAGGCTGGTGTATGTTGCCATGGGGACTATAGCCAGCTGGCACAAGTTAGAGCAGACCTCAAACATGGCTGGGAATCAGGGAGTTGTATCTGGTGGTTGGTTCTCAGGTTTTCCTCTTTTTCCACCTTTTCTGAGTCAAGGAGAGGAGCCATCACTTGTGAGGTGCTCCCATGGGCTCAGGCAGAGCAACCAGATGCCTCTCTTGCTTTAACGTCCTCCCTGGATGGAACTGGCTCCAACACTTCTATTTAAAAATTGTAGGGTGCAACTCAGAGGGCACACTATCCATGCAGATTCGTATGCAAATTTCCTTCTTAACACAATCACCCTGGAAGATCCTTGAGTGCCACAAATGCAGCAAGTTTGGACATCACTGCCTCACATGGTATTCAGATATAAGCGCTTACATCTGACTAAATCTGCTTGTGTCTCAAATGAACATTTAGGTGCCTATGAGGAATATAGCCATTAAATACAGATTTAAGGGCCCAAGGATCAAATTAATCACTTTCCCAAAATTAATTACTTGCCCAAATAATTTGCACAAAATTAATCACTTGCCCAGAAGACTGCTTGTAAGTGTCTCATATGAACATTCAGGTGACTAAGAGGAATATAGCCATTAAATACAGATTTAAGGGCCCAAGGATCAAATTAATCACTTGCCCCAAAGACATGAATAGAAGACAGAAAAATGAACCAGTCACTCCAGTGGAGTGAGACAGAGAGGGTAGAGATTAGCTTTTAATACGGATCTCTTTATGTACCTTCTAAAATTCTTAAACATTGCTATCCCTGTTGTGCTATTTCACACCCTTTCTTTAACAGATGGCCTAGATTCTCACCTGCTTAAAGAAGGACGTTTGAGCCAGTTTAATATTTTAAAAATAGGTCCTGGTGGAAAAAATGGAGTTGTGACACAGCTTGTTTTTCAGAATGTTTTTTGTGTTAATTATCTGAGCCTTGTGTTTAATTAACATTTTGCTCAGGCCACACCATTGGGTTTGACTGTACATGAGGGCAGAATACCAGACCTGTGACAGTTTGATCATTTCGACTACTAACTTCCTGTGACATCACAACCACCGGGTCAAACAGAAGTTGAAATAAGAACATAAGAATGGCTGTACTGGGTCAGACCAAAGGTCCATCCAGCCCAATATCCTGTCTACCGACAGTGGCCAATGCCAGGTACCCCGGAGTGAGTGACCCTAACAGGTAATGATCAAGTGATCTCTCTATTGCCATCCATCACTCCCTCTGACAGATGCTAAGGACACCATTCCTTACCCATCCTGGCCAATAGCCATTAATGGACTTTACCTTTATGAATTTATCCAGTTCTGTTTTAAACCCTGTTATAGTCCTAGCCTTCACAGCCTCCTCAGGCAAGGAGTTCCACAGGTTGACTGTGTGCTGTGTGAAGAAGAACTTCCTTTTATTTGTTTTAAACCTGCTGCCTATCAATTTCATTTGGTGGCCCCTAGTTCTTATATTATGGGAACAAGCAAATAACTTTTCCTTATTCACTTTCTCCACACCATTCATAATTTTATATACCTCTATCATATCCCCCCTTAGTATCCTCTTTTCCAAACTGAAATGTCCTAGTCTTTTTAATCTCTCCTCAAATGGGACCTGTTCCAAACCCCTAATCATTTTAGTTGCCTTTCTCTGAACCTTTTCTAATGCCAGTATATCCTTTTGGTGGTCAGGATGTGGGTGCACCTTGAATACTTAAATACATTAAATCTTGTTGGAAGAGTCTCTCATGGGAACTAGCATGATATTTAAAACTAGACTGAGAAAGTACTGGTAAATGCTGAAGGGAACAGCCCCTCCTTGGCCTTTGAGCTAGGAAGGACTAACTGGCCTATCATATCAGGGCTTTTCCATCTGTGATTTCTATGACTATAAACAGGATGTGTGTATATGTTTGCACGTTTCTGTATGAGGGATTACACATACACACATCTGAACACACAACCACGTGGGTGACCAAAATGGATTACAATTCTTTGCCTAGACTCTGACAAGCTCTCAGCCTGGGTTGGAGTTTTCACGTCCCTCTCCTCTCAAAACAGATTCAGAGACTTTGCAAAATGAAGGGAAATTGAGTTCTGATGGATGTAACAGGTGTAATGATTTTTACTTCAAGGAACTATATAACTCATTCTGAAGTTTGTTTCTGTAATGCCTTCAGCTGAATTTCTCTCCTTGTATGATGGGGTATATATGCTATTACCCATCTGACTCTTGGGTAGCCAGTGGCCAGCTGGGTTATGGTCACTCAGATATAGCCAAAGCCCTTCCTGTCTAGCCTGTGGGGGACTGGAACTAGACAGGGAGAAGATAAGTGGCTGAGGAGTAGATATGGCTGGGGATCATAATGCTACTAGGCCCAGCTGATAGGTATAAAAGGGAGAAGAGAGGAAGTAGAGGCTGGACTGAACTCATGATAAGATTTTGCTGTGCCGCTTAGACTCCACAGCACTGAGGATGTTTTATTTGGGCATTGTTTATATCCAGAAAAAGGAAGAATTTGGGTTCTTATTCTCCTCTCACTAACATTGGTTTAAGTACATAATAACTGCTGAAGGCAATGCTGTTACATTGGTGTTATGCTGGTGTCAGTGAGAGGAAAATCAGGCCTGGCCCTTCTTTGTTTCTGCCTTGGGTGTGAGCAACTCTTACTATTAAGGATAGAGAAATTCACTTTCCCCTTTCTTTCAGCCATGAAAGAGCCCTCACTGGATAGGACATGTTCCAATATACAAGTATCTTCCTTTGTCATGCTCTTAATTCACTCTTTGTTAATAGCCTTAGGAAGAAACACAAAATGCTACCATTGACCTACTGCAAGACTGTTTTCGCAACAAAACTGTCACCTAATTACATCTAACCTCGAGTCTACAGTAAGAGTAGGAAATCCCATACATTCACTGGGAAATAGTTCCTCCCACAGGAGGAATGAAATAGACCTGATTTTTCAAATTTAATTACGACTTTTTTTTCTTGCCATGCAGCATGTCAGCCAAGCATAGTCCGCTGGCAGATGGCTGAAAGGGAATTGAACTGGAATGGAAAAATGCAACATGAGAAGTCAATTGCTGTGCCCATATCCCTTAAACTTTTGAACTTTGGCAATGCATTTGTCTACTCATATTGCCAATAAAAATAATACTACCCAAAAGATAACACATTGAGTTTCTCTGCCACTAAAAGCAAAATAAGTTACATATTGCTATCAGCAGCAATAATTGCCATCATTTTAATAATTTTCAAATCTGTAAATGAAGAGAAACTATTGAGTGCTAACCCTGTCTAACCAAGGTATTCATGGAATCTTAGAAATCAGAGCTGGAAATAGACTTGCTAGTTTATCTTGACCATCACTCTAACTCTGCTGGATTCAGTGAAGGACTTCACTGATCGTAAATCAAATCAGAATGTGTTAAAGAAATCCACTCTCTTAGTCCTTACTAGGTTTTGGATATGCCCCCGAGAAAGCATCTGAAAAATATCTTTCAGGTTTTGAATACGTGGCGAGGACTTTACGACTGTATTTAATAATAGTGTTTCTGTGTAGACCAATAGCAGAGCTGGATGTATTCAAAATGGCTGTCAATTGTTTATACCGTAAACCTGAGGGTTTTATGCCAATTTTGCCAGTGAGAGCAATGCACATGCATCCACAGGCAGAAAATACCTCTTGGTAGGAGTGCTGTGGCAGACAAACTCCACACTGGAGAGTTAAGGGTCCAGGAATGACTCTGGGCTTGGGAAAACTCCGCTGCTCCACAGGCCTGCTCCAGTTGGAGGAGGGACATGGAAGGGAGTCTCTTCAGCACAGCAGGATGGTAGGTGGAACGAGACAGACCTGACCTTGCTGCTGCAAAGGGACAATGCCAGGAGGGTAGGTCTCTGCCCAGAGCCAACAATCCCTACCCTGCTGAGGAGGCCCAGAGGAGGCAGTAGGCAGACTGCCAGTAGTGGATTCCTGCCTTATGATACTCAAGAGGGCTTTTGGGTTGGAACAGAGTGGAGGGGGAGGGACTGGGTTCCCCTACCGCACAACCGCTAAGCTAGGAGGCCCATCCCACTGCCAGTAGGCCATAAAAAAGGAGACAGGGACTCTGAATAAAAGTGATAGCAGACATGGGTAAATAGGTTAAAAAACAAACCTTCGTTTAATGTGTACTGTACTCTGGAGGGGGAAAGAATACATCGTACCATGGCAATACAGAGAGTACACCATAACAAGCTCATCCACAGTAGTTACTTCAGGCTACTCTTTCCAGCCTCCGAATTCTCTCAGACTTATGCTCCTTTGTGAAATGCCCACAGATCCATTTATCCACAGACTGAATTCAGCCATTACCGGCTGTCCGGCTTATGGGTGTCAGACTCAGGAGCCAAGCACCATCTTCCCACCCAGGGAGACAGACAGACTGAGATACGTCAAAACCCCTTACGCAGAGAGAGCCTGTATTGTAACTAAAGTGGCCTCACTGAACAGCAGAGCCTATGACAAATTGTTAGTGCATCTACCTTAACTGTACCCCAAATGTGCTTCATCGGTGGGAAAAGAAGCCTAAAGCAGTAGAGACTATGAGAGAAACTACGAAACTTATAAAAAGCCATTTCCAGAAACACCTTTTTATTTCAAGTTCTTCTCAATCCAGTCCTTGAATGGAATTACTTTGGTATAACCAGTGTAGAGTTCTAGGCTACAAGTTTTATCGTAGCCCCAGCTCACTAATCCCATCAGGTGCCATTTTAGCTCAAGAGATGCTTTTCCTGGCAAAGTTATGGCTGCAATGCCTCCAGTCTCAGCAGGGCAGATATTAGAAAATGCAGTGGGGTGCTGTCTGGCACAGAACATGCTGTCAGTGATGATGACCTGGATTCCATTATTCTCATACTGCTGCTCACACAACAGCGAGTCCACCATCTGAACCGCTCCCATGCGGATTGTATCATTCTTGTAGCTGGGATCCTTAATGTCAGCCAGTATCTTCCAGCCAGTAATCACTATTTTTAAATCCTCTGTGGATGGATCCAAATCATGAGAAGATGCCAGGCAAATGGGTTGAACATGGCTGCTGATTTTGGCTTTGTCCAGGAGTTTTACAATGGCAATGTCGGAATCAAGCAATATGGGGTCATAGTTTGGATGCACTAGGATGGCAGAAATCTAGGAAGGAACCAGAGAGGGAAAATTAATAATGATGGACAAGAGAAGAGTGGGAAATCAGTGACACTTTTTCCATGATATTTTCACATATCATTTCAGATGATTTTTCACCCCTCAAAGGTTCCTTGTCTATGCAACTCAGTCAAATGCTTCTTCAAATCCAAAACATGCAAAATATTCAAATGTGGTGTTTCAAAGACAACTTTTGCTTGGGATCAAATCAATTTTTACTGACAGCGAAAATAAAGAAATCATGAAAGGCAATCAATTTTTCAACAAAAATTGGGCCATTTTACAGTTACAATGTAACTGGAGAAGGGAAGAGGGAAATATATTTCAAGTAGCTTCACCTTTTATTGAGAAAACATTGCTTACTTCTTTAGTGGACAATGATTGACTGCATGTCAGTTTCAATCTTCAGAAATATAACAGTGTCCTACAGCTGAACTAAAATATATTTTACTGAGTTTCTTCCAATAATTTACCCAAAAATAAAGATTTAATGCATTATGCAGTATATAACTTTAGACCCTAATACTTTATCCCTTACTGGGCTGATAAGATGCTGTCAGAAAAAAACTCTAGACAGGAGTTGCAAAACAGGAAAAGACATTCCTATCAATAATAGCAAAATACTCTGGAGGAGTAGAGGAAGGTGGGGTTAGGTACCAAAATGAAGCAGAAAGCCGAATATAAAATAAGAAACAAAGTAACTGTATTTTACTGGAGAGAATATATTAATGAACTCAAAAATCAAAAAGAAAAGCACAATCAAAACTGCTGAGTTTCTCCTGATTTTGATATGAAACCATTAGTCTGCCCAGATTATCTTGGAAAATCAATTAATTCATCAAATGATTTTGATGAGAACTGGTCCTGAACTGCTATCTATGGACTTGGAGTTGGATCCAAACTTCCCCAAAGTCTGGAGTTGTTCAGACCTGAAGTTGAAATGTAAAATGAGTTGATGTTCACAGACCAGGATCAGTGGACATGTATCTCCCTCCCCAAACACACACTCACCCGTTGGCACTGGCTGGCATCCTCTTTTTTGGCAATCTCAGCCAAGAGGCCAATGGTTTAATGGGCTCGACAAGCTGAACAATTCTATTTATCCCTATGTGTCAGGAGTGAGGGACGTTAGTGGTGATGCACAGGGAAGCTTGCAGTCCTGCTGCTGCCCTCCTCCCTCCCGCCCTCCCCCCTACCCTACCCCACCCCAAAGCATAACAGTTCTGTCAATGAACATGAGACTTCAGGTTCCAGGAACGTCAAAACAGAAGTCTGTAAATGGGCTTTTTTCCTCTTCATGCAAGATGGACCACAGGGGTCAGTATCTCTGTCACCACTTCTCCACTCCCCTCTGAATGCCTTACTCACCCGTAAGTTCTGGATGGTCTTCTCATTCCGGTCGTCGTCCCTGTAGAATTTCCCCAAGACCACTTTGAGTTCTGCCGTCTTGAGGACAGTGATCTTCCCCAAGTCAGTGACACAGTGAGCTGCCACTACCACAGTGCGCTCGTTCACCAGGGCCCCACTGCAGATCAGGACCCAGGCCCCCTTCCGGAGGCTGATCTCCTTTACCCCATTGGCTTTCCGATAGATGGCTGCTTGCCAGGGCCATCTGATAGAGGAAGTCTTTTGAAGAGTGATGTTTTCTGTTTTTCCACAGACTGTGAAAATATGAACCCAGGATGAGTTGATTCCTTTTCCCCAAGAATCTGGATGTCTCCACTTCCTGATTCCCAACTATGGTGCGCCTGAGAGTGCTTGGTTAGCATCAGGAAAATGTTTACCAATTAACCCCTAGATCGTCCTTGAAACATTCTACTCATCCGCAAACCCCTTGAGAATTTTTATTTTTAAAGGGTGAATAAAATATTATTAGAGGGTTTTTCTCATTCTCATTGGAATTCCTGGTAAAAGGTGGGAAGGTAAGTTTTGCATCTGAACTAGTAATTTTCCATTACAATTTTGTAAGACTGTCCTATAACAATATAATTATATAAAGATATGAAAGAATCAGGAAGACACCACAGCTATGTGAACATTCCACCCTAAAACGTATCTTAAGAAACCACACAAGAATCGACCAGTAATAGGTCATCTCGTAGAAACGGGCTCTATGCAACTAAAGACTGAAAAAAAATATTTCTAGATACTTGAGATGAGCCCAAACCAAAAACTGAACTTTTGTTTGGATCTGAACTTTACAGTTGGCCCTATGCCAATAATGGGCTCTCCGAAATCCTCAGATCTGGATAGCCCCTAACTCTGAGCTAATTCGTACTCAGTTCTAAACTTTGCAAAATAGGCCCATCCTCAGCAGGATCAAGTAAAAGGAGTAGTCTGTTAAAAGTTCACTGGTTCCACTGTATTACGTTTAGTTTGATGTATTTGTAAACTATCTGCAAAAGCACAAAGACAAGTGAAAAGTTGAATTTGCTCTAAGTGGGGCAGGAAAATGTAAATAATAAGAAAATGTTTCCAAATCATGGGCAAATTACAAAACTAGAAGCTTGACTCCTCATTTGCTGTCATCAACAGAAGTTCCGCTGAGAAGTAGAAAGGGTCATTTATCTTCCCAGTGTCATTGCACCTTCTCACTCAGCTGGGAGCACAGGCAGCCTACATGGTTAGGAAATTGTATCCAATTATCTAAGATGCATACATGCCCCCACAAGGAGATATGTATTTCTTTTCTTCTTAACAACTCACTTGGAACGCATGAGGGAGCCCGCCCACTCCATTTTCCTGTCTTCAAACAGGTTCTCCTGCTGCTTCCCAAGCGCTGGTAGAAAGGAGAAATGCAGTCATACTGAAGCTGAGTGTGCAAATGCTGGTAACCTGAAGGCAGGTCTCCAAAGGGCAATGTTGGCTTTTTGGTTGGATATATTTCAAGCTTGTGTTTGCTGAATGCAGAAGAGTAGAGTTGATGCAAAGGCGTCTCCCTGTTTCACCATACAAGAAACACAGGGAAATAATAATATAACAAAAAACTCTCATGCTCATTGCTTTATCACCAGCTGTGCTAAGCACCATTTAAAAACATAAGGGCTTTGCTTATTTGCTGGAAGCACGAGGCAAAAAATTCTCCAACACAGTTTAGCAGAATTCCCATTTGCAGCTCAGCCTTTATATAGATGGGATATTTTTTTTTAAGTTTACTTTTTCTGGTGTGTCTCCTGTTATACAGGAATATTTTGTGGATAATAGTTCATGTTACCACCATTTGCAAAAGACATGTGATGCTGCATTTTTAAATGGAAGAATTATACTAGAACTGGGTATCGCTATAATTCATTTTCACTAGAGAGGAGTTTACACTCATTTGTTTTCTCTAGTGAACATTATAATAGGCAGTATTGGGAAAAGACTCAGACTAAACTATGTTGATAATGTAGCTTGATTTAGCAATTAACAGAGAAAATTACCATACCAGAGAGAATATATAATTGCAGCAATCACTACATTTTAGTTTAGGAATTGCACTGATTTGATGAAATATAGGACCTATTTTAAAAATTTAAATGTGCTCTACAAATGAAATTAACCATTCTGAATGTATACTATGAACTTTACAAAGCTAATATTTTAAATCCTTCATTCATGAGAACTACATGATCTTTGTGAGAAAGCACTTGGAAGTACATGAAGTTCTGATTGCTTGTGGGGAAACCTATTGAAATCTGCAAAAATGGACAGTATGCAAAATGCAAAAGAGTTTCCTGTGAGATTCCTGCTACCTGTTGCAGCCAGACAAGCCAGAAATGCCCGGGGAATAGATTTTTCTCATGGTACATTAGCATATATCCCTTATGGTCCCAGAGAGACAGATTGTCTTATGTATGTGGAAACTCAGATTACACGTGACACTCCTCAAAGCCAAGATACTAAGGCCGAGAGCGGTGGCAGTAACATCAATTTCTTTTCTTTAAACAAGAAGACATCTGAATAGGAAGGATGGTCCAGTTGATAGGGCACTAGATTAAGAGTTCTGATGTCCATGTTCAGTTCCTTCTTCAGCTGCCAACTTTCTGTGTAACAACAGATAAATCACTTTCTCTGCCTCAGTTCCCCATCTGTACAAATGAGGATAATACTTCTCTACTGCCTGGGGATACAAATTCAATTAATGAGTGTAAGATGCCCAGATACTATGGAGATAAGGGCCAAATATGTTTCTTGGTGGTATGTGTGTTAAGCAGTGTGCGAGGGGGAGAGAGGAGGGAAACCAAAGATATTGGTGATGTTTGCACTGCCTCTAAAAACATACAAGATCAGCAGTGCAGAGGGGCACAAAACCAAAAAATAATAATGATTATAGAAAAATTACTCTGAACACGGCAGAATCCCCAGACAGATTTGGGTTGGGTTCTTTTTGAGAAATGAGCAAAAGTTCAGGGCAGACTCTGATTTTTTTCTGACCAAGCTTTCCCATCCCTATCAAGCCCAACTTCCTACCACATCCTGTAGCATCTCTTTGGGCAATGGTGCCTACTGCAACAGACCACCCTAGGATGCCTTCCCCCTTTACCCCCAATTTCTTCAGTAAAACCCCATAGTACCAAGTTGTCAAACACCATCACCAGCCCCAGGGAATCTCTGGGGAACCCCTGCTGGCTGTTACAAAGCTCACAACCCTAATTCTGGCTGCATCCTGTAGAGGGAATAAACTACAAACGTTCTTAAAATTGAGGCATTACAATCTCACCTTGACTGAACCTGCATTGGAAGCACTTTCTGTCTCACCAGGTCAGAGATCTTTGGCTCTCTGCAGGCTAAAAAAAAAACAAAGTTGCACAATCCTTTTCCATGTTCAGAGCTTAAATGTTATAGTTTAGATTCCTGTCCACCTTTCCTGTCACTAGCAACAATGGACTGGATTAAGAGAAGAGGCAATGAACAGATATAGTTAGATGCATTAAAATGTATGCAGTAACACCCCCATTTGGCCCTGTTATAGAGAGATCTGATGATTATGATACTGTAGGTTTCTCTAAACAAATGTTCACTGTTGGAATGATAATTGTTTTGTCTCAGCTATATACATGGCAAGGATTTGTAAACCTGTTAAACCTACTTAAATAAATGGTTTTAAATAGAAAGAAAGAAAGAAAGAAAGAAAGAAAGAAAGAAAGAAAGAAAGAAAGAAAGAAAGAAAGAAAGAAAGAAAGAAAGAAAGAAAGAAAGAAAAAGAAAGAACTGGCATCCTCAGGTATTCCCTTGTGGGATATCACATTCCCAATAGACACTAAAAAGAGTTGAGCGCTATCTCGCTCGCTCTCTCGCTCTCTTTTCAATGTCTACCAGGAATGCAATATACCACAAGAGACTTGCTGAGGATCTCAGCTTTTTCTCTGCCCCTACAAATATTTATTCTGTTGCTTTATCTATCTAATCTGTCTATCTAATCTACCCCATTTGCTAGACATCCATCCTTGTAATATCTGGGTGTCTTCTGCCTTAGGCAGGTATAACAGTTTTAGCCATAGAGAGAGAGATGACCACCAGTGCTTTTGCAGAGCAATAATTAAAAGACCACAGCTGATTATTTGCAATCTGAGTGAACTTTTGTTAAAACTGAATTAAAATATATAATCACCATCTGCCTAGGCATACATGGATAATCCAGATGATTGGGCATCTGGCATGAAAATAGTAGGATGTTACAGATAGCTGCCAACCTGTCAGCTTGTACACCCTTCTGAGAGGGGCCTAATTCGAACTAGCATAACAAATTGACTCAAATTTGCCTAAGATAACAGAAGGGGGAATCCCAGGACTTTACATTATGTATATTATAATTATTTTTGGAGGGGAAATAGATATTTGATGAGTCCTTAATAATTCAGCTGATTGTGCCAAGATCTCTTTCCCTCCAGCAAAGTGGATGGACCTAGGGATTCCTGTTGGAGGTGGTTCTTCTGTATGTTGGAGAAGTCATACTTTGTGGCATTCTACAATACTTAGTTGCATTTGTGATTTGTGCATATGTTTTGTTAAAGTTAACATCAATCAAAAGGGTGAGAGGGAAAATGCAGCACTTAACACAATGTGTGGCAAGAGTGTTTAAGGCTTAAAATGCAGAACAAAACCCCAAAAGGAGAAATAATTGTCCTTATAATATTTCATTTTGCTTAACAAAAATCTGTTAGTATGTATTACACAATTCTCTGTTCTGACAGTTCCTAACACACATCCTTCCTCTTGTCATGGTTCCTATCACATGTCTGTTAGGCCCTGAATCAGCAGAGCACTTAGACACATGGTTAAGTGCTTTGCTGAATGCAGATGGATTGCTGAATCAAGTCTTGAAAGGCTGCAAACTGTGAGCCTGATCCTGCAAACCCTTCCTATTGTAAGGAGTCCTGTTGACTAAGCCTGATTGCAAACTGGACCTTGTGACAGCAAGACTAATAATTCCTTATACAGAATAGACCCTTTCTTCATTTTCCAGTTCCTCAGTGGTGTTCTTTGATTCACTGACCCGATCCATATCTGATCCCAATATGAGGGTAGGGAAAACAAAGGTGTTGGGGGAAACTGAGATAAATTCCTATCCTTTCTTAAAGGAAGAAACGTCTTCTGGAATCACTAACATCTTCCTTGGCTGAGTTCAGCAGCCAGAGAGAGTTGGCAGACTTTCAACTTCAGTATCAGGTGCCAATCTGATGGAGCCATTACACACACTTCCATTGAAGGTATTTAGAAAACAGATAGTTTAGCCAGAAAATAATACACAAAGCAAACTCCAGGTAAAAAAAAAAGTTATGAACTGTAGCAAAGGGACTGAAAACTACCTTTTATGCAGATTGGTTGTTTTCCTGACCACTCTCCATTGTCTTGGCAGGTCCTCTGCTCATTACCACTAAGAACATATGAGTTGTTACAAAAGAAAGCAATGACTGTGCCGACTTTTGCATAGCGTCCAGTCATTAGCCCAGTGTCTTCCACCTCTCTTCTGTAGCCATTGAATGGGCCACCAGGGTCTGAGCAGTTTTTTTCTTGTAGAACTAGTGAGAAAAAAAAGTAAACATTTTTCACAGAGAATTAATTGTGAGCTCTGGATCATTTGGCATTTCACGCAGATCATGCTACACAAATTATGCTTAATTTACAATTTTTTTAAACTAAATGTGATGCCAATACTAGTCAGCAACAAATATTAAAAGGACGATGTCAATGTAGAAGTCTTAGCCTAGAAATAATAACCATACTGCTAACAGCACCATAGGTTTTATAAAAGCTGACAGGCTTTAAATCGAAAAAAAAATTAAAAATCTAATTTAGGACTCAGTCCTATAAAATGTTAGGCATAAGCTTAACTTTACACACAGTGAATTGTTCCACTGGCTTCTAAAGGGCTACTTACAGTGCATAAAAGTAAGCATATACATAAAATTTTGCAGGATCAGGGTCTTTCGCACCATTTTCCTATTTTATTTACTTTCCACATTTCACTACGTTTGGATAATGAAACTAGATTGTTTAGCTTCATTTTTGTTTATATTCAGTTTCTTTTCTTTTTTTCCTCTCGCTCTCTCTTATTTTTTAGCACTAATATAGAGATTTTAACAATGCAGGTAAATACTGAAATATAAAGAAAAATGATTTTCTCTGAAATGAAGAACAAACATGAAAACGTTCTTATTCACATTAGGTTTTGTCTATAAAAAGCTTTTTTTTTCTTTTCTTCCTCAATCCCCTCCCCATTTTTCTTTTCCCTTTCTTTGTTTTGTTTTTCTCCTACCCTTTACTGCTTTTTTTGTGGCTTACAACTAGTTGAAAATGTTCCTTAAAGTGATATTTTTCCTTATTCTTTTTTTTTTTTTTTTTTAGCTTTCTGCTGTTTGTGTTACCAATTTAGAAGCTCTGAAATAAAAAAAATGTTTCCCATTAATATTGTCCACTGGCAATCATTGACTTTTACCCACCCCCTGCTTTTGTTATGAGGCGGAAATTAATGTGTATTTTTTGCATCATAGATGGGGTCAATGCAACTCCCATCTGTTTTCCTGAACTGGGCATAAGTCTTAATTTTGCCAGATAAATCCTGACTCAACAAAGCACTTAACCATATGTCTAGTCTAAAGCAGCTGCTTAAATCCATTCTTATTCTGCACAGTACTTAAGCATGTTCTTTTTACATTAACTTAAATGGGACTTAGGCATGTGATTAAAGTTAAGCATATGTCTGAGTACCATGCTGAATAGAGATGGACCATCATCATCATCATCATTCTCCCCCTCGCTTTACTCCTGGTCACGTATCACAGATTAATTTCATTGCCTTCACAAGACCTTGTGGTTGGTATATTGCTAGTGGTCATGTCTCACAATACCTCTCCCATCACCATGTGATCTCACAGAAAGTCACAGAAATGGAGATGGGGAATTAAGATACCTGATGTGCCTGTCTATAGTTACCCTACAAATACTTGACCTGCCTATAGACACTGGCCAGGGCTGCCATCTGGTCTGTCATCCCTCTAGGAAAGTAGGGTAGGACAGGCAGAAACCACACCACATCAGTCTATCCTTATTGAGTAATGCAAAGAAATCACACCAAGGAGCCTTTTGTTATCCATAATAGCATCCAGCACGGTTGCACCGAGCGGTTAGTAGATCCTTTGTATTTCAGAAGTTCCTGAACTTCTCTGAACCAAGTAAGCTAACTGCCTCCACTTGAAAAGGGCCTTCTTCTCCTATCGGACCCTGCGCATCACTGACTTTGTGATAGCACTATCATTTCTATGGTGTCAGACTGTGACATAAGCACAGGGCTTTGACTTATCTGATGGATTCAGTAGAAGGAGCAGCCAGTTGGGAAAAACATGCTTCTTACAAAATAGACAGCTTCAATAATGGACAAGGCTAGGGGCAGACCAAGCTATAGACTCAAAAGGTGTAGCCAGTGTCATCATAATGTCAGGGACACTGAAGTTACTCATAGACCCAACTCCAAAACATTTATTTCAGCTGGAGAATTTCTATCCATCCCAAAGGATGTCCTTAATTGCGCTTGCTGCCCTCCAAGAGTTCTTATAAAGGAGTTCCCAAACATTCCCCAGAATATTTTGCATTGTTTGCCTCAGCATCTTTTTGCAAGCTCTACTCCAGCCAGTGCAAAGGATTCTGGAATCTGGGAACAGAAGCTGCCCAGTGGAAACAACTGAAACAGAAGCATCTTTCTGGAAGAAAATATTTATACATGATACTGTTTGGCTAGGGGGGTGGAAAGGAAAGATTTGGATCTTCAATGACTGATCTAAGGGTTGCCTTCATACTAGCAAGTCAACGTTAGGCAAAAGTGTTTTTCTTTTTGTAGCATGACTGTCCTCTTACTATGTTACTCTGACCTCCCCACAATATGCCACTTAATCACTGCCACAGAGTGCCATAAACCTCTTCAGAAGAAACATCAGATGCACAGCAGTGCTGGAAATAGCTATTCATTAATGCACAAGACACATAGTCCTCTTTTGTCTTTCAGGTTCTAGAAATTGTGCAATCATGGTCCAAGCCCAGCAGTCTTTGCTTAGGCATAGGTGAAACAATGGGAGCTTTGCTTGAGTAAGGATTGCAGGCCTGGGCACCAAGATAGTAAACTAATATTTACGGTGTCTTAAAAATGCAGAGATGAAAGAACACTGTGTTAAGTCATGGATGTGCCCAATTCCAA
Source organism: Dermatemys mawii (assembly GCA_007922305.1). Taxonomy (NCBI): domain Eukaryota; kingdom Metazoa; phylum Chordata; order Testudines; family Dermatemydidae; genus Dermatemys; species Dermatemys mawii. The sequence continues at coordinate 27,653,291 of ML677332.1, forward strand.
GTGAGATTGGGACATTCCAATGTTTAAATCCCAATAACTTGTTTTAATGACAATACAATGGGTTAGGCACAATAAGAATCAAAACTTAAAGCAACCTTACCACATTCAGGATGATGTGTTGACCAACTCCCATCAAGCTGACAGTAGGCAACACGGCTGCCTTTTAAGTTGTAACCTGCGTTGCACTTGAAGTAAACCTGGGCCCCGTATTTAAAGTCATCTCCTTCCACAATCCCATGAGCGGGAGCACCTGGAGTCCTACACATCACCACTGACAGTTCAGATATTTCAAAAAATCCACTTTATTACAAAAACAGGACTGTGTTAGGAAGATTCTTTATGTAGAACATTAAAAAAATAGCTTAAAATGGGCACAGGAGTCACAATTACAAGACCAGGTACATGCAACTTCTTTCGAAAATTGAGTTAGGTCCTGATCCTACAAACACTTATGTACATGCTTAACTTTTAGCACAAGAGTGGTACCATTCAGTTCAAGGGGATTACTCATGTGTGCTAAGGTAAACATATGCCAGAGTGTTTGCAGGAATGGAGCCTTAATTTGCTAAAACTGTCCCTATTTGAAGCTCCCTCCATCTCAATAGGAGTTTTGAATGAAGTACCCTGTCGGTTAACAGAGAAATACTAGACACAATTTAGAACCTGGAAACCCCAATTTTGAAATTCTTTCAAATTCTTGTTTCAGCTTTCATGTACTCTTTAATATTTCTCATGCACATCTAAAAGCTTGTACAGCTGTGTTTTGTGAGGCCCAACAATGACCATTAAAAATGGACCTTGTAATTTACCGTCACGTAATATTTACCATTGTCACAGTATTTTCTATATTGGGATATACTGAAAAATCCCAATAAATTTAACTATTGCAGATAGTAAATGTTCAGGTCACAGCACCCTTTTTACACTGGTTGGCTGGGTAGCTTAATCACATCAAGGATGAATGTCTCTAAGGCATAATAGAGAACCCAAGGTTCAGTGTCTCTCTCTTTCTGTTTACCTTGGGCCCTATTCTACAATTCTCTGAGAACAGATGCACCATTGAAGTCAATTGGGCTCCACGCAGGTGTAGCCCTGCAAGATTAGGGCTTTACCTGTTTCAGTGGTGCCTCATATTTTGTTATATCAGAGCAGGTGTGGCCCATAGAAGATGGCAGTCTCAGTGCAGATGGGTGCCAGATAGATCTTTCCTGTTTGACACTTCTTTCATGAGATTATGAATTTTTCTTTTACTATGTTACTATTTCATTAACTAAAAGTGTAAAAAATATTGTTACTTATTAATTGATGGCCAAATCCTGTTTCTACCTATGTCAATGGCAAAGTCTCTCTCAGGGTCCAATCCTGTAATCCTTACTCATGACACATGCAATTAGACTCACTGAAGTCTATGCAAATACTCACATAAATAAGGACTCTTTATGTCAGTAAGGTTTGCAAGATCAAGTCTGAATGTCACACCATTCACAAGCATCAAGGGTCCATAGAATTCTGACCATTTTGAGAAATATTACACACTTCAAGCGATCATTTGGCAATGTGGCTCAGTGCCACTATCCATGAGCCTTGGGTAAGAAAATTATTGGACATTTAGTAACTAGAAAAGACCCTAAATCCAAACACTCCCAAACTTGGGGGGTTCAGACTTTAGACTTGGACACATTCTTATCCAGAACACTCCAAATGTAACCCTAAAAACTGAGCAAAAAATCTTTTATACAGTTATGGTTCCTAGGTGATAGCTTTACATATGTAAAAGAAAGAAAGCAGAGGGGGAATGTATTCATATTACTGGTCAAGCATTTTTTCTAGGTATATTAAAATCTCTAAACTTATTTTGCCTGCCCAGGTATGGTCTCTCTATTCTCATTCACTCTTCATATCTTTCTTGGAATACTAATTTATTCCATCATGCTCCTAATTTTCCTCTCTAAATATAAAGTCATAACAGACTTGTCAACTGCCATACATTAAAAAGGGAGGGAGCACTATAAATATCTGTGAAACACACTAAGAATTAGTCTTCGTCTCCCATATAGGGCTTTCTGCATCTCTGATAGTCCTAACTAATATCCCATATCAGCTCTACACTATATTTCAACCAGTTTAAATTGTGCTTCCCAATTTTTGGGATTCATTCTGACAGAATCTTTGTCCATCTACAATAACTTTTTCTGGGAGACTATTACAGACTCAGGATATCTTTCTTGTTTGATATGCTCAGGGTATCATCTTGCATAATGATGTTCAGTTTCTAGTCCTGCTCATTATATTGGTTTCCAGTCTGGTGACCTTCCTAATTCTGTCCATCTCAAGGTTCTCTTTAACAGTTCAGTTCCATTATCCTATTACAATACCTAACATCAAAAGTATGAGCTAAATTACACCTGTGCATGGGCTAATTTAATAAAGACACTGTGACCAAGAGGAATGAGCACCGGGTTAGAAGTCCTGAGTTCTAATCCTAGCTTGACAACAGACTCATGGTGGGATCTTGGTAAGTTACTTTGCTTTCTATATCCTCCAGATGAGGATAATAAAACTACCAACCTCATAGAAATGGTGTGAGGATTAGCTAATTTCTCTACAGCGCTTTCATCATATAATGGCTGAGTATTATTAATAAAGATATTCCTTTTGTTACCTATATTTTTATCTGGTGTGTGTCTGTTCCCTTCTGACACAAAAGTCTTTCAAACATTTATGTCACTTCTGTCCTGTTCTTTCACCTTTGCCACTGTAAGCGCAGAAATACTCAATCATTTTGTTTTCTCCTTGGATCATTTTGTATATTAGTTTTTGTTCTCATCAAACTAATCAGATTTTATATCACAGTGTATTCGTCAGATGCACTAGTGTAGCTGAGTCCCGCATTGTCTTCTATATCTAGACTGGCAGTCGTAATAAAGTTACCCTTTACCCTTTTGAGTTTCTCTGTTGTTTTGTTCCTTTCAGCTTCTCTTCACTTTCATCCTTATCCCCTACTGTATTTTAAATGGCTCCATTGGGCCCTTATCCTTTTCACCTCATGGCCACTTTTTGCAATGAAATCTCCACTGGTGATCCTGAAAGAAATCCTAGCACCTTGTATGCTTCATAAATTCTTTCCTTTCATTATCTGGATGGCTGCCTGTCAGGTGCATGAACCTGATTGATTCTCATCTCTCTCAGATTGTATAGTGCATGCAATTGAATTTTAGGATGGTCTTCTTTGTCTGAGATATTTTGTTAAAACCTTTCAACATTCTCAGTTCCTTTCAGGATACATCCAAACCCTACAGTGATGTATGCAGCTACTTCTCAAAAGTTTTTTTTTAAAAATAGTGGACTACTTTGTGAAAGAAGATGTCATTTATACCTAACCCTATACCATGCAATCCACTGATCCAGGAAAATGTCCGCCATCTTCATCTGATTCTATTTATAATTCTCTTTAGTGGCTGACCTCTGTTGGAGATCTGGTTTTAAGTCAAAGTCTTACTCTGAAGCCAGATGAGCCTGAACGTGTCAGCTGCTCAGGATCAGGTCCTCTCTCTGAAATGAGTGATTCCTATTGTCCTGTGATTCTAGCTTGGGGATTCTTAAGTAATTACAACTTTCACATGCTGAAACATTAGATGGCTATAGTGGACTAGCAGAAAGAAAACCTGTCTTGACAAAATATAGGAGGAGGACTTTCTCTCTGAGTCAAGTATAGGCATCAATAGCTCTTATCCTACTTCTAAGACTAAGGGAGCAACCTGGTATTAATGCAATGTCCCCTGTTCTGTCATATACCCTGGCAGTCACTGCCAAGCTTTTCAGACTAGAACATTTTCTCCCACCACACTTTTTCAAGCTATGTAGATGCAGCACCAGTGTGATGGCCACACTAGTTGGGGATAGGAGAAACTTTGACCAGACACAAGCAGAGCTTTTATGCCCATTCAGAGCCAACAGAACCTTGATTTTTAAGGACTCAGCCAGAAGAATATCCATAAACAACTGCAATTTATTTATATTGAAGGAATGATAAATTGAGACAACTCTGCAAGCATCTGAAGCAATAGCTCTAGGCTGCCGAGGACTTTCAGACTCTGCTGCATAAGATATATGCCTTCCCTCTGAGAACAGAGGAGAACATCCACCTGCAACCCAGAAGATGGAGTAACTGAGAGAGCTTCTTGGGAGGCAAATATGAATGCAAGATAATAATGGGCAGCAAATTAAACATGAGTTTTCAGTGCAACCACTCCACAAAAGTCATTGCAATGTAGGGCTATCTAAACACAGATGAATCATATCTTGGAGCTGAAAATAATCCCTCTCCACATGGCACTGGTATGACCATGCCTTGGATATTGCATTTGTTCTGGGAACCTCACTGCTAGAAAGATATAGAGAAACTGGAGGGAGTTCAGAAAAAAGTGACATAAATGATGTGGAATTTACCCATGAAGAAAGGTTAAGGGCTGAGCATGTATTCCTCAGCAATGGCTAATAGCCTACAAGAATCTGAAGTTTGTAAAGATCAAGGATGGCTAGAAATTATTTAGGGCAGCACAAAGGGGTGTGTCTAGGAGTGATAGGATGAAATTAAGAATCAGAAAATTCTTACTGAATATCAAAAAGCCCTTCCTTTTAGACTGTAGAATAGACTCCCAATGGAAGCAGTAGAATTCGCCATTTGAGAACTGAAAATTCAACCAGACAATACACTAGAGACAACAATCCTGCACTGGTGAGCAAATGGACTGGACTATCTAACAGATCTTTCCTATTTTTAATTTCTTTGTATTTCAACCTCCAGTCTTCCTTGGACATTTCACAGGCAATCTCATCACTGCAATATCTAAGGCAAGCATGTACCAAGACTGACTTATATAGCTTCTGAGAGCTGAAAGGGTAAAAACACAAGGTGGGATTGCTGCAGGCCTCTCTAGCAGAAATGCTGATGCAGTTGGGACCACACTGTTGTTAAAGAAATGCTCTAACAAAAAAACCAGATGTCTCAATTGCTTGTGTAACATATTCATGGACTGTGTAATAAAATTTAATAGGACTCTCCTTTGTCTCCTACTGATACATACTGGAAAGGGAAAAACATATCTGTCTCATGAAATATATTAAAACAGTTCCCTGTTGGACAGATTTAGGGAAGGGTGGTTGTATTCAGAGAAAAACTAGAGTAAATGAACAAATGTTTTTTAAAGTCAGATGTTCCATTATGAATAATCCAGTGCAGATTCATCTTCCTTTTTCAATTGCTTTTGGGAGACATTCCTCAGTTCTGAATCATTTGTCATTTAGAAATGGTTTTCACGCTCATAATTTGCAATGGGAGAAACTGGATCAACTGAACTTTTTCTCCCTTCAGTGTCCTTCATCTCTCTGCTGGAGGTGCCATTTGTTCTTGTCTCATGGCCTCATTGTTGTTCAAACAAATGCCACTTTTCTGCTCTCCCATCCAGTTCCCCATATATATAATGCATCTCCTACTCAATAATAGATTGCATGCCCAGATGATACCTGATTTATCATCACTGATCTTAATGCAAGGCTTGCATTTCCCATCTCTCCTCCTAAAATCTGACACAGAAGGGCCTGTACATGTTTTTTGTTTGTTTTAAAATTGCTTGTGTCAGCTTTTTAATGATACCGTTGCTAAAGAAGTTGATCTGGTCACACAGTCCCAAGTCAGAGATTTGCTTCCAGTCTGACTTTTGTTCTAATGTGCATAACATGTTGTGCCTATTGAATTGCTTTCAGGGAAGGTTTTTCTATTAACTTGCAGTATTGCTTTTGCATAGGGTGTGTTGGCAATCTCAGCTGAGAAGCCAAGGATTGAACTGAATGAGCCATGGAGACTGAACTCTCTTCTCACCCCTGCTAGGTGCAGCCGCTTAGGTCAAGACTGAGGTGCATTGACAGTGGGCAGTATGGAAGGGAAGCTGCTGCCACTGCTGCTGCTACTTCTGATGTACTTGATCTATAGCTGAAGAGAGGCTTACAGACTCCACCTGAAAAATCATTTGTTAATGTCATATTGAATGAAGTTCATATACAGGAGTTAGCAGAGACATGTACATGGATCTGACAGGAAACCAGAATTCCCATTCCACAAGAAACTCCGAAATTTTTTTAAAAAAAATGTTCCGAAACACAGTGAAACACTGGTTGTTGTTTTTTAAAATTTCCCACCAAATGTGAATTCTGAAATTTCATTTTGATCCTTTTGAAATGTTTCTGAAGCTTCCTGAACTGCACAGAGCTCTGGCAGAGCCCTGGGTGGAGAGTCAGGCAGCTCTGGGAACTTGAAAGGGCTGGCTCTGGGGCAATCCACTTGGCAGGCTGCTCTGGGAGCCAGGGAACCTGGGAAGCTAGGCTAACTAGTGGCCTTCCAGGCAGGCTAATGAGGAGTGAGGAAGCCATGGATCTGGGAACCATTTTCCAACTGAAAATAAAAATTTTCCTGCAAAATTGGGAACATTTCAAATTTGCTGAAAATGAATTTCCTGTCAGAAAATCATTCCCATGGAAAATTCCCACCCAGCTTTACCTGCATGAACTTCATGCAGCTCAATGCCCTTTACAGATACAGAGGCCCTGCATACCTCCAACCCCACTGAAATAAACAGTGTTAAATCAAAATAGGTTTGATTTTTGCCTCTGGGGGTCTCATTTTATAACCTTTCATTTTTTCTGTTCCAATCTTGTTTTGAGGGCAAGATTTTTAAAATGGCTGCCTGAAGAGAGTTAGTTAGAATAATAATATTTAGCTCGAATCATCCATATATCTCAAAGACCTTTACAAAAAATGCGTAGCTATCATCATCCCCATTTTGTTGTTGGAGAACCTGGGGCACTGAGTGATTTAAGTGACTTGCCCAAAGTCAGCCAGTGAGTCAGTGGCCAGGCTAGGAACAGATACCTTTATGCACTAGATCATGCTGCTTCCTCTGACATTGGAGTACCTTGGGACACTCCCTCTCTTAGAAAACTGAAAAACTTAATTCAATGTAAAATAAATGTATCTTCATTTCAATCTATGGGCTTGTCACAACTGCTACAGTTTCAAACTAGCTCTGTGCAGGGGCAGATATCCAGCACTCCAGAGAGATTAGCACATGCTTCAACAGTGCTTCCACAGAACTTCTCAGCAGCTATTCTAATCTAGAGCACTGGGATGCACTCCACAGAGCCTCATAATTAACTACATTTTCAGACCTGATCCTTATTGTATTTATTGTCATCTATATTTTTCATAGTATTTGTTCTCTACACTTGCTCATTTTAAAACTCCATGTGAACAACCAAGTTCTGATAACATTTATTCCAACCACATTTATTCCTTCTCTCCCTAATCTACACTCACAGAGGTAAGAAAGTCCCTGGCTATTGTTGGTGGGAAGGACTTAAATGGCTTTCCGGTGAGATAATCATTGTGTGACCGGGTAAAACAGCCAGGGCTACCTGCCTGTCACATGATCTGGTAGGGGGTTTAAAAGAGTGTGTGTGTCCTCTTTCTGCAGCTGAGACAGGAAAGGGGAAAGGGTTAGCTAAATTTACAGATAGGCAAAGTAAGAAAAATGATTCTTGAGAAATTATTAGCAGTTGATTTAAGGCTATTTACTTTGCACATTTTGACATATGCTGTTAATAATTTGTGTTTCATTGGTTATGAAGCTTTAACTTTTTGAATCTCTAGTTCTATTGTCAATAAACAATTATTGTAGACCCCCTAAGATTCCCCAAATGTGAACATTTAATTTGATAAAAATAAAAAATGTTTAAAAATAGACATTCAGCAAAATTACACAAAATAGAAATTGATTTCTGCCAAGTCTAGATATAAATACTGCCACAGACCTCCTGTCATTCTGTACAGAAGTTGCAGGGCAGGGAGGATCTATTCTTAGAAAAATATTCATATTAACTGTGGCACTTCTTATAATAAACTCTATGACCGAACCTCCAAGAACTGGGTAACTCTGCTACTGAACTAGTATTGCCACATGAATTCCATCCAAAATCCTCTAGCTATATTGTGCGTGTCACCATAGTACAGTAGATTTCAATTACTAGTAACCCCTTGGTTGCCAGCAAAATGTTGCTGTTATCTGGAAGTTGCTAACAAATGGAAGGCAGGTTTGTGAGGTCCAGACAGGAAAGGGGAAGGAAGTGCTGGGACATGTCTTCCCTGGCTGCAGTCTTGCAAACCAGCCGCTGGACAGGGCAGCAGTGGGGAGAAGTGCTGCAGCCCGGACACTGGGGCTTTCTATAGGGAGCAGGGGCGTTGTGGGCCTGTGGAGCTGCACTGTACCTCTCCCTGTGCTCTACAGGTGCCTACAGTACAGCTCACTGTTCCTTCCCTGGTTGCAGCCCTGCAAACCTGTCTGCAGCTGAGGCATTTCTTCCAAAAAATGTTGTTAATACGTGGCATGCTGTTGTCAATATCGAAATCCCACTAACATTAAAATCTACGGGACAGGATTGATTCCCAGCTAAATGCTGCTATTAGCCAGAAGTTGTCAGTATCCAGGTTGCTATCAAGCGGAATCTATGGTATCTACATTCATGGTGAGACAGATTGGTGACTCCTGAATTCTAACCTCAGCTCCAGCACAATCACGTTCAGAGGCCTCAGCCAAGTAATTCAGGGTATGTCTACAATGAAGCTGGAAATGTACTTCCCAAAGTGAGTAGACAGACATGCTAGCTCTGATTGAGCTAGCACATGAAAAAGAACAGTGTAGCTGGGGACTGAACGTATGATGATTTGGACTAGCCCACCTTAGTACATACCCAGGGGGCCCTTTAGCTAGCATGTGTCTGTCCACCCACACTGGGAAGCATGCTCCCAGGTGCAGAGTAGACATATTCTAAGTGGCAAATCTTGTCCTCCACTCCAAGGCCAAGCACAGGGGAACTCCCCAGAAGACTCTTTTTCTACAAGACTGCAAAGAACCTCTGCAAAGGATCATGTGGTCGCCAGGTTTCTGTAGCTTCCGCTTTCGGTTGTGTTGGAGAAATGCCAACCAATTACGGTTAAGATCAACTGTCTCTACCTTCATTTCCCATCTATCTCAGCCCAGCAGCTCAGTGCAGGCAAAGGCCCAACAGAGAAAGACTGTTCAGCATCCATTGGGTGGACATTCCTGGCAACCTCTCAGTGTCCAGCTCCACACTGTGTGAACAGTACTTTCATTATCCGCAGAAGTGGGAGGAGAGGCAAAGGGAACTAGACTGGCTCCTTAACCCTTTCAGTCTCAGTTTACCCATCAATAGCATGTCTTTGACGCTAAAAAGCTCTGTATAAACATTCCTCATATGAAGCCTAAAGGAAATCATAACAGTTGATCATCAATCCACAGGTACTCTACCCAGTGGATTTCTAGTCCTGCTCGCTGTGCCTCTTCACAAGTAATTTTCTTTTCTGCAACAGTCCCACCAGCTAGGAATAATTAGACAAATCAATGATGTAATCCGTACTAAAACCAAAATCTTTTCATTCCCTTCCAGCCAATTGGAGCGCACCCCTGATGTTTTCCATCTCCCTGTTTCTGTGAATGAGAGAGTATCCATGTGAAAATATGCTTCAGTCACCCACTGTTATTTATTCATCGGGAGGCAATTTGGAGGCTGCTGCTTACAATTAGCCACTTGATCGTTATCAGCATTGTTCTTAGTCCTTAGAAAACTGTCTCTCTGGTTACAACCTTTCCGGTATTTGGATGGCCTATTTAATTATACAATTGGACCTATTTGTTCATAGGATGCTGAGCTAACTGGAAGCCTAATGATCCCCACCATTCACCTTCTCTATGCATATTGAGAATTAATACATAGAACAAATTCAAAATATGTCCCTTTGCAAATGTTACATTCTCACACCACAGAGAATACAACCTTCATGCAGCTGAAAAGGAAAACCAAAGTAGTATAAAAGGTAGTATAAAAGATTATAGTCTCATCACTACATCCAGTTATGAAATTGGCCCAAAGCCTTTCCACTTGTCAGATCTCAAATTAAGAAGGGACAAGCCTGGTCAGCACTTGGACGGGTGACCTGCAAGGAAAAACCGGGTGCTTCAAGAAAATATTTGTATGTGTGTCTTAAATGTAGCAAAAATAATGATCATATAGAAAAACACCATCTTAATGATCTAGACCTTCATTAATTTGGGCTACACAAAGGCCTGTTCAGCCCTTGAATGCATAAGAGAAACAAGAGACTTATGTTCTGTGCTGTTTGCCTGTTGAAGAAAATGAGATCACAACTACTAAGCGATGGTATGAGGGTACTGGGAGGAAAAGAACTGAGTGAAATAAAATGCAGAGACAACACCCTGCTGGAGAGTGCTAAGCAGCTAAGCAAGGTACTTTGATTGGTTGAAAAAAACAGTTGCTGAGCATGTAAACAAAACAAGGAGGAGCTTGGGGGCAGCCAGAAAGAGAACAAGAAGTGAGTATGATTCCCCACTGCCTTGTAGCTTACGTCAGCTTCAGAGATGGTTGAATCCCAGAGTAGCAAAATCTCTGAGAAGAACAAAACTGTTGAAGAAACTCTGGAAGAAAGAGGGAAACACTTAGCACTTGGGCATGCCAGGGAAGTGTTAAATGTGATTCTCAGACTACTACAAATTTCAATCTGTGCATTTGTACCTGAAAAGCTATAAATTGTATTAACTAGCAGGCACACTAGTAGTCTCGAGAGAGAGTGAGGAGGAAATGGCTGTAGATCCCCAAATTCTTGACTACATTCTGGGCCCTTTGCACTCTTCCTGTGGCATAAAGGAACCGAAAGCAACAAGTCAGTTAAGTATAGGGGAATCTCAATGGTTTTTTGTTTACTGACCCTCTCCAAATCCTCAAGCCAGGCCTGTGAGTATTCATTTGTATTATGACAGAGGATGGGGGTCAATTATATTCGCAGTGGGGAGGGGGCCTGAAACAATTTTTCATAGGCCCACTCAAAACTGCTAAGGATAGCTGTGGTAATAGCAGAAGCTGCAGTGAGGGAACAGCATGCTATGCCCTTCATTAGGATGTAGAACAAATCTCTTGCTCCTGGCAAATAGGACTGAGAAACAGAAGAAAAATGGAAATCGGATCTGACCAATGAATTCCCCATTCAGTCTCAGAGCCCTGCATTTACTCAAGAACTCAAGTTTCCTTGTTTTGTTTTAAACAAAGGTAACAGGAAATTTCAGAGCAGAAAGAGATCAGAGTCCCTTGTTTGTGGGGCCAGCAGGCCCTGGGAGGGCTACTGAGTCAGAACGCTCAGTCCAGGGAGCTCACTCATTGCTCTCAAGTAGCGCTGCCATCTTTCTACAGTTTGTCCTTGGAAGACAAATTCAACTTTGTGATGTTAGAAAAGACTCCACCAATACTTTCTGCAGTTGCACAACGAGCCATCACTTTGTAAAACATCCTCAACAACATGACGACTCTGAGTGGCAATTCAAAGCACGAAGCAACAGAATCAGACCTCTACCCAGTTTATTATCGTTGCTCCAATTTATCTCTCTCAAGGATTTATTACTATTCTGTTCCTGGTATGGCAGGGAACAACCCAGCATTGACAAGAGAAATGAACAAGATGATCAGATCTTTGCTCTCTCTAATGTCTATGACCGATGATTACTGAGAGACACACACACACAAAACTTAATTCTGATCTCACCTATATTAGTGTAAAGCACAAAGGTCAACAGAGTTGCAATGAACTCAGTGTGAAAACAGAATGAAGCAAAAAGTATTGTTAATGTTATGTTAGGTTTCTCTATTTACTTGATTATCATAAAAACATTCTTCAAAGGAGGCAGTTTCTGGGAGTGGTGTTTATTATATTTAGGGGGGGAATGTAATGAAACTCTCACTTAAAATTCTCTGCTGATGAGCATTTTGTTATTTAAGATCATGTGATAGATACCATTTAATAGGGTCATCACAGAGGAATCAACGTTGTCCCAATTAGCAGTTGTCTCATGCATTTTGTGTGCAGTGTTGTTGCAGTCATGTTGGTCCCAGGAGATTAGATAGACCTGAAGAAGAGCTCTGTGTCAGCTCCAAAGCTCGTCTCTCTCACTAACAGAAGCTGGTCCAATAAAAAATAATACCTAACCCTCCTTGTCCATTTAAACATGCTTGACTGAATCATTACCAGATGTTTTAACATGTGTCCTCAACTCAGTTCCCTCAGCTGAAGTTACTGTATTAACACCTCTAATTGTAAATAATAAGACCATTTCCTGACTTCCGCTGTATGAGATGGAAGAGAGCATGAGCTGTGGCCTTTAATCACTTTATTAATACCTCAAATTGTATCTGACAGAATAATTAGGCTGAATACTGTCCCAGTGAAGCAACTTGAACACAGTGGGAATTCTATCATGCTGACAGAATTTAGCTTAAAGGAAAAATATGGTTCAATGAAGTTTGTCCCACTAAAGCAGCTCTCCTTATTGTCTGGAATGACCCTATAGATTAGCACATTTAAAACTAGACTTGACAGGGAATAATTCTGCATTGGCATGGTGAGAGTCTAGATGGCTCAGTACCATACATCTTTTCCAGTTCTAACTTCTGCTGAATCTGTGTCAGTCCCATTTCAATGGCTTTTGCTGTGCCTCACTGAGATGCTCCCTCCATCTCTATTCCTTGAGAGAAGGCAGGTCTAGTTTCTCTAACTGTTTCCCACTAAAATCTTTGCAATGCTCTGGCTGCCTTCTGTTGCAAATTTTGTTACATCAATTTAATATTCAAAGGCACTAATCTTCATCTCACTTATACCCATTTTACACTGAGGTAAATCCACTGACTTCAGTGGGATTACTGCCCATTTACTCCAATAAAATGGGAAGGGGACTCAGACCCAAGGTTTCCAGAACTGCTTATTCGAAGCTGCAAAGATGACGTCACTTTAAATGTCCTGTGTAGAATACGTTAATGTAGAACTGGCCCACATTTCCCCTCAGCTCCATATCTGCAAGATCTGGTTGGTGAAAAGCTACACTGTATGATTCGGTCTCCATATAATTCTTGGAACTACAACTCTGTTAGGAAACTACTTAAGTCCATTTTAAAGTATTATTGCCATGGATATTTTTCCAGTTTGTCCTTTTGCTCTGAAAAATATAATCAGACTAGATTTTCTGCTTTTTTTCCCCCATGTACTTTCTTGGCAAATGTTTAGGATACATTTTGGCAACAATAAAGGAAAGATCTTTAAAAATGTTCCTCAGAAGCCAGTTTGAACATAGATTGTGTCATGATGCTTTCCCATTCAGATGTTTGGAATTCATGCATAGGGAAAAATATCAAGCCATCGGTATATGACAGAAAGGGTGTGAGGTGTGTGCTGTAAAAATGTTCCTCCACAGAAGAAAAAAGGACCATATGCTACATCAGACATCATAAAATCCCCAATATTTCATCCAATGGCACTATTCCTTCTTAAAGCAAATTAAAGGATTCATGTCAAGTTGAAAATCATTTTATAAACATATTGTAAATTACTTCTTCACTGAGCTCTATTAGTAAGCACCACTTGGATTGCTAAAACCAAAATGGGGTGTTTGAAGCTCTGTTTTTGCCACCATTTATTCTGTTTGTTATGTGTATTGCCCTGTGGGACTAGACAAGTTGACACCATGTTTATGTATGGTCAGTTTCACTTTCTGGCCTCTGACTCCGGTGTTTGATGAGATGAAGCTAGTCATATGAATGAAATAATTATGGAACTGTAAAAATCTTACTGTCCTTCACCTCCACTTATAGTCAGGGATGTAAAGGGCTAAAGCCATTGCAATGATGCAACTCCCCTCAAGTAGCTAGGGGATGAATGTGGCCCTGAGGAATTTTATGAAATCTACACCATGAGCAAAGATGTGAAATCATGTAAGGACAGGTTTATAATGGCTTACGCAGACATAAAATAAAAATCTTGATGGGCAAATATGGCAAAGTGGGCTTTCATTTGGTGTAAGTTTCAGCACTGTCATTGTAAACTGTTTCATTCATAAGCCAGATACCCCCAGAGTTCAATCATGAGTCAAATACCTGGAATTCCACCTGCCCCAATGACTTAAATATTGCTGATGCAATTGACACAGCCATTATTTTAGCACATATTGCACAGTTCTTATTCCTCCTCAGCCTTAAATTCTTCATTAGGCAGAATAATTTACTCAGACGTCAAGGATAAAAATGGCAAAAATAAATATTTGACTTGATCTCACCTGAATCCAGTTATTTTACCACGTGCTTGGTCTGGTAGAAACAAAAGCTTCCTCATATGAATAAAGAGCTAGAACTGGGACCATCCACCTGTACAGGATCAAAAGCTTCTATTTGTTTGATCTACCCTGAACTTATCCCTGTGTCAGTGAGGATTGCTATTTCTCCATCTTATTGTTGCCTGTAAGGGCAGGCAGAATATCTCTGCCCAAAAGTTTGGCATTTGCTAAAGCATTAGCATCAGACCTGGGGCACTACTGAAATAGGTGGTGGCAGAGCATGGAAAATGGCTTCTTGGATACACATCTCTGATAGTAAGCATGTTCCTTTAGCAGTCTCCCTGTGTACTGTTTTTCCAACACAAAATACTTTCCAAATACTCTTTTTAGACAATGCACATAAAACCCTTGCAGTCTTCAATGGCAGTCCTAACAGAAAGTAGGCACTATGCCTTTAATGGAGCCATGGGTAGCTCACTATATCCTCCATTACTATAATCAACCTACACATAGGTAAATATATAAACAGTTACCAATTGGCTGAGATCATGGCAGCATTTGATCACCCCCACACAAACACAATGCCTGTACTCACAGCTTTCACAGTGATTCCCGGTATAGCCTGCCAGACAAGCACATCTGTAGGCACCAACTTTATCAAGAATACATGTCCCGTCATGATAACATGGAGATGAAGAACAAGCTGCAAAAGAAGAGGCAAGAATATTCACAGTCTTTCATAAGGTTCTTATCTAACCAGCAAGCTACGGTTTTCTATAGAACTCTTTACAGTAGTTTCTAAAGGCCTCCCAGGTAAATTAGATATCTAGGGTGAAGTACTCAGTGGATTCAAGGAGCCCTCCAATCTTCTTCCTTCCCTGCTAGAAGGAAGATCTTTGTTCTTGGATCGTGCAACTTTTTATTGGTGGTTGTTTTTCCTTTTTCTTCTTCTGTCATGGTCCCCATCTTTCTATCACTTCTTTTGATAGAAGTGGATTCATCTGAAGGGTCACATTATCTCTGTCTCTTACACACTTCATCCTGGGCTTTGGGAGCAGTATTGCCCTAAAGGAACATAGCTGTCTTCTTGGGTCATGGATGCAAATACAATGACTGATGTTCCTGTGTCCTCTTGACCCCTATTATGAGCTTCTAAATCAGGATTATCATGACCTGGCAAAGCCAGCAGGTTGGGAACCAGCAGGTTGGGAACCAGCAGATTGAGATGCTTCCTGGCACAACTACCAAGACTCAGTTAGAAAAGTGGCACATATAGATCAGAAATTTTAAGCATAACTAGGTATCTAAGTGCATAGCTAATTATTTGCACATGCACCAGGCTTACTAGCATGGGCAAAAGCCCCTGTGTTGCAAAAACGTTTGGGCACCATGCCTGCTCTCCCTTTTTAAAAATGCACCCTTAAAGCTACAAATAAATACATTTTAAAACAAATGGCTTAAAGTCAGTTCCTCCTCCACTTATCTGCAGAGATCTGAGTTTATGCCCTCAGGATTCTGTATTTCCTCTTTTATAGTAGAGGAAAATCACCTGCTCCTAATGGGATGTAACACAAGCACCACTTCAAGTGGTAGTGAGGTTCTCAACCATTTCAGAAAAAGATCAACCTGAATAAGGTCTTTCCAGGTAGAAACTAGTGATCAAATCATAAAATTTAGAACCAGATTCAAACAGGAACATCTCCAAAGTCTGCAAAGTTCTGGATCTGAAATTCTGGTTCAGATCCATCACAACAAGTTAGGCCAGAGCTGTAAAGTTCACACCTGGATCCAAATTGAATAGTTCACCCCAATTTGCCATAAAAATGCTCTTGCCACTTTTAGAGGACTTTCTAAAGGTTCCTCATAACTTTATTTGTTGAACTTCCAGTCCATTATATTATATTATATTATATTATATTATATTATATTATATTATAT
>ML677332.1:27669475-27765728 GCA_007922305.1 Dermatemys mawii
ATTATATTATATTATATTATATTATATTATATTATATTATATTATATATTCCAGTCCATCATTACTTATACCAAAGTATAAAAAGAGTAAATTTTAATTCACTTATAGATCACAGGTTTCAGAGTGGTAGCCATGTTAGTCTGTATAGGCCTGGGTTTTTTTATAGATCACAGTTGTCTATCGACAATACATCAATTATCACTTTACCATACGGGAGGAATGAACTGTACCATTAAACATTGCTGATGGAGTAAAGTAGGGTCAATAGTGCTCTCCCTGTCCCTTAGACCACAATCTCAACCAGAACAATCAGTTTCAGAGATGGCACTAAGATATTCAAACTCTCTCTTTGATGAAACCCAGAATGGCACAAGTCAAATCAGCTGATTCTTTTGCAAAGTTTTTTATTGAAACAGACCTTTTAACTGTCTTTGACCCAGCTGGTGAAAGAGCAACGGAACTCCACTCATAACATCAAAACCAAATTTCTGACACAGATTTCATGTGGAGATGTAAAGCTATTCGTATTTAGGTTGGGCAGTGAAAGCCACTGCTAAAACCTTGTACAATCTCTTTTAAAACTGGGATATGAGGATGGGGGCGTTATTCAAAGTATGACTGAAGAAGATAAATTCCTGGAAAGCTAACAAATGATGATTTTGTTGTTTCCTGCTGTTCTAAAATGACATTTAAAAAAAGAGAGCAAGAAGAGGCTGAGGAGCCAGGGAAGCACTGATATTTTGCAAGCAACAAGCCATATCTTCCTGTCAGTTGAAGTCAATGCAATAGGACCAATGGTATGTTTATTTATCTGCTGTCTTGATAGCACAGGCCACTATTTGTCTGCCAGTTTATTCTGTGTAGCCACTTGTGTCAAATGAATGAGCGTGGATGCCGGTTATTATGACAGAAGTGTTACACACAGAAGAGCTGATAAAAATGAGTCTATATTGCCTGGCTGCAGTCATCTGATATGGAACAAGGTTACAAAACCTCCCTCCCCATGTCATGTGGCACAGGTCGGTATCCACTGACTCCACGAGCTACTGGTGACTGTCGTGAGTCTCATTAAGCCAGGCCTAGCATTATTTCTAATCTGTCATAGTTCACTGTGCCCTTTAAAAATCTAAAACACAGAATGCACCAGGACACCCACATAGTGACTTAGACATCCAACTTTTGTGCACGATTGTCCACTTTTGTGTTCTGGTTTCACCTGAGGAATTGTAACTCCTTCCTGGCTGCATATGAAAACCATTAAGGCAGCATCTGCTAGTACTGTAGTACAAACAGAGACCTATGGACCAAATTTGAATCTCATTGGAGTCAATGGTGGTTGTTTTTTCTGGAGGATTAGGATTTTGCCCAATCTCTCCAACATGATGGGTATCATGTAAGTATCTATAACTAGTTAGGGGAGATGTCTGGAAAACATTTTTTTCACAATCGGTTTTGAAAAAAGAAAAAAAAAAGTCTTTCGCTTTCCAGCTACATTTTGTTTCAACAGAACTTATCCAACCACATAAGAAGGATATTCCCAGAGCTTTTCTATTTCCAGGGACACACATTCTACCAAGCCCACTCAGTTTGTCTCTATTATAAATATGAAGAGAAGTTAACTCCTCTCCCGACCTATTGGATTTTGTATTGACATTAATAATGCTTCATGAGTAATAGTTGCCAGCAAATCAGCCGGGAATCCCCTCACCTTCCACAAGGGGATTATTAAATAAGGACAAACACACACAGGAGTGGAGGCAATTATCCCACTCACTTTATTTCAATTTTCCTCCCTCCCCCTGTCGTTTACATCTGAGGTCAGCTTAGTCACTTCTGGCCACTGTCACCAAAGACTGGATTACCCTTTATCCCTGACACAGTATCTGTTGATGCACTCGGGTGGTTAACACCTGCTTCCAGTACAGATCATGCAGCTGATTAAGCTGCTTCTTTTATTAACTAGCTGTCCACCGGTCTTTCCTCTAGGGATATACCTTTTGCAGATTATTTTGCATTTACCTAAGTTCCTCTGGCCATTTGGTCTCAATACTTCCCCTTGTTCGATCAGTGTCATCATTTCATTGAGCCAACTTCTGCAAAATCTGTCCCACATCAGGTCCCCAGAATAAAGGCGACCCAAGTGCAAAGTGCCCCATAAGGCTGAGCACGTGTAAATGAAAAAACTCTGCTCTCACCGCATGATCCACTTTTCCTATCTTCTTCACTCCAGTGCTAAGCTACGAGGAACACCACAGCATCCTTTTGGGCCATTGCTCAGCCTTGGCGTGTGTTTACCTGATCCTGTTCTCAACAATCATGCAAGTGACTGACCTAGTGAGCCCTGTACAGCCTCTTACATGGATGTCAGCTACCCCCTGGGGCTTTGCATTGAGAAGGATTTCAGAAGACTGAATGCTGAAGCTGGCTGTGTGCTTCCAGAACTTTCAGTTCCTCAGCTCCCCGCTCCACTCCCACGTACATTGTATTCTTCCCCGTGACCAGTGCGGCTGGCCAAGTTAACACTTCACATAAAGAGACACAGTGAGAGCCTCAAAAGCTTTTCACTTTAGCTACTCACCAAGCCAGGACAGAATAAAGTGCACAATGAGACCTCCTGACAAACCCCTTTGCATCATACTCTGCATGGATTACCATGCCTGGAGCCCCCAGTCTCAAATAAATACCACTAATAGTGGGGTGGAAATAAAGTGCAGAACAGTGCTAGAATACTAAGAGGTCCATGCTGAGCAGAGAAAATAGAATAAATTCATCCTGCTCCATATCAAAAATGTTAGGCCTAGGAGTGTAGGCAGCCTTATACAACATACCCCACACAAGGTTTAATTTGCTGGAGGCAACTTTTGTTTTCCATCAGCCCTTTCATTAGCACAGTGTTAGCTCTCATTGTCTAACTGGTCCTGCTGCGATTGTATTATAGAGAACAGCAAGTAGACAAGTGGGTTCAGTAAACGTAGAAGTGGGGCAGCAGATTGGCCAGTGTGTGTATGTGCATGTTTCACATAGGCAGCTTCACCCTTGGTTGTTAGTAACAGCTGAAACCCAATAGATGTGGTTTTGCTGCAAAGATTACATGAACTAAGTGAACTTCTTGAACCAGATTTACAGCTCATGTAACCCCAATCAATCTGGGACACTGATGTGTGTCTGGGGCCTCATAGGTCTTACTGCAGAGAGGGATTGGGAAATCCTAATGTGAGCTGTTACAGATCCTGTAGGATTTTCCTATGGCAAAGCAGCACACATGGGTCAGCCTCCTCTGCTAAGAGCTCTATGGACTGGTTTCATAGACTTGCCCCTTACAAGGAAGGCATAAGGCACGTAGACCACTTCCGATCAGAAGGCAAAACAGGAGCTACAGGCATTCCCAGTGTTCCTTTGCAGGAAGGCAGGAGGGATAGGGAGTAACCCAGAGAGGAAGCTGCTACCTTCCTGTGTAAATGAGATCAAACTCAAGCCTAGTATGTTTAATAAATAGATTGGAATTTTGGAACCCAACTTTTTTCATTAAAAACATTTAGCACATCATATTATTCACTGAAGGAGAGAGAAAAATGTTTTTGTTTGCTTTTTATATAAGAAGAGCCTTCTGCATCTGCCCTGTACAAACAATTTTTCAAAAAGCCCTACAGATCTGAAATGTGAATCAGAAGAAATAATTAGAGTATTTTCACATGGGCAATACATCAGAAATGCAACAGGTTTCTACCATTTTAAACTGCTTATTCCACCTACTACCTCAAGCAACTCCTTAACTACAAGGTGTTGTGTATAAAAATTCCATTTCATCACTCATTCCCAGTTCTTTGGTGCAAAAAGAAACATCACAGACCTAGGAAACTTCAGACCTAAACTGCTGCAATCAGTTAAGTCTTTGCACAAATAATGGAGCTGGGGTCTACTTTAAGAGCTTCATTTTAGCAAGCCATATGGTGACTTTGTACCTTCACTGCATCTACCTGTATAAACTGCAGTCGGCAACACAGCATGAAAGTTTTTAATGAAGCAGAACAGCAAGAAAGATTAGTGAGACTGAATTAATGAAAATAAAATGCAGTGTGCTTTTTTTTATTCCTTTACCTGTAATTTCTTCAAAGATAGCATGAAACCCATCAAAGTTCTTGGATCCATCAGACTGGAAGAGAACATGGAGTGAGGTCCCATTGCTTTGGATTGGAGGCGGCCTGTCATTGCCACAGAAACGCTTAATTATCCTGCTATCTATATTGTCCCCATCCCGGATCTCCACATAATCATACTGGCACATGTAGTCAAACTCCAGGCTCAGCATGGCAAACCTGAGGTAGAAGGACATCAAAATCAGACTGCCACTCTCACCTGGCTGTACTGTATTTCTAATTCAGTTCACAGTCTACTGCCCCCCGACAGCATCTATCTAAAGGAGAGGAGAACAGCTGGATACACTGGAGGGGCAGAGAGCTACACTTCATTTTGGACTTTATTAGTGCTACTTAAATTGTTGTGTTTTACATTTAGAAATTATGATGATAGGCCCCTTAGAAATAAGATAGAAAGAGACAGAATGGGAACAAAAAGAAAACACAACTTATTTCAGATCAGAAGACAAAACAGGAACTGATTGTCAATAGCTAGTACTTACACCATTTGTGTAAAGGAGAAGGGACGGGCTTAATGCAGAGGGGAGAGGGTAATATCTGGCAGCTTTTACAGTAAACCCTATCTATCCTCTCGAATCAGCCACGGAGCAAGGCTCTCACTATTTATCAGTATAACATGCTGCTGCTTGCAGAGCACAGAACCAAAATATTCAAACTGAATATGAATGAAAAACAGACAAAGAGAGCTTATAAAAAAGCCTTTAGAGAATAATCAATTGCCCAGGATGCTGTACTCCACACCAGATTCCACACTCTGTGTCTGAGAGAGCACCACGCCATTAACCGCTCAGTAGACTAGTGTAAAATGTAACTTTTAATCTTCCCAATCTCCCTGAAAACTCTCAAGTCTGTAGACCATGTTTATTTAAGGGATATAACGGATCAGACCAAGTCTATCATGCTACCTCTTCAAAGGTGGGCTGAACAGTCTGGCAAGCTAACATTTTCTAACTGAAGAGAAGGGGAAAATGCACAATCATTTTGGATGTTCAGCTTGCTCCTACAGTTGATTTCCCCTGACTGTCCTCTTCTGGGGACTCAGTGGCTTCAGAGTGTAAGGAAGCCTGTTATGTCAAATGGCTGATGCCCTTCTATCCCCTCCCATCAGACTAACATTAATATACCCTCACTTGTCTGCACTCAGTACTTATTTTTGTGTTTGTGTTTTATTTTTGTGAACCTCAGCTGGTGTAAATCTGCATAGCTCCACTGAAAGAGCAGTTGGATGGAGCTGTACCAAGTTACACCAGAGGGAGATATGGCTCAGAGTTTTCCTAAAAGTCTGTTGGAAGGTGGATTAGAAAAAAATGGCATCTGCTTTAATACACATCAGAGATTAATTCACCTCAGTTTCACTTAAACTTCAAGAGCAAGTTGTGGAAATCTCCAGAAGCAGGTATAAACAGCAGGCAAGAAAGCAAGGTAAATTCAATCGGGGGGTGGGGGAGTGAAGCCCACTTCCAGCAGGTGATCTGGAGGTGTGAACACCCAGAGAGGAGAAACTGCTTTTGTAATTGGCGAGCCATTCACAGTCAATATTGAGTCCAGACCTGATGGTGTCGAATTTGCAGATGAACTGGAGCTCAGCAGTTTCTCTTTGAAATCTGGTCTTGAAGTTTTTTTGCTGAAGGATGGCTGTTTTGAAGTCTGCTATTGTATGTCCAGGCAGGCTGAAGTGTTCTCTTTTTGTATACTGCCATTCCTAATATCTGATTTGTGTCCATTTATCCTTTTACGTAGGGATTGTCCAGTTTGGCCAATGTACATAGCAGAGGGGCATTGCTGGCACATGATGGCGTATATTATATTGGTAGAACTGCAGGTGAATGAACCAGTGATGGTGTAGCTGATCTGGTTAGGTCCTGTGATGGTGTTGCTGGTGTAGATATGTTGGCATAGAGGTTTGTTGCATGGATTGGTTCCTGAGTTAGAGTTGCTATGGTGCAGTGTGTGATTGCTGGTGAGAATCTGCTTCAGGTTGGCAAGTTGTCTATGGGCGAGGACTGGCCTGCCTCCCAAGGCCTGTGAAAGTGAGAGATCGTTGTCCAGGATGGGTTGTAGATCACTGATGATGTGTTGGAGAAGTTTTAACTGAGGACTGTAGGTGACGGCCAGTGGTGGTCTGTTGGTTACTTTCTTGGGTTTGTCTTGCAGCAGAAGGCTTCTGGGTACACATCTGGCCCTGTTTATCTGTTTCCTTACTTCCTCATGCGGGTACTGCAGTTTTAAGAATGCTTGGTGAAGATCTTGTAGGTGTTGGTCTCTGTCTGAGGGGTTGGAGCAAATGCAGTTGTACCTCAGTGCTTGGCTGTAGACAATGGAGCATGTAGTGTGTCCGGCATGGAAGCTGGAGGCATGAAGGTAGGCAAAGCGGTTGGTAGGTTTTCGGTATAGGGTGGTGTTTATGTGACCATTACTTATTTGTACTGTGGTGTCCAGGAAGTGGACCTCTCGTGTAGACTGGTCCAGGCTGAGGTTGATGGTGGGGTGGAAGCTGTTGAAATCGTGGTGGAATTCTTCCAGAGTTTCTTTCCCATGGGTCCAGATGATGAAGATGCCATCAATGTAGTGTAGGTAGAGAAGGGGCGTGAGTGGGCCTCTGGAGATTTCCACAACATTCATCTGATGAAGTGGGTCTTAGCCCACGAAAGCTCATGATCCCTAAAATTTGTTAGTCTATAAGGTGCTACAAGACTCTTTGTCGCTTTTGCAGATCCAGACTAACACAGCTACCCCTCTGATACAAGAGCAAGTTGGTAAGTCCAAATTTCAGTTTTATCTGACACTCTATTACTTACCCAGGAGATACCAGCATGACATCTTCAAAACAAGCTCTCTTTGGCTGATCAAGCCCCCAGGTCTGCTCCCACAGAAGCAATAATTTCATACAAATTAACCCACTCATGCTTGTCACACTTCTCAAGCCAGGTGAAAACAAGATAGAGTTTAGGGCCCCTATCCTACAAATCCTTACACATATTCTTAACTTCACTTGCATCAGTTGTCCTATTGGCATTAGTATACTACTCATGTGCTTATAAAGTTAAGCATATGCATAAGTGTTGGCAGGATCAGGGTCTTAAGACCCATTTCTGGGAGACACCTCTTTTTACTGAGGGTAGAACTGGGCTTAGTACCTTCTTGTTTAGAATTTCATATATGTAGAGAGAACCTAGGTCTCTAGAGACCATGTTACTGAAAATGCAATACAGTAACTAATATCAAGGAGTCTTAGGCAAAGTTCTGCATTGGAGCCACAAAGTGACAGATAAATTGTGCACAATAGTCTTAGTCGCTTGTCCACTTCAAAAAAATCCTTGCTGAAAAAATATGAATAAACTAGTGGTATGGGAAGGCTTGCTGGCTTCTGATCTGCATCGTTTAAATGTAGGAGTGAAGTACCTACGAAATGCATAAGGCTTCATAGCTAAGGCACAGGGATGGGAGCTAAGAGACCTGCCACAGGATTTTCAGTAGTCCCCACCATTGTCCTAACACTGCTCCCAGTGGAGTCAACTGAACACTTTTGAAATGGTGGCTAAAGCACAGTTATGGGCAAGTATTCCCTCTCCTATAAAACTGGGGCTATGTCCCTAACTATCCTGGATATTATAACACCGAATTTCATAATGTTAATAAAATGCTTGGAAATCCTCAGACCAAAAAGGAGCACAAAGTACTGTTATGAGGTGATGTTATTAGTGAGTGCATTGAGAATACATCTCTGAGAAGAGAGCTCCCCTCCAAAGGAAAAGAACCATTCTAAGATACAGCTGTCACAGCATTAAAGAAAATGATTGTGAGTTGTGTTACCTAGAGTGCTGTATCTCATCCCCTGATGTGACATGGGCTGAGGGAGCATGATAAATCACAAATTAAATTAAAATGAGGCTAGAAAATGCACACACACAAAAAGCTACTATAGCAACCTGGGCACCATTTATCAAAGCAGGCCTGGTCAACCAAATCCCCTAGGACAGCATAGTACATCTCAAGTCAGAAGATGATTTATTTCAGCTCTGTAAGATTAAGAGAGTTTATTATATATATATATATATTTTAAAAACATCCTACTGCAATAGGGCAATCTGCCCTTTTAAAACCCTGGCATGGGGAGGAGAGAAGAGAGAGATAGGGAACAGCTGATCTTAAGTCAGAGAGCAGCCCCACAGACAGGTGCTAGGAATTAGCTGACATAGCTGATCAGCACTCCTGACTAACCCACACTCTCAGCTGGAATATAAAGGAGAGCTGAGCAGGAGAGGGATTTTTGCTAGTAAATAGGATCAGTGGGTAGACTCTAGTCCAGACCTCTAACTAGATTGTTCTCAGGGTGGGTTTTTTGCCTACTTTTTTTTTTTTTTTCCTTTCTTTGGGCGTAAAATAAACAGAAGCCTGAAGAAAGGGATAGAAACCCAGCCTGGTTAGCTGGTTCTGCTGGTGACTTGTTTCTTTTCTGCTTCACACAGATAGGCTCACCAGCATTGCTCTGTGTCAATCACACAGAGTTTGCTGGGGGTATATAGAGACCAGGAAGTATGCTGACTTGGCAAACCATTTGCTCACAATTACTGTTCTGAGCTGAAAGTACCAGTGGCAGAGGGAATTTGCTTGTTTATGTGGAAGGGGAGTAAGGATGGAAGGATTTGGTGGAGTTTAAACTACTGAGTCTCCTAAATCCAACACTGGGAGCTCCCTCATCAGCCTCTGCTTCTGGACACTTTCATCTTAACAGTAGGACTCTGCGTGAAGGGAGGTAGAGGGTTAGTATTGAGTTTGCTGAACAATGTGGGGAATGGCCACAATGGAAAGATGATCAAATCAGCTAGAAGGAAGCTCTCATAAGGGTAACACCATGTGTCTATTCAAGTCAAATACCTTGTGCCCTGAGGCCATAGTAATGATAACAATTTCACAGTGCTCAAGGGGTAACACAAATTCCCGGGCACAGAACCATCACTCCTCCCCCCTGGAAAGGGAGAGGACAGAGTGGTCTAGAGCTGCAGGTTTAATTCTTAGCAGGTTTCCCATGCAGCACACCCTACAATGCTCTTGCGGATGATTCTGTTTACTCTGCCTGGCAATTAAAGATCCCATTGCACTATTGGCAAGTGTAGAGGTTTGCCCTAATATCACTCTCCTTTTCTTTCTTGTACATTGCTGATCTGTGCCAGTTGGCTGCCACCATCCCACCCCAGAGATAGCTGTATTTCACTGGTGCTGTAAAACAAAGGACCCAATCCTGTCCCCACTGATACAATCAAAAGCAGGGTCAAGCTCACTGTTTGTGAAGCACTTTGGCATCCCTAGGAATGAATGAGCCTCAGACATAAATGTAAAGCAATATCATTTATAATCTTGTTGCTTTTTGCACAGAGTGAGCTACAGCCCATTCCAACAACGCACTTGTAAAAGCAAAGGAAATGTCTCATTCCCATTAAGAGTAACACAGAGCAGCATCAGTTGTCTGAACGCCAAACTCCCTGTACCATGTTATAGACATCGCTATATCTAGCCACCCCTGAAGGTACAGAATCTTGCACTTGCTCTGAGGAGTTTTCACCACCCTTAGTGTTTGTAATTATTGTTGCTAATAATTACACAATAGTGAGCATGATGAAGGGACTGGTGTTAATGTCAAAGGAGCCCCCAAATTTATTTTCTCCTTGAGTGATTTTCCTTCCTGTGATTTAATATTAAATCAGATCTTTAAATCTGTGGTTAGAAATGTGTTTGTGCACCTAATATCACTACTTTGCCTGGTCTCCAAATCTGGCAAAAGATTGATGTGAAGCTTTTAACTCATGTTCTTATTGTAGTTGCTGGTGGGGCTGAATCTGATCCCCTACCAAACTTCCTGCTGGAGTCTGAGCTATTTGCCACACACATTCAAAAATTAAATTAACTGCACCAAATGAAGGCTCTCCAGCACTGGAAAAGAAACCCTGATGAAGGGCTGAGGAGACTGAAACATTGGGGAAGATTAAAAGAACTAGATACGTAGATTGATTGAGCAACTAATGATACAAATACAGGAAGCTTATTGGCATTGGGGATGGAAAAGAATTATTTAGAATAGTTCAAGAGGACACTTAAAGTAATTATATGAAATTTAGAAAGGGAAAATTTAGATTGAATATGTACATTAATGAGCACGAACTTCAGAGCCTCACCAGTTAACTAACTGTGAATTGTTTTCACACAAATTCAGAGTAATCTCAGCCTCTGCTCAAAAAAAACCTGAGTTTTGTCTTCCAGTAAATCCATTTTATGCCAGCCTGGTGCTTCTCTGTTGGACCATTGGATGCTCTGACCCTCATGGCACCTAGAGATATATATTGCCCTGGTTGTCTCTAGAAACGTCCATTGGTATCATCTGGTGTTCCAAGCAGGAATTGAAGGCAGAACATCACCAGTAATGCAGCATTCCCCGATTTCCTGCTGGGCCAGGTGCCAAACTTGGAGTACCTTCCTAAGATGGGAGCAGCACTTTCTTTGCCATAGTGCCACCAGATGATTCCCATCTGTTACACATGCGAGCTTACTTCATAAAGAAGACAGAATTTGCTGAAATTCGCCTTCCACTTACCTTAATTCAATGATAAACCCAGGTTTAACATGAATGGTCCATTCACAGTGTGCATTCAGTGGGTAGCTCTCCAGCAAAATCTGACCCTTGGAAGCCCGAAGAACCTGTCCACATCCTGAAAAGGAAAAACAGCAAGTCCATGAGAGCAGTGGTCCTGAAATGTTTTTGGCCCCGATCCCTTTCCGCGGTGCAGCATTCGCTTGCGGCCCACTGCATTAGAGACCTTCAGTCAGCAGCTCAGGGAGAAGGGGCCAGAATAGACAAGCTTGACATACTAACATCTGAGGCAACTTCCTGAATGACTAAAATGCCCTACTATATTATTAGTATTATTATGCTACTGTATTATTTCAGCATTATCTAGAAATTCAACACCCTTCGTTTATGCTTATATAGTATCACCTCTCCCCATCAGCACCAGATTAATTACAGCTAAGGTCTGGAGTCACCAATATCTGGCCTCCCCAAATCCTATCCCAAAATGTGGGACTCCCCTAATCCCAGTTCCTTCCTACCCCTCCTCAGAAAGACTCCTCCTCTCAGTCCTTGTCCCCTTCGTCCTCTTTTTTCATGTGCCAACATGTGCATGTGGCTAAGAGGGAGATGTTTAACCTTTGCAGTCTCCCACTCAGCAACTAGTTAAAGAGAGGCCTGCACAGCTGTGGCAAAGTAGGTGGGATACAGGAAAGTTTTGAGAAGGACTGCCTGCTGCTAGAGCACCAGTGGATCCCTTCCCAATCTTGGACCTAAATTTCAATAATCCATACTTGATCTGCTCCTCTTCCCCATGGCCTGGAGTTAAAGGAACACTTTTAACACAGAGGACTGGGAGTAAGGAATCATGGGTTCTATTTTTAGCTCTGCCACCAAACAGCTTGAGCATGTGCCTTAACTGCACTATACCTCAGTTTCCCCACTTGTAGAATGGGAATAATGATGCCTATCTCAATGAGAGAATCATACAGAATCACTTTATAAACATTACTTTAGTGAAGATGCAGAGTTATTTCATTACATACCATGTAGATTCCATCTTTTGGTGCCTAATTTATTTGCTACACCTTTCCTGATGGAGTCCTACAGCTTATCAGGATTTTCATTAAGCGTTCTATTAATACACTGCTGGATGATTCTGACTGCATCTTCTGTTCTAGAAATTGCATTGTGGGTAATAACATGTTTGCACTGGGAGATTATGGGTAGGCTGCAGACCAAGCATAGGAGAAAGAACTGTTGGAAGAGGCCAACAGACAGTAGTTGCGCTATGGAGGAGGGGCCAAGAGACTTCTCAGAAGCGTTTCAGCCTCTTTAGTCCATTCACTAAGTCTACCTTACTCTAGTCACTGCTCCTTGACTGAGAATCAATAAGTTTGATCCATTCCCAAACAGGGACCCTGAGCTGTTCAGTGCACTCCCTTCTTGACGGACAGGACTGTAACTGTATGGGGCATTTGCCATAAGCCACACTTCCCTTTGGAGACAAGCAAATATGGAAGTGACCTGATTTTCACAAGTGCTGAGCATCCATAGCTTCCACTGAAGTCAGCCTCTGAAAATCAGGCTCTATGTGTCAACTATGGTGAGAGACATGGGAAAAACGGAGGTCAGTGTCTCCTGATTTCTGTTAAGAATTGTCTGTCTAATAAAACACTCTTTGTCAGTTTACCCACAGCTACCCTCAGTTAAGTGGAACCTGATGAAACAGCAATCCAGCTCAGAGGAGTTCATCACAAGTGTTTCATCCCATACCAGGGCTTACTTGGTTCCTCATGTAAAAGATGAGTGTAGGCCCATTAGGATGCAGCTAGGATGCCAGAATCTGCTACAGCGCACATGATAATGTGCTTTCCCACAGCAATGAGAGGGACCTTGCTCTATTACTGGCTCCTGCCTCAAAAACAAGCTGAGACAAAGTGGCAGGAAATCTTCAGATGGCATGACAAGGTTCTTGGATTACCTCAAAGAAAGCTTCCCTTTTTAACCTGAGGCTTTTGAGCTTCCTTTGCACTCCTGCCTTTCAGAGAGAGAAGCAAAAGAACTGGTGCAAAAGAATGCTTATGTGCGGGGCATACTAAATGCACTTTTCTGTTTGGAACAGTACAGTCTGAACTTCTGAACGTCCATGCCAAGGAAGTAGGTTTGGCCAACAAAGCAGGTGGTCTGAAGTAAAGAGAAGCCATTCAGAGACTTCCTCCAAAAGAATATTCTCAGATTTGCTTCTCTGCATGAAGCACATCTGAGATCAGATCAGATCTTCACTCCACTTTCTCCAGCTCATCTAGCAGACATTGTGCTGTCTTCCCCAGACAAACATCAGGCAAACAGCAGTTCCATCACCCCCTGATCAAATGGGTTCTTTTTTTCTTCCCCTTCTAAAACTGTGGAAGACCTGGAAAATTCTCAAGAATAATTTGTACCCCAGCCGCTAATGCTGGCAAATCCAGCTTCTTTCAAAAAAAAATAATCCACTTTGGAAAAGTGTCAGCATCAGGGCTCCTTTCCTGTCTGGAAAAAAAAACGCTGCTTTCAGCGGCACATAAAGACACTTCTCTGAGGCCTGGAACTGAAAGAAAAAAACAACTCGAGAGCCCTTTGAGTTCGATCCCATTATAAGAGTTCATACTAGGGGAGGAGCCATCTGGTCACAGTTCAACTTCTGTTGTTTGGGTTTCCCAGCATCAGTGTCGGGTTCAGTCAGTAGCAAAGATGGGAAACAAAGCAACAGTGATAGAAGTGTTACATCCACTGGCATTCGTAAATTTGCTGCAGGGGGGTGGATGGAGAGAGAGAGAGACAGATAGAAGCTGGGTGGCTCAGGAGGACTGGTAATGGTAGAGTCAGAGGCCTTCACTTCTTGATCATCACCATTATGTCTAGGTGACTAATGACCCAACATTGCTCTCTCTCCACTTTGGAACACTGCACAGTGATGGGCTTAATTTAGCAATCAGCCATCTCATCAGCAATATTTTTACTGTAATGGGAGTGTTTGCGTAGATATGCACTTGCCTTCTCAAGAATATTTAAGGATCAGGGTCCAGAGAAAAAATCACATCCTTCTCCTTTATTTTCCCCAAATAAAGACTTTCTAATGTAGGGGTTCGCAAACTGAGGTTGGGACCCCCTCAGGAGGTCAGGAGGTTATTACATGGGGAGGTCATGAGCTATCAGTCTCCACCCCAAACCCTGCTTTGCCTCCAGCATTTATAATGGTGTTAAATATGTAAAATGGTGTTTTGAATTGATAAAGGGGATGGGGGTCGCACACAGAGGCTTGCTGTGTGAAAGGGGTCACTGGTACAAAAGTTTGAGAGCCACTGTTCTAAATCCTCATCAAAACAGCCCAGTGTTAAAATGCAGGGCAGGCCCCAGAGGCTGCAGTGCAGCTGTGTACGCTTCTGCACTATTTGAAGTGAATTTTGTCCTCATTTGTCTTATTCTGACTTACTATTGTGACTTCCCAGCAAACTATGACACAGGGAAAAGGAAAATCAGCTTCCCCCATTCGGCTTATTGCAATGTCTGTTGTCGTTGCACACCAAAAGAAGCCATTTAAGAGCTATTGAGTACCATCTGGTGAGTAGATTGAGGTACTGCAGTGTATTTTACATCACAGAAAAGTGTGCATCTCTCGCCCTTAATCTCTCTTGTCCACATGTATTCACATATGCACAGGTCCCAAGTACTCTGCAGGAAAATGGGCCTCTACTTCATAGTGAAGAACCCTAGATCTGTGGTTCTCAAACTTTTATACTGGTGACCCTTTCACAGAGCAAGTTTCCGAGTGTGATGCTCCCTTATAAATTAAAAACACTTTTTTAATATTTAACACTATTATAAATGCTGGAGGTGAAACAGGGTTTGAGATGGAGGCTGACAGCTCGTGACCCCCTAAGGGGTCACAACCCCCAGGTTTGAGAACCCCTGGTCTAGACTGTGACGTTCTGGTGTTGCAGATGGGAAATGTAGTGGTAGTTTCATTTCCATCGAAACTGGAGAGTTTTTACTATATTAAATATGAAAAGGAATAATACACTCAGGATAGACACTCCAATGTTATTTATTTTGCTACTGAATTTGATTTGACGTTGAGATGCCCACTGTCAGGTATTGATGTTGACACCCCCCTTGCCTGGGTACAGTTGCATTGGAGACTGTTGGTTGGTTGGTACCTGGGCAGGCATGGAAGGTCATTTAGAACTGTAGGATGAGCACTTTAGCTGAATATTTCAGCTAAGGTAATCAGCAGTGAAACCGCTCCAAATGTTGCCATTTCTACGTATCTGAAGAATTTGTACTGACACCCGCCACTGCAGTATGAGTCATCTTTAAGCTTCAGAGTCAACAACGTGTTGAGATGAATGGGGCATTTCATGCCTCTCAAAGCTGTAGTGTCAAGATGTTTTCAGATTTAGGAGGACAACAGTGACTCCGCTTTGGTTGTGCTTTTTCCCTCCTCTGTTTGCTGTCTCTGAACAGCCAGAGAGCGAAACGTTCTCTAGCTGGTCAGTTAGACAGCCTCTGTTATCTTACAGTCTCTAAGCACCTCCCAAGTATTTAAAAACAAATAGCGATAATTCACACAAATGTCTATTCACACCATGTGTAAAGTTTGCACACTGAAACCTGATTGCCTGGCGTGTTTGCCACCTGAAACCTGATTACAAGTGTTGCACGTATCCGTCTGGGAAATCTCCATGTGACTTGCATGACCAACCACAACTACATAACAAAGCTCATATTTCCACCAGTTAAATGTCAAACAAGGCAATTTGCAAAAAATGTCAAATAATGAGTAATCTGAGATCAATTCCCAGCCATTCTGCCACCAGAAAAAGAGGGGAAAGTCTATTAAACAAGTAAATGATTCTATACGTGATTATTTGCTCAACTCTAATGGGAAATTAAAGATTGCAAACTGAAGTGATGGACCAAAAAATGTAGCTTTAGACTTTTTTTATTTTATTTTTTGCCAACTACAAGAAAGTTTTTCTTTTCATATAGCAATCCACTCTCAATATTTTTCAGACAGTGATTAGGGAACTGATTCTGCTCAGGCTATCAGTAAGATTTGACCCTGGAACCTTTTTAATCTAAAAGCAAGAGATTCTGTCAGTTAAACTAAAAGATTACCTCCTCTAGCAAGAAGCAGAAGCAGACTCATAAACTTCATATTTGGACCACCACGAGAGGGAGACAAAGGACCACACTCTCCTAGTGCAGGCTGCAATTGCTTTGAAGACTATGCTTTTTGTCCTCTGACCTATGGAAATTGTTCTGGTTTTAAGTAACTATAGGGTCTTTTCACTCCAGAATGCAAGTTCTAGAGCATGATGCTTGAGGTATGTACAGCACCTCAGCTACCTGTACCTTTTATGTTCAATAATAGATTAAAATTAAGGCCATATGGAAAAAAAATAATGTGTCCCACATACACATGGCAGTGCATGCATGCCCTGACCAGCCAAATTTTAGTCCAAGTAACCCATCCCATGCTAAGGGTGGCTAGTCCCTCCTGCCACTTGAACCATAATGACTACACTTTATTTTTAGCACAATGGCTTGATCGGAGCTAGCACAGGTATGTCTCCTCAAACTGGGAATTATGCTCCCAGATCAAAGTGTAGCCATACACTGAGCTGGGAGAAGGAGGAAAGACTTGATGGACCCAATGGTTCTTCCCTATCTCTACTCTTCTGGAAAGTGCAATGGGATCTTTAGTATCAACACAGAGCAGAATGGTCGCTGGTTTTTAAAATGTTGTCAGAAAAAACCCATCCTGTAAACTGTGAGAAACTCAGCTTCTCAGTCTCAGAGGCATGGAGGCCTGAATAGACTCTCATCAGGTTAGAACTTGCTGATCTAGACAGTTTAGGTATTTAAAACCTGATGCTTACACCACGCATTTTTATTTTTATCTACTGAAAGTCTATGGCCTGTGTGACACAGGCGTCAGACTAGATTATCGCAATGGTCCCTTCTGGCCTAGGAATCTATGAATAAGAGGAGACATGATAAATGTGTACAAAATAATTACTAGAACAGAGAAGGTAGATGAGGGGCTGATATTCATCCTTTTTCATAATACCAGGGCAAGGAGACAGGCAATGAAAATGAAAGGCAGCAGATTTAAAACTCAGAAAAGGAAATACCTTTTTATATCATTAGCTTCCAGAACTCCCTAGCAGAAAAGAACATTGAGGCCAAGAGCTCAGCAGGACTCAAACAAAAACATTTTCCATTATTGTATATATTCTGGAACAAGACCTGAAATAGCCCCACCCTGCTCTGAAATAGCCCCAGTCTTTTGACCTGCAGAGTAAGTTACAAAGCACTGCATTTCTGCTGTGGAAGGTGGTGAGGAAAGGTTTGTGCTTTGTTGGGGCTAGAGTTTTCTGGCTGTGGGGATAAGCTTCTATTTAAAATAATTGTTCTTGTAAATCTTCATGCTTCCTTAAAAGTCTCTGTAGGGTTTGGTTAGGCATTCCTTTTATTTTTGTCTAAATCCAAAGAAATAACATGGATAACAAGAACATCCAGAGTTACAATCGTTAACGATTGAAAAACTACATCAGGCATTTGGAAGCCCACGTCTCATTGATGAGGGCATGCAGATAGTTATCCCTTTGAGGAAAGCATATTATTACAGAACTGCTCCCAGCAGGATTTCTTACACACTCCTCTGAACTATCTGGTACTGGCCATTCTCAGAGTCAGGATGCTGGACTAACTGGACCACTGGTTTGGGATAGCATGGCAAGTCCTGTGATCCGATGAAGTCACCTCCTCCACTATATCCCCAGTGCCACTCTGCCCAGTTGTAAGGTATCTCACTGAGGGCACTTACTCATGCAGTCCCCTCCATACCAGCCTGCTCTGCACTCCGCACAGTAGATTCCTTTGATGTAGAAGTCATCTAGAGTTCCACCCCAGGAGCCGTTGCGGCAGGACTTGCAGTTCTCAAAAATGGTGCAGCCTGAAAGAAGAGTCACTTTGTTGAATGATATCTAGTCAGCTGGTACCGGGGACAGGGGAGAGGAAGGGAGCTGGGGAGGAATCTGTTTGTTTGATTTTCACAATCCAAAAGAAGCTTGTGATCCTCATGGTCCTGACTATTGTGGATCTCATCCATCCCCCACGTTGGCAAGTTCAAGCTCTCGAATCTGGAACTGATCCCGGTAGCTTCCCTGTATGTCGACATCCTCCCCCCCCCCCCAAACACCCGTTAGGGAAGTGTGAGTTAGGATGTCAATGCAGCATGGCTCCATCCCTGGTTGCAAGTCAATCGAATGTGTTCTAAGCTGCTTCTCCCTCTTTCTACTTTTAACTTTACTTTCCCGTGGTTTTCTGAAGAGTCTGAACTCCCCAGCCTCTTTCCCCTCTCGTTTAGTAATGCAATGTGCAAACCAGATCCAGAGTCTGAGGAAATAAAATCCCCCCTCCAGAATGACCTGTGTGGAGCTAGTTATGACTTTACCTTGTGGAGAACTTCCAGGCTTGCACAGAGAACCCTGGAAACCCTCAGCCTACAGGGTGACCAGCTATGGTGCTACATGAGGCCATAGGCTGAACGCATTGGCTCACACTGGTGCAGGAGCCGCTTGCACTGGCACAGATGGATCCCTAAAAGCAATCCATGAAGCCAGGCAGCCAAAATGGGCTGTGTGCCCCCATCTGGCTCAGTGTACAATGACTGGCTGCACGTGCTGGCACTTCACCTCAAACCATGCATGAGAGCACAAGAGGTACAAGGGACAATGTTCCAAGCCAACACACCTGGGTGGATTAAACAGGAGTCACACTCATTTTCCTCATTCCTGCAGCAGGGAATGGTGTAGCCCACTCTTTCTTTCCCACCCGGGCAGACACACTGGATCTGGTCATATTCACAGCACTCCCGGCACATGATATTCCATTCAGCTCCAGGGCAGTTTTCATTGATCACCATGTACTCTGAAAACAGAAAGGAAAGGTGGGGGAGAAATAATGCATAAAATGCAGAGAATTACCAAGTTCACTGATTGTTATTCAGTTAATAGTCAGATCATACATGGCATGAGGTTGCCCCAGGCCTGCAACATGGCAAATGCCAACCCACGTTGTAACATAGCTGATCCTGCCAAAATGTAAACTGAGTTTGGGTTGCTAAAACACAAAGAGGCAGAACTGCATGGCCAGCCAAAGAGGCACCCAGCCCAGAATTAAGGAAATATGTTCCTTCCTTTCTCTATTAGACTTCCCTGCTTCTGCATTCAGAGGGGAAAACCCCCAGTTTGAAGGGACATTTTCACTTTAAAGCTCTTTTTAAAAATCCCAGGCCTTGTTTACTACCTCATCTCCAATTTAGATGATTTATTCCATAAGAATTTAAAATATCTGCTGGACTGTTTAATATTCCTGCCATGTTGGGTATTATTTTGCTGCTTGGAGAATGGGGAGTCCAAATGAAGAGGTCAATTTTACTTCTGGCTTTTAGTCAAAGTTATTTCCTACTTTCACTTTACTAGCACAGTGCTGCTTTCATTGCAGGAAAAAATAGTTTTTTCCATTGATTTTTGTTTGTTTGAAATTTCATTTCATGAAAACATTTCTAATTGGATAAGGATTTTCAAATCATATTTAGTTACCTCCCACTGCTACATTTTGAGTTTTAATCTATCCTGACAGTGCCCTTTTAAGAAACCACAGCTTGAAATACCTTGGATAGCAATTGCAGACTATTACAGTAACTCTACAGATCCCATCTCTCTTCCTCTACCATACTGTCTAAACTCTGCAAATTGAAATCTAATGAGCTCATGATGCTGTCAGCGTGTCTCTTAACCAGTTAACAGA
The DNA here is from genome assembly GCA_007922305.1 of Dermatemys mawii. Taxonomy (NCBI): domain Eukaryota; kingdom Metazoa; phylum Chordata; order Testudines; family Dermatemydidae; genus Dermatemys; species Dermatemys mawii. Next base: position 27,689,057 of record ML677332.1, read on the forward strand.
CCTGATGGCTGTTTTCGTGGAGCCTGATAATAAGAAGTGAGAGAGCAGACTGGAGAGATGAGATGTGAAAGAAACATAATGAGACCCTCTTTTTTCCTTTTTGGCCACAGAAGAATATTCTTTCCCTTTTGTTTTGAGTGATAGAATTGCTTTGTTATTGCAACAACCCAGACATTGTTATTAAGGAGTGGAATTCCTATCTATGTTACCTGGCTTCCTTTTCACACAGTTCCTATTTGATTCAGTGTGTCTCATAATTTAATTATGAGGTCTGAGTTAACTCTCTGTAGGAATCAGTGGTAGTTCTCCATGGCCTGATGATGCCTGAGTCTCAGAACCTTGCCTTTCTTCTTAATAATAGTTAGTTAGCCCAGCAAAAAGGGACAACTTACAGGGACCACCTTCTTGATTTTTGTATTTAGCTAGAGGCAAATGCAATGAAGGCGAAAGTCATCCCTGGTGTAATTCCATAGCCCATTCCTTGCTCCAGAAGGAATGGGCTATGGAATTACAAACTCCTGGAAACTGCACCACAGTTCGGACTCCATAATTAAAGTAGAAAGCCAGTTTGCATTCCATGCCTGATTGTTGCCTACCTTTTTCCCATCTACAAAAAAGCAATTCCTGGCATTTGGTGAGGTGGTAGTTTGTTTGGGTAATTTTCCAGTCCAATAATATATGCTTGCATTAAAATCAAAATAATACTTAATTCTTATATATAGCATTTTTCATCCATAGTCTCAAAGGGTTTTACAAAGCTCTGGTCTACGCTACGGGGGATCAACCTAACATACGCAACTTGAGCTACGTGAATAGCGTAGCTGAAGTCGACGTATTCAGGTCGACTTACCTCGGCTTTTTCACAGCGCTAAGTTGACTGCTACCTATCCCGCATTGACTCTGACTGCGCCTCTCACTGCGGTGGAGTTCAGGAGTCGATGGGAGAGTGCTCGGGGATCAATTTATCGCATCTAGACAAGATGCAATAAATCAATCCCTGAAAGATCCATCTCTACCCGCCAATACAGATAGACCTGGCCAAAGATATGTATCATTACCCCCATTTTACAAATGGGCAACTGAGGATGTGATAGGTTTAAGATTAGCAGCTTTGTTAGTCTGTATCCGTAAATAAGACGAGGAAGACTTGTAGCACCTTTGAGACTAATCAGTTTATTTCAGGATAAGATGTGACTTTCCCGTGGTCCCAGAGCAAAAACAGTAGCCAAGAATTAAATTCAAGTCTCCTAACTCCCAGAACAGCAGACAAACAACTGGACCATATTGGGTCCACTAAACACATCACTACACCCCTTTCATCTACAGAGATATAGATATAGGTAGATTGTCTGTGAACTGTACTTTATGCAGTTTCCTAAACAAATTGATTACAAATTAATTAAAGGTATAATTATCTGATTTTTGCCTGTCCCTGTTCACCGCTATTCACCCTAATCCAAGATCTTCCTCCTAACTAAAACTGCTCAACTTTTGACATTCCAATTCAACACATCTCACCATCCACCATTAAAAAATTACAATGCTCTTATCTGTCCTAGAAAGCAGCTCATTCCTAGTGAAAGCTGAACCCCTGAACAAATACCCGAAAACTTGGACAGTTTAACAAATGTTATGTAAATCTCTTTGGCTTTCCAGAACCAAGCTAGAAATCTCATTTCCTTAAAGATTTCAAGTACGGAGCGATAAATGGGATCTATATCTGTTTAGAATGTGCTGATAAATTTACCAATACAGCTGTTATAAGCCAGGTTTAAACCACTCTGAGTATCCACTGTGACAAAGCTCCAAGTCTGTACTTGTGGGTCCTGCGCTTCCTGGCAGATTTAGGGGCCTCAGAAACTCATCTAGGCCCCAGAGTGACTTCCCTTTCTCAGTATAATTGGCAAGAGTCACCACCTAGTGAGTTGCCTTCATCACAGGCCAGTATGGAAGGTGGAAAAAGGGGGGAGCCCGGGCCCGCCCTCTACTCCGGACTCCAGCCCAGGGACCCTAATAGTATCAGCTAAGATGGCTGACCTTTTAGCCACAAAACACAATACAATTCCCTGGGCTACTTCCCCACAGCAGTCCCTGCTTCTTCAAACTTCACTTCACCCTTACCTCAGGGCCTCCTTCCTTCTGGATGATATGTTGTCCAACACTCAGTCTCACCAACAGCATAACTTCCTTCCACAGCTCCTGACACCCACACCCACCTGACTAACTGGGAGGTTTTTATCTGGTTTCAGCCAGTCCCTGATTGGCTTCAGGTGTCCCAATTAGGCTAGCTGTTTCTACTCCTTTCTAGAAGGTTCTTAATTGGCCCCAGGTGTCTTGATTGGCCTGGAGTAGCCTTTGTTTGGCTATCCAGGGAACAAGGACCTGCACATCCTGAGACTAATATACCTGCCTTCCAGCACTCTCCTATATCCTTCTGGTCTGACTCCGTCACACCACATACAAAGATGTTAGTGTTTTTAACTAAACTGATATCAAATCACAGCTTTACTTACATTGGTACAACTAGAACAGACCCACAGGCCTGATTCTTCTCTTTTTATTCCTGTTGAAATCAGAATGAAGCAGCATAGGTAAGAGTTAGCAGACTCTGGCCCTTAAAGAATTGTAAACATCAGATTTCCTTTTCCCTGTGTCTGCTGTTTGCTCACTTCTTGCACTTAGCTGAGACACTGAAATGGGCTTTCTGTTGATTTATAGCCAATTTAATTCACTTTCAGGTTCTCATTCACTAGCATGGGGCTGTACATATGGCAGGGGAATTTGTGGGTGTAGCATTTTTAACCATTTCCTTTGGATTTAAAAACAATATATAATGGAATCTATTGTTCTTTGGTTTTGTATAAGGTTTTTTTTAAAAAAAAAATCTACATAAAGACTTGACAGTGTGTCTTTAATAATTCTGGAATCCAGCTTGCTTTACACAGATGTCTCCTCACCCTGTGTCATAAAAGGCAAAGGGGATATTTTGCTTGGACTCTTTAAAGTGGACATAAAAAGAGCAATTAATGTATTTTAAAGAACATTTTTGTCTTGCAGAAGGCTAGATTGAGCCTTTAGAATAGCACATAGATACTCTGTCCCAGCAGGAGTTCCAGGAAGGAACTGTGACTCAGAGAGGCATAACTGTTCCCCTGCTGCTACCCTCTTGCTTTTGGGGAGAGTGTGTCACTTCATCCCTTTTGGGGACAAAGTTTACTCCCCCATTCACCCTTCCCCATTACTTTCATAATTGAGGGGAGAGGACGGAAGAGGGGAGGTAGGATTGATTGGTGGAGTTAAATGCAATAAATTAGAAGCTGGACCATTCTGAATCATGGCTAAAATATTTGTGGGACAGTTAGTGGCTTGACTTTGCTAATAGAGGCACCCTTCAAAGATGCAATTCTGACTTACAGCCAGCAGCTGTATTTCTGGAGAATGTGAAACATGTCCAGGCTGTGACGTGAAGTGACTCTAAAAAAGGCTGGGTTGCAAAATTCCCCATGCAAAATATTTATCTGAAACATGAAAACAAGAACAAGCAAACAAACACTGGACTAATTTATAAGGTTTTAATTATGGAAGAAAAGACTATTAGATGCAGGCACAAACTGTACATAAGAAACCAGCTCCAGGTCATGAAAACTGTGAGCAAGAAAGAACAATGTTATTAAAGAATGCAAATGGCAAGGGGAAAGGTGTCTTAGGAGCATGTCAATGTAGCGTGGAACTTGTCACCTCTCAGACCAGTTCCCTTTGAGGGTAGTGAGCTGGGATCTGATTGTTTAAGAGATCTTTAGCATAGCCTTTCCTATTGTCTATCTGGTCTGCAGGTTCAATAAGGTACTCAGATGTGTGCATCCTTTTTATTTGCACTCACGATTATTAGTAAGCACACACATGCACCTGTAATGGTGAGGGCCATTATGCTTCATAAGGCCACTACCATCTGATGGTTGTTCAGTACCCAGCAGGAATGGGGGATCCAGCTTGGCATCCACAGCTCACTGCATACTAATGACCCCTTTGTGAACCATCTCATCAGAGATCCCAAAGACTCACTCGAGAGTGGTTAGCCCAAGCCTCCGCAGGATCCACACAGCTATTTTCAGCAGGCTAACACGAGCCCCACTAATACAAGTCTGTCCACAAGTGCTGGAAGGCTCACTCCCCCTATACTGTAGACTTGCTATCAAGGCTATTGCAGAGCGAGGCTCAGTATTGAAGAGTGCAAATGGCAGGGGCCACACCATCAAGGGCTCGTTCACCTGCACACCAACCAGTGTGATATATGCCATCATATGCCAGCAATGCCCCTCTGCCATGTACATTGGCCAAATCGGAAAGTCTCTGTGCAAAAGAATAAATGAACACAAATCGGACATCAGGAATCATAGCATTCAAAAACCAGTAGGAGAACACTTCAATCTCCATGGCCACTCAGCAACTAACTAAAAGTCACAATTCTTCAACAAAAAACCTTCAAAAACAGACTCTCATGTGAAACTACTGAACTGGAATTAATTTGCAAAGTGGATACCATTAAATTAGGCTTGAATAAAGATTGGGAGTGGCTGGGTCATTACACAAACTGCAATCTATTTCCCCATGTTAATTTTCCCCTACTGTTATTCACACCTTCTTGTCAACTGCTTGAAACGGGCCATCCTGATTATCCTACAAAAAGTTTTTTTTTCTCCTGCTGATAATAGCTCACCTTAATTAAATAAAAGCGACAAAGAGTCTTGTAGCACCTTATAGACTAACAGATTTTAGGAATCATGAGCTTTCGTGGGCTAGGACCCACTTCATCAGATGAATGTTGTGGAAATCTCCAGAGGCAGGATCATGATCCCTAAAATCTGTTAGTCTATAAGGTGCTACAAGACTCTTTGTCGCTTATGCAGATCCAGACTAACACAGCTACCCCTCTGATACTTAATAAAATAACCTCTTAGAGTTGGTATGACAACCCCTATCTTTTCATGTTTTCTGTGTGTGTGTGTGTGTATTATATATATCTAACTATCTTCCTACTGTATATTCCACTCTACACATCTGATGAAGTGGGTTCTAGCCCACGAAAGCGTATGCCCAAATAAATTTGTTAATCTCTAAGGTGCCACAAGTACTCCTTGTTCTTTTTGCAGATGCAGACTAACACAGCTACCACTCTGAAAGAAGTCTCTGCACTGGTTCTAGCACTGGTCCTGTGGAAAATGCAGGCCTATGTTCTTATCCTCTTTTTGCCTCTGTAAAAATGATGCTCATATCTCACTTATATACCATATATCACATAGAGATGAATCTGGGCCTTTGCACTGTAGCAGCTCCATGGCTAATCTTCAGGGCTGTCAACCTTTCATTGGTTTAAGATTAGCAGCCATGTTAGTCTGTATCCGTAAATGAGACGAGGAAGACTTTGTAGCACCTTACAGACTAACCAGTTTATTTCAGCATAAGCTTTTGTGGGCTATAGCCCACTTCATTGGATGCATAGAATGGCACAGAAGTAAGATGCATTTATATACACAGAAAGCAAAAAAAAAGGTTGTATATTAGCATACCAATTCTAAGAGGCTGTTTAATTTGGATGGGCCATTATCAGCAGGAGAAAAAAGTACCTTTTGAAATGGATATCCGTGTCTGACAGGAGAGCTAACAACTATTGAAGGTAAATTAACTAGGGAACCTTTCATTAACACCCAATGTACTCTGCAAATGAATCCACGGCAAGTCAAGTCCTGAGGAATGCTCCCTGGCCATCAGCCTCCAACATCATTTCTCTTTCTTTCCTGCCTAAGATTCTTTACTTCGTTGTTTCAAATAGACTTATTTCATCTTCACCTTTTCAAAAAGGCAGCTGCCTCCTCCCACCGAGCAACCAAGCGACCGAGCTTGTGCTGCCCCTCATGGCATGCAGCAGAGGAACTGAAACTGTTTATTAATCACAACGCCTTGACAGAAGAGTGTCTGTTTTTCCCATCACCGGGATGGTTGGGGCATACGCATGACTCACCAAGCCGCCTCCTTGCCAAACCTCAAATGCAATCCTATCCCAGACTGCAGGACCTCAGAGAACGAGGTGATAAAGTCCCACAAGAAATTATTTTATTACTACTCGGGAAGGTTCACGTCAGAGGGGGTTGACAGAACTATTGTTTGCAATTCAATGGAAATGCAAGCATCCAAAGTTTAGCTTTCACTGCACTCTTCTAAGAGCTGGAAACCTCTCCAGAGAGGGGTGCAGTCTCTCTTTGCACACTCCTCTCCCCCCTCAAAATAGTTCCATGGTATTTCTTTATGTTTTTAAAAAATAAGCTTAAAAGGGTTTGCACAGACAATAAGGTCTTACTGAAATAAGGGAGAGATGGATGGCAGAGAGAGAGACTTTAAATCACCAGCTTTATTCAGTCTGAAAGCTGAAGCTCTTGGGGCTGAGAATGGGATATAGGCCTGATTCCCCTCTCATCCAGTCCTGAGACTGACTTCAGTGACAGCTGGAGTGAGCCAAAAGCATCAGTATTTCACCACTAGATCACTGGCAACCTGGTCATAGGTCATGGACAACCAGACTAGTTCTAGGTTGTAGGGGGAGAGAACTGGATGGTTCTAGGGCATTGGGAGTGAAATATGAAACCTTCCACATAAACTTTTCAAAAAGTGTTAAGCACCTAAATCCCATTGAAAATCAATGGGATTTAGGCGCCTAAGTGACCAAGGACTTGTCTACCATGGAAGTTATATGGGTATAAGTTAAGGTGTAGTTATAGCACTACACTCTCAATGGACACTCTCATTCCTATTTTTCAGTAGTACCAGTATACTATACCAGCAAAGTGCTCTGAGGGATATAAAGAAAGTAGATCCATTCAAGCTTACTCTTGAGAGCTGTGATTTTGCTGGCATAGCTTATTACACACACACACACACACACACACACACACACACCATCAAACAAACTATAATTCTGGAGGCATAATTGCATCTTGCTAGGGGCTTTTGCCAGCCCAACTGTGTCGATAAGAAATCAAATGTCCTCTCACCTCTGACCAACATAGCTATGCCTTTGGAAGATTTTCGTGTAAACCCAGCCAAAGGCACTTTTGAAAATGTTACCCTGCACCCAGATCCAGGTTAGCATGGACTGGATGACAGAAGAGAATGGAAAACTGGGATAGAGACTTTTTCTTGTAGGTCAATGGCTCCATACTAGCCATGGTTTGTCAGGGACTGGATGACTCCAGAGGATTAGGAATGAGATATACAGTTTTTCATCTCTAAAAGTTATGTCATTTAATCCTGGTTTTCCAAATACACATCCACACTTTCCTCCCAGTAACTAGAGAGAAAAAGGGGCAGTGCCACACTTCCCATAATCTTTCAAAATTCACAAAAAGAGAATCCTTTGGCATTACTGGATCCAACAGTGAGATGGTCCCCAAGACAAAGGAAGAGACTATAAACACATTGTTATTATTGTTTGAATTACTATGATTTTTAAAATCCTGCAAGCTACTTCTGCTTTCTCATGCCTCACTTTTCCCAGTTGTAAAATCCAGATAGTGATACTTACCCTCCTCCCTAGTCTATGCCTTGAGATCTAGGGATGAAATTTGCTACATAACAGCTAATGCCGAGATCTTATTGAAATCAGTGGAGTTTAGGATACAATATATATTTGTTTAAGATTAGCAGCCGTGTTAGTCTGTATCTGTAAATAAGACGAGGAAGACTTTGTAGCACCTTAGAGACTAACCCACGAAAGCTTATGCTGAAATAAACTAGTTAGTCTCTAAGGTGCTACAAAGTCTTCCTCATCTTAAAATATATTTGTGGATCCAGGTCTAAATTGTTAAAATAATAATTAATAAGAAACATTTCTGCAAATATTTTGATGTCACTTTTCAAGTAGAAACATCCTCAAATATACTGGACATAAGGCAATGTTGTCAAGATAAAATAGTTAATTTAAAAAAACCTAATCCCATGTTTTCAAAAAAACTAAAACCCATATTACTAATCACAGTTTGTGCTCTTCCAGTGTTAATAATTAAGAATTAATTAAAAATGAAATACTTCTACAGAAATAACTTAATTTTTACTTTTTTCGTATACTGTTATTTTTCGACCTCCCTTTATTTTTGCCAATGGTAAAAGACTGGTCAAGTTCACTTTTGCTTAAATTCAGTTTTCTTAGCACGTTGTTGCAAAATTTATGTTGCAAACACTCCAGAAGACTATGGAAATTCAGTTAAAAAAAACTGTTGTCATTAATGTTAAACAAATCACAAGTTATTTCTATTTTAATAATGGGTTGCACCTAATCTGGAGGCCTAAATTACATGACAGTTTTCCCTTTAAGTAACTATGTCCATAATTCTGACAATTGTGCTGTGCAGATTAAAAGTGTTTTATAGTTAAGAGTAAGCTTGAATGGATCTACTCCCTTTATATCCCTTTGGATGTTTATATAACCAATTCATGGTTATATAGGAAAAGTACGACCCTCTTTGTTTTCTTCTTATGCTGTGATACTCATTAACAACTGTTCTCTTGTATGGAGAAAACTTGTGTCTGAATTTTTAAGAAGCAATTTTTAAAAGCTTTTCATATTAAACAATGTTCCCTAGTGTAATAAGTTTGAAATGAGTTTTTCTCATTAAAAAAAATAGCACTGACAGAGGTGAAACCCAACAAGTGGTGATACATTTTCTTTCCCTTTCAGGTCTGTGCTCATTGGTTTTAGATTTGCTTTATTTTTTAATTCCATTGTACTTTCATTCTTGATAATATCACAGTTTGTCTCTGGTGCCCACCCTGTAGGTGTTGAGGGCTGAACTGACATTAAAGTCTGTGAGAGCTCTGAGCACACGCAGAAGCTATATAATTTATTAGCTGCAAGCAAGAGAGAATCCTGCCTCCACTGAAGTGAATAGAAGAACTCTCCCACTGACTGTAATAGTCCCAGGATTTCAGTCATTGTCTGATGATTTCAGTCATTGTCTGAGCACAAGCCTGGGAGTCAGGAACAATAGCATCCTAACCCCAACCCTAAAACTAATTCTTATTGATTTTGAGTACATCACTGAAGCCTTCCTGAGACCCAGGGTATGTACTCAAGTGCCTAGCCCCTGCTGCTGCACTAACTAGATCAAAGCTAACTTAGGTATGTTTATTTGTGTTCCAGTCACATTTCTGAATGCAATGTTAACATAGCCACATATCACTAATTTTGGATGTCTCGTATTCCATTTGAGATATCTAGGGACCTGATTTTAAAGGTGCTACATATCTGCAGCTTCAGTGGATTGCAGCCATAGTAGTCGATGCTCCTTCAAAGTATCTTAAGTGGGGCACTAAGAAGGTGAGGTGATCAAAATCACAAATCACTGCTGAAAATGAAGGCCTTTTTTCTACCCTCTTTTTGCCTCAGTTTCCATGTCGAACAAAAGATGCTCATAATACCAAGCTTCCTACAGATGTTGTGAGGATGAAGGCAATAATGTCAACTTTAAAAATCACACTCCTCTCTAAAATGTTTGTACTTACAATTCTTGCAAACAGCTAAGATAGCTGGAAGATGAGAGGAGAAAACATTTTCCTGTTCTATTCAGTTTGCTTACTTTGTGAGTTGGACAGCAACTTCGTGAGGATTCAGAGTCATTGTTTCCCATTAGTATATTTTCCCTGCTATCTGTGAGGCATTTCACACAGTAATGAGGGATGGAAGGAAGGAAAATAAAGGGAAAGTGCTTGTCTATAAACCACAAAACCCAGCGGGTGAATTCAGGGACAAATGTTGACACTGACACTGCTTTTAATTCTTTTTTTAGGATTTCTTAGATTTCTGGTTAACATTGTCCCCTTAATTAGTGAATATTTATAAATACAAAAAGTGCCATAAGTGTTATTAGATGACATTTTTATCATTTTTTAAACGCTGAAGCTATTGTTAGTTCCAGATGCACCCGAATATTTGAAGTGGACTAAACTACCCACAAAAATACTTTCCATTTAGGTACTGTATTTTTTAAAATATTGAATAAATTAGTGTAAATACAACTGCCTGCTGCTGGATCAGGTCTGATCAACTGTGTTTAATAAGCCCTACTCCAGTGGGTCTCAGCCCGTTTACCATTCTGGGATGTATACACAGCTCTCTGTATTATATGGGCCTCATCCACACAGTATATATACTACCTCAGGGATCGGCAACGTTGGCACACAGGACAGCAGGGTAAGCACCCTTAGCAGGCCCCGCCACTTTGTTTACCTGCTGTTTCGCTGACTGCGGCTCTCACTGGCTGTGGTTTGCTGTCCAGATCCAATGGGGGCTGTGGGAAGCAGCAGCCAGCACCACGCCGCTTCCCACAGCCCCCATTGGACCGGGACGGCAAACCACAGCCAGTGAGAGCCGCAGTCAGTGAAACATCAGGTAAACAAAGCGGCGGGGCCCGCTAAGGGTGCTTACTCTGCGGTCCTGCATGCCAGCGTTGCCGAACCCTGTACCTGTATATCCCTGAGGATGTCACATGGGCCACAGCTGTGTGCTGACTGGGCTGCAAACAAACCACAGGCCGTGAGTCGAGAACCATCGCTCTACACTGAAAAAAGGTAATGGAGACTCTATTGTAGTTCAAGAAGTGGGGCCTATTTTGATGCAAGAGGCTCTGAGTACTATCTTTCTTCCTGCAGTAAAGTATAGAGTGGCCCAGATGTGCAGAAAAGTGACAACTGTGAAGTTCCTGAATGGCTGCAGAATTGTTACCGTATATTAAATATTGATACCCAGCATCAGTCATACCTTAATAAACACAGTAACTTTGCTTCTTAGCAAGAATACAACAAAAACTTGCATAAGCTTTTCCTCTGTAGAAAGGAAAAGAAAGATATGGGGAAACAAATGACTTTTCAGGTCATAAACAGAAATTTCAACATGGTTTTGAAGTTTGTCTCTCTATATGAATTGCCTTGCCTCACCCGTCCTGAAAAGCAACTCTAAAAATACCTCCTTGGAACTAAAAGCAAGGCTAAGTAAAAATCTGGCAACAGAGAGGCTGTTTGAAAAAGTCTGAAGTAGCTTCCTATGTGCCGGGGCTGGAAGTTGGCCATCTAGGTGGTGAAATGGCAGGAACAGCACATAACAAGAATATTTCTAGGGTTTTCTGGTGCTTGGTCTTCATTGTTGACATGACACCACATGAGTGGTTAGCAGAATTCCCAGCACAGTCTTCCTACACAAGAAAGCCAATATTGTACCAGTTCTAATCCCAACATGGCAACACCAGCCCTACAAATCCTCCTTTGACAATAAATGCTGCAGCAGTGTTCTACAGGCCACCTCATCCCAGCAACTATTTCTACTGCCATTTTGGGAACTCTAATTTATAGGCAGACATGACAGACACTAGGGGGCCCTGTACAGTAGAATGTCATAATCATGGACAGAAATTGGTTACTTCTGTGGGGAGCTGGCAAACCACTGTTTCTGAACCTGCCCCCAAAATGTGAAGACAGCTCTGTTCTTTAAAATGTTCATCTTTTCTGAGTGACCCGGCTGCATGGGGAACTCTCTTCTTGCATCCCTCACCAATTCCTCTAGATGTATGTGGGGGAAGCACCACATAGTCTCTGCACTCCTCCCCGCCACCAGCCACAGCAGTGCAAGAGGAGGAGAAGGAGAGAAGATAGGATGAAGGTGCTGCTGCATTGAGAGGGAGTCCTACAACCACTATCTCACATCTCTTGTTGTGCTGGTGTCTACCTTCCCAGCATCTGAAGAACTAGTACCAGCAGAGAACCTGGGGGCCCATTCCTGCAATCACCAGCCAAGGAAAATCCATTCTACCATCATCAGCCTGGGAAAAACCTGCTCCTCCTCCGACCTCTGAGGTCTTCAGCAGTCAGGAGAGACCTTCCCACCTCCAGTTCCAAAAAGAGACTCATCCATCACTGATCACCCAGCCCAACACCTTCAGGGATTTACTCTCCACTAGAACAACCACCCCATAACTAGAGACTGGGGGATTATTCTTTTGCCACCAGCAGACGTTGTGGGGTAGATGGACCCACCTGCCATCACTGCTGCTAGAGTAAGGACTAGCTGCTGGATAGGGGAGCCACATCAGGTAGAGGGGAGAGTGAAGCATGATAAGTTATGGGCTGAGGGTTAGAGACAAAGGGCTGATTCATTTGGGTTGGGAGGAAAAGCAATGGAAAGAATTAATGGGTTTTGTGCAGTGGGAGGCAGAGTATTTTGCACAGGGAACATTTACTTGTATCACTGAGTCAGAACCTTTTGGAGGTAGCCCCTTGTTAATATTTTGGAAGCCCATGAGCTGCATAGAAAGTACCCATCCTCCACCCAGGGCCCACCTACCACAGGACTTGAGAGACAAGAATTAAGCTGCGACAGAGGGAAGCCACTCTGTTTATGTCCCCTCTCCCCACCAGACTGGGGAGGATCCTGAGTCATTATCATGAATACTGTGTTATTTATAGCTATTGAAGGCTGCACTGTCTGGGTCACTGGAGTGTTTACTTGACATTTACTGTCATTATTTTTTAAAGAGACTTACCTTTCTGGGAATTCCAGTATCATGGGTCTCTCACAACTGAAATGTGAGCAGTGGTTCTCTATCTTTTTGCTGCCTTCCTAAACTATGTCAGGGATCTCTCAGGGACCGACATTGGTCCACAGACCAGTCGTTGAGAAACAATGATTTAAAGGCACCTCTCTGAGTCCTCTGCTGATTTCTAACAAGTAACACTCCTTACAGAGCAGCACGAAGAGCTGACATTAGGAGCCAATGTTTATAAGTAGCTACAGCCGCATTCACGTATAAACAATGCATATTCCTAAGAATAATCATAGTAAATGTGTGCTTCAATCGAAATGCTCATTCTTAACCTTATCAAGAGGGAACTGAGTATGCTGGTTCAGCAAAAAGTGGAATAAGAATTTGCTATAAAAAGATCATTCAGCTTTAACAAGGTTTCCCCTTTGAAACACTAATATTGGCGGAACTAAAGCTCAGGTCGGAAACAATGTGTGGCTTTTGTTTTCCTTCTTTCCCTCTGGTTTTTTTTTTTTCTTCTTGGTGTTGGAGCTGGAGAGGAAAGTCTCTCTGTTGCCAGCACAAACAAATTACACTTTACAAATCATAGTCTTAAATACCCTTTTTATCATTATTTCCTTAGCGCGGCGTGTTAGGAAAATAAAGCAGTTAGTAGGTGAAGTGATTGTAGCCTCTTCTCTTAATGGCCATTGGCCAAGAAATTCAGCCAGTTGTTTCCCATTTAAGTCTGTTAAATGTCTTGGGAAATTATCCTGGATGTTTCTACCTGATGCCAGCAATAAATAAATAAATAAGCCCCTTCTATTATTAACATCCCTTCAGATCTCTTCACTTCTCAGGACAGCAACAAGAGATCAAAGCCCCCTGGCCACAATAAAGGGAAAGGAAGCATGCAGCCATGTACAGAACGCACTCGCTTACTTACAGTACCTCTTGGCAAGCAGGAGATGAAAAGGAGCTGGAGGAGTGCGAGTCCTATTTGAGTCCAGGGGGCTAGCTCCATGCTGCCCAGGCCAGTGCAACGGCGTGACTGCTCCCGGAGAGGGATAACAGGCGAGCTGCTTTTACTGAGACCTCACCAAGTCCAGGCTGCGAGGCATCTCGGATTTCAGACCTCTGCTCACTCCCATCATCACCAAAGGGGAACTACCTTCAAGAGACTTCTCAGGCGTCCAGAAGCGACGTCACCCCAAACCTCTCCACTGCTGCATTAACCCTTTCTGGGCTCCAGGGCAACCCACTTAATGGAGGATATATGCGGGGGGGTCAATAAAAGGGAATAATGCTCACATTTAGACAGCATTTTTCATCTTCAAAGGGAGGAAATTATAAAGGAAAGTATGTCTTTGTATGCCTTCCCAGCTAGCGTAAATGAGCAGAAGGTGCCTGTATCCCCATAGTGCTCAGTGCAGGGTGCTCAGTGCCTGGCCCCTTTAATTGTGCAGAAGTTTGTGTGCTGGTGGAATGAAGCACATTAGTGAAAGGCTGGGCATGTTCTGTGCATGGGGAGAGCATTCCTATCACCCCCACCAGTGGCTGGGAATCCTCATCATGTGAAATGTGCTGCTGGAGGATGCCTCTGTCATAACATAAGCTGCAGCAGAGCTCTGTGTAGGCTTGAAAGTTTGTCTCTTTCACCAACAGAAGCTGGTCCAGTAAAAGATATTGGCCCCATGTCCTTTGTCTTGCCAACATCCTGAGACCAAGATGGCTACAATAACAGCACTATAACACAAATGTTCATGCAGGGATCAAATAATGAAGAAGGTTAATTAAAGATTTGTTCCACTATGGCTATAAAATGCAAAGTGCAAAAGGAATGGCTCAGAACGCCTACTCTAGGGAAGATTGACAAACTTTTGACAGAATAGTTTTCTACTGGAAAATGTAGTTTTGTTGAAATCTAAATATTTCAAGGGAACATGTCAATTTCAACCTCATTTTCGAGGGAAGAAACTCAAAACAATTCATTCTGACTTTATAGTTGCATTTGAATTTTGTTCAACTTTTATAGTATATTTTAATATTACATTATATTTTATATTTATAATGCTTTGTATTATAATATAACATTTCAACATTATCAAAATGAAGTGTTTTGATGGTTCCAAACTGAAAATTTCTACTTTTTGTTCCCATTTAGAATAAAAGCTAATTCAATGTTGGAATTTCCTGCTGCATGGAAATTCTCTATTCTGACTAGCTCCACCATGCACCTACATCTCTCTATAAGGTCTCTAGGTAGCTTGGGCAACTTCAAGACTCTCAGAGAAGTAGATAGTGGCACAAACAACATACCTCCATGGTCCATCCCTCCCAACTATTTTCCTCAATGTCACAGAATCCTCCCCTACTGGTGGCTCCTCATCTGCCCCCAGCCCTTAGCAGGAAGAAGAGCAGCTGTAGACTTGTGATAAAATCTAAGGCATTGGCAGCACAGTTTTTATTTCAATTTGCAAGAGCGCATGCAAATATTGTTTTCTCAGTTTCAATCCTCGTTGGTTTGAACTCTCAACACCTGTTGCACCTTGTCTCACCTTGAACCCAAAATCTCCAAGAGCAGCCTGGTTGAAAACACTAAGCTTCACCTGCTGTCACGATAGAGAAGTAGGAAATCAGAACTCTGACATACTTTAGATGCAAAACTCTAAAAAGGCCCAGGTTCATCATTATAGGGACCATGTCACTGATCAGACCTGATTCCTGACTGCTAGCTCTTCCATTTCAGTCAGCAAACTAGTCATTTGCCTCTCTGTGTAAGAAAAAAGACAAAAGTCATTCAAAATAGCTGAAGGATCTTGAAAAGAATAGAAGCTGGAGGTTTTTATTGGATTGCAAAATAAAACAAAAGAGCTCTATTGTCTGTGGTAACAAAAATAGCTTCTTTTATGCCCCTAGTTCATGTTACTTGAAAGAATGTAACATAGGCAGTTTCAGTAAGAGAGAAGCTGCAGGTTAGTTTACAGCTCCCTGCGCGGGTATTCCACAAAGGCCTGACTAGAAAGTTGCTCAGGCTACATGGCAAGGGAACACTCCAGAGTCCAGAGCATGAAAGGACGCTGGATACCAGGAAGTGTAGACTTAGATACTGGACAAGGAGCCCACTAGTATTCCTGTATTTCAGCAAATTCCTGTGGCCCAAGTAAGAGCCGTGGCAGTCCTTGAACACAGCAGACTGGGGCGGTTCCATGTTAAGGGGCATAGTATGCGGAGAGCAACTCTGCAGGAGATCCTTGTGTCCTAGCATGGAGGACTATTTTCTGGGTGAGGTGGGCCTGAACAGAGCAAGGCCAGTAGATCTGACACCAGGCTCCATCCTGCAAAGTGCTGAGTACTCATCTGAGGTGCTGAGAATCACCTGCTCCCACTGACTTTAGGGGGAGCCGAGAATATAACATAAGAACATAGGATACTGGGCTAGATGGACCTTTGGTCTGACCCACTAGGGCCATTCTTTGTCTTCCAACAGAGGCCAGCATCCGGTGCCCCACAGGAAATGAACAGAACAGGTAATCATCAAGTGATCCATCCCCTGACACTCATTCCCAGCTTCTGGCAAACAGGGCACCATTTCTATTCATCCTGGCTAATAGCCATTGATGGACCTGTCCTCCATGAATTTATCTAGTTCTTTTTTGAACACTGTTATGGTCTTGGCCTTCACAACACCGTCTGGCAAGAAGTTCCACAGGTTGACTGTGTGTTGTGTGAAGAAATACTTCCTTTGGTTTGTTTTAAACCTGTTGCTTATTCATTTTATTTGGTGACCCCTAGTTCTTATGTTATGAGAAGTAATAAACAACACGTCCTTATCTACTTTCTCTACACCAGTCATTATTTTATAGACATCAATCATATCTCCCCTTAGCCATTTCTTTTCCAAGCTGAAAAGTCTCAGTCTTATTAATCTCTCCTCATATGGAAGCCATTCCATACTCCTAACCATCAATTCCCCTTTTCTGAACCTTTTCCAATTCCAATATATCTTTTTTGAGATGGGGCAACCACATCTGCCTGCAGTATTCAAGATGTGGACATTACCATGGATTTATATAGAGGCAACATGATATTTTCTGTCCTATTATCTATCCCTTTCTTAATTATTTCCAGCATTCTGTTTTCTTTTTTGACTGCTGCTGCACGTTGAGTGGATGTTTCCAGAGAACTATCCACAATGACATCAAAAGGATGCTCAACACTACTCAAGAGTTCTTAGCGCCTTGAAGGAGGGACCCTCCATGTGGATCCACCACCATAACAGCCCTCCTCTGTCCCCAAAGAGTGGATGGTGCAGCATCCAAAGAGTTGGCTATAGTCATGGACCGCAGAGACCTCCCAGAACATGGCCCATTAGACATTGGCCATATGTAAGATGAACCCTTGGCCCTGCAATAGCTCTAAACTACTTACATTGTGTTCTTGAATACACTTCTTATGTTTCCATTGAGAGGCAGGGGATGAACTAGCAGATCACGCCAGCCAAATATTTCAGGCTGTATGTAACTCTTGCTGACAGAAAGCAAATAGCTGAAAGCTCTGAGCCCTGTGTGCTGTGCTGCTCAGGAATCTCACTGTAGCACTTGGCTACAAACTTTATATCTGTCCTGGTGCTGCACATACAGTGTACAGGTCTGAAAATTGCACACCACTCTGCAACAGAATTGTAAAACAGAGCATGCAGGGATGGCGGTGCGAAAACTGCAGGCAATGTGTTCTGTCAGAAATTAGAGGTTAGCTACCCATCAATAACCCATTCCTTTTGTTCTGTGTTTGTACAACACCTAGCACAGTGGTCCATGATGAGGGCATCTGGGTGGTTCAGTACTACAAATAATCATGAATTAGTCACTTAATTGTTATTAAGGGATAATTAAAAAATAATTTGCATTTCCATTGTGCTCTACATCCAAAATTCTAAAAGTGCTTTCCAAACATTGTGTGTCCCAATCTGTGAAGTGGGTAAGGATTATCACTATTTTACAGCTGGGGAAACAGAGCAGTGAAGTAAAATCTTCCAAATATGACAGTGTGTGAGTGACAGAGCCAGGAAGAGCACCAAGGAGTCCAGATTCTTTGTCCTATAGTCTAACCACTAGGCACTTATTGCTGGGTCTGGGTGAACTGATTTGAATAAAGTCAGTTTAAACCTGAAACTAAGTCCATTTCACAGGCTGAGCCAGAAGAACAAAGCTTCTTTTTTTTTTAATGTTTAGTGAACTTTTTCTTTGCTCTCATTTCCAGGTACCTCTGCAATCACTTGTTCTGTATCAGCCCTGGAGGGCTGAAATACCACAAAAGGGCCCATTCTCTTGTGACTTCCACCCCAGTCTTGCAGTCCAAATCAATTCACATGATCGAGATTTGAACACTTGCCTAAACCAAGCATGTCAGTCTGAGATTTGCTCATCCTCAATACCACTAAACCAATGCCCTATCTCTTTCAGCAGAGCTTGGTCCTTATTCTGTAGTTTTCTCTCAGGCAAGATGCCCATTAAAATCACTAGGCGTGTTTGCTGGTAAAGAAAGCATTTGAATACTTGCAGCCAAAATTTGAAGTCTGTAAAGTTTTGTTATGAGCTTCAATGACAGTATGATCATGCCCACCTTTCCCCGGTCAACACTGAAAAAACCATTCAAGGGAGAATGTAAAAGAAAATGAACTAGTCACGACGCTGGAGTGGATTTATATCTCAGAGTGGAAATTACATTCAAATGAAAAGC
This sequence comes from Dermatemys mawii, assembly GCA_007922305.1. NCBI lineage: Eukaryota > Metazoa > Chordata > Testudines > Dermatemydidae > Dermatemys > Dermatemys mawii. Next base: position 27,707,359 of record ML677332.1, read on the forward strand.
AAACCTGAGGCTTTAGAAGTAGCAGAAGCAACAGTTCAATGAAAGATTAACACTAATGTTTTATTCCTCCCCTCAAAATTTTATTGCTGGAAGAGGGAACCCTTTCAGTGGAGAGGTTGCAAAGTGTGTGCCTTTAAAAGAAATCCCAGACCTTACTGTAACATCAGAGGGCTGTTTTATAAGTTACTCAATGTATTAAACTAAGGCTGTGCTTTGCCCTTTGAGCTTCAAATTCTACTATATGTGCCCATAATGCAATATCCAGCGTTTATGAACCGCAATCAAATTTTATCAGCATTCCTCCAGAGGCAGCTAAAGGCGAGAGCTGTTTGCAGAGCTCTGTCTGGACTCAGCTGTAGAGTTTATTCCCATCTTTGCACAGGACCCTTATCCTCAGCAACTGAAATATTCCCTGTTACAATCCAGGAGAGCCCGTGGGTCAGAATGGAAGGAACCGAAAGAACGAGAGACCGTAAAATTGGCATTAATTATTGACTTCAACTTATACCAATAATAATAGTGTTTTTATTTGTTAACATATTTCTTTGGAAAATGGAGTCAGCTTAAAGTTTATGATTACAATTATATTTCTGGGCAGATGACCAGCAAAACAAGGCCAGACAAATGTAAATGCTTAATGGAATCTAACAAGCCATATGTTTCTTTCAATGTTATTTCATGCCTTGATTTGATTTTACCCAGTGATTCCTTCCATGTTCTTCCTTTGTATACAGTATATGATGATCTTCACCATGGCAACCTGCACTGAGAGAAGCAGGTGGGAGAAGCGATAGGCAATTACAAGACTAACTAATATCCAAGCCCTACCTATCAGTCAGCCAGCCACTGACAGCAACAAGAGTGGCGCAGGCAAAGGCTATCTTCAGCAACAGATTTCTGGGGAGCTGCCTAAGGCAACAGATTTGGCCCAGCTACCCCTCTGTCATGAGTAGTGTTGTGACCCAGTACAGCAGGTTGCAACACCACTCAATCAAATTTGGCCTGGTCACCCCTCTGTCATGGCTCAAATTTCACCCAAGTCAATGGGAGTCTTTCTATTGCCTTCTGTGGGCTCAAGTTCTAGTTCATAAATTAAATTATCCATCTAAGTAGTTATACTATACTTCTCTCTGTTATACTATACTTAGGCTCTGATCCAGCAAAGACTTAAGCATGTGCTTATCTTTCAGCATGTGGATAGTCCCACTGAGTTCTTACAGAAATGCATGTGAATAAGTCTTTGAAAATGTAGGGCCTTAGCACCTAACTAAAATTCAGACAAATTACAGAACTCATCTTGCGACCCGATTGAAAGTTTCCTGCCTGTTACATGCTTTCATGGGCTGAACTACATTCCTTCAGTCTCAAATGATAATGAGAATCATTATTGTTATTGTTATTTATTGCAGTAGCACCCAGTGACAGCAATCAGGGATCAGGCCCCCATATTGTAGGGCACTGTACACAGAGAGTAAAAAAAAAAAAAAAAAAAAGATATTCCATCAGACTGGACTTCCAGCTGGGAAATAGCAGTAAAATGGCACCAGCAATCCTTGGTTCTGTGGAGAGTGACAGGAATTTCTAAACAAGACAGCTGTGAACATTCACTGTTAATAGATTTATGTACATCTTCTCTTTTGGTAAATATTTATGCAGCTGTCTGAAGGATCAGAAATCATCACTGCAATTTCCTTTTAAAGGTTTGAAAACCCATGTGTAACAAAGTGAAAAACTTTGTCACTGAGGTGCAGCTCCCCGAGCTAGTGAGTGGTGTGCAACTTCATACACGTTATTAGTTTGTATTATTTTTAACATATCTGTGCTGAAATAAGCATACAAAGAGTATCCAAGATTCCTGTTTTGTCCATCTGGAGTTCAATTTTACAAGTGGAGGAAGTGCAAACAAAGGAATGATCTATTTCCCACCATTCCATCTTGCCTAGATCTCCACTTTTTTTTTTCAAATGTCTTCTAGTCATTTCTCCATCTTTAAACCAGTTCCTCATTGGTGTCACCGTGCAAAACTTCTGAAATCTATTCTTGTATTCTTGATTTTCTCTGATTTCCACAGCATTTTGACATACAACATTGCCAAGAAAAAAGTTTGTCTGTGACTAGTAAAATCATTCTCAGGAAGGATTCCCAAGAAACCATCCTTGCATCCAATGGAGCATTTTCAGTCTCTCCTACCAGTTCATTCACTATTTGTTGTTATTTTCTCTAGTGGTTTTTGTAGTTGTATACAACTTCATGTATATCTTCTGTATCACAGCTCCAAAATTTGTTAGTTGCTGATACGTATTTCTATTTCAGTTTTTATTGATTTTTTTAGTCCTCTAGAGCCTGATCCAAAGCGCATTGGTGTCAGTGGATAGACTATCATCGACTTCAAAGATGACAAACCAGGCCCATAAAAATTATGATTTGTAGCTAGTGTAAATCAGCATAGCTCAACTGAAGCCAATGGGGCTATGCCAATTTTCACCAGCTGAGTATCTGTGTCTGTGACACTCGAAATAATAATGTAAATTACATTTTGTAGTTATTGCTGTATTTTATGCTAATGCACAAATTCTCACAATCTTCCAACCATTAAATGGCAACAGTTAGGAACAAATTTCCCAGGTGGGGCAGTTTTTCCATAACTGCCCAGTATGGGTTTTCTTGTATATTTATATGAAACATCTGATGCTGGCCATAGGATGCTGGACTGGATTGACTGGTTTGATCCATTACTGTAATTCCTGTGTTATGGGCTCTGGTGGCTATTTAAAGTGCTGGGGCAGTAGAAGCATGGGAGCTCTGGGCCCTTTAAATAGCCCCAGAGCCCTGGAGTAGCAGCGGGAATCCGGGAGCTATGTAAAGGACCCAGGACTCCCGCTGCCTCGACAGCCCGGGGCTCTTTAAATAGCCACCAGAGCTGCAGCAGCAGCAGGGCTCCGGCAGCTATTTAAAGGGCCAGGGCCGTAGAGGCAGCAGGAGCTCCGGGCCCTTTAAATGGCCCCTGGAGCCTGCCACTGCTACCCCAGCGGGGGTAAGGGGGGGCACTTATGACCCCCAGCCCTGCCCCTTCTGCCCGAGGCCCCACCCCTTCCAGAGGCCAGAGCTGACCCCAACCCAGCCCCGTACTGGAAAGTCCCCATTCCTACTTTCACCCCTGAATCCAGGGCATAGAGTTCTGCATATTCGTGGACATCTGTTTCATATGTTGTGCTATAGTATCACCTTCCTTCATGCGATCCACAGTTAAGACTGAGACAGCACTTCCTTTTAAAACCTCTCCTTCCAAACTTTGATGAAACAGCTGTAAAAAGCAAGCAGAAAGAATTGGCTCTAGTTATTGCATTAGCCTCCAAAAAATTGGAGGGGGGAGTTTTCCCCAGTAGACGGATGTGAAGCAAACAGGTTTATCAGTTTAAAATTCTTTTATAAGGTCAGCACACTCAGTATGTGTGAAAACATGAAATTTGGCAGGCAATAAGTTCATAACATGATCTAATCATGCTTGGTATTTAATGGGGGGAAAAATAAGAAAATTGGCTGAAAGCTGATGGTTTCCAAATTGACGACCGAGCAAGCACTCTAACTTTCTCTATGGAAATCTCATTAGAAGAACAATTTTTCAGAACCTTTCCAGATTTTCTCCTTTCAAAATATTTTCGTATTAAGTAAAGTGAGTGACTGATAATCCTGGATAGGTCTCCCAGCGCACCACTGGGTCAGGACTGAGGTGCTCTGGGAGACCTCTCCAGGATTATCAGTTCTACCAATAAGCCTCAGTCCTGACTTGTAATTTCCCCTACTTTTCTGAACCTACAGCTTATAGTTCTGATGATGCACATAGGAACATAAGAACAGTTGACTGCCTCAGACTGACGGTCCATGTAGTCCAGTGTCCAATCTCTTATAGTGCAGCACCAGATGTTCCAGAGGAAAGGGTAAGAATCCTGCAGGGGGCAGAGACCACCACCCATGCCATTCAGCCACAGGGCTATTTTTCGTTTGAGTAGAGCTAGCCTGGGTCTGTCTACTCATGCTGTGAAGCAGCCTCCCAGCTGCTGTGTACCTACCCAGCTGCTGTGTACCTATACCTGATAAATAAGAGATTGGCATAAGCCCTGAAGCATTAAAGTTAATATACCTTTCAAAATTTGTTAGCATTAACTATTGTAACTATGGATATTCTTATTATCCAGATAAGACACAAATGTCCAACTGCTTTTTTTTTTGTTTTTTGGTACTAGCTAAATTCTAGGCCTCAGTGACGGCAATGGTGAGGCCTCATCTGACAATCAGTTCCACAGTCTGATAACGCACTGTGTGGAAACATAGTTGCTTTTATCAGGTTTGAATTTGGCACCTTTAATATCCCATAATGCCTCCTTGTTTTTATAGTTCAAGGCAGGGAGAACAGAAACTTCCGATCTGCCTTCTAGACCTTTCATTATTTGATATACTTGTTTTTTGCCCTTTCTAAGTCATCTCCTTTCTTACACAATTTTAATTGTTTCAGTCGCATTTCATAGGAGAGGGTTTTAATACCCTTAATCATTCTTATGGCCTTTTTTTTTTTTTTTGAACCCCTTCTTGTTCTGCAATAGCCATCTGAGATGGGATGACTCGTACTGAACAGAGCATTCCAAGAGAGCTATTGTTTCCTATAAAGGCACCATAATATTTTCCATGTTGTTCTCTGTCTCATTCCTTAAGCATCCTAACATCATCTTTGTTTTTTTGTTTTTTGTTTTTTGTTACTGCAGCTACACCCTGAGCAGAGTCCTTCATTTATTTGTCTACAATGAGACCCAGATCCCTTTCCTGAGTTGATATAGTTAATTCAGAGTAGTAGTAGTTTAATTTTTTTCCTCCAGTGTTGACGTTGAACTTCATCTGCCTTGTACTGACTATTCACTCTCTGAAGTTCCTCACAGTCCTCTCTGGATTCGACTAATCTAAATAATGTTGTGTCATCTGCATGTTTTGCTACCTCACAGCTCACCCCTCTTTCCAGATCATTAACAAATATATTAAATTTCACTGGGCTTCCTATGCAATCTTCAGGCACCTTTCTGTGCCGAAGGCATCGCCTGTGAGGAAAATTGTCATTTAGGCCTATTCTTTCATTTCTGTGTTTTAGCTAGTTTTTGACATGACAATACTTTGCATCTTACCCTCTGACTACTTAGATTCCTTAATAGCCTTTTATGAGGGACTTTGTCAGAGGTCATTAAAGTCTAAATAAATTAGACCTTTCCTTTACCCACTGCTTTAATGATACGTTCACTTCAGTTCTGATCTGTGATAGCCATTGTAATTCTAAACCTACGGCTCCTCACAACCCTCTGAATTTACTTCAGTTCTGACCAGCAACAGGTCCTGCTTTTCTAAGGATGGACACTGCGCAAACACCCACACATGTACAGCTCTGCCAGTGTACCTCCATCACCTGCTAGTCCAGTACTGGGCTCATTTATTCAGACTGTAAACCCTTCAGGGTGGAATCATCTTTTATTCTAACTGTGTACAGTGCCTAGCACAATGGATCCCTAGTTACCATAATACAAATAATAATGTAACACACAACTTCACTAGTGTACCTCAGTCCTGACCCCTCTTATACTCAACTGTTCCAATCCTGGGCTCCCTTGCAGCAATCCTAATGCACTTAATTTTTGACCTGCAGTACTCCCTCTTCTACAGTACTTCTGATACCAGTTCAGATAACTCTCCCAATGTCTGCTGTGACACAAATGTCACTGCAAAATCCTTGCAGCCACGGTTGGACTCACAACTCTTTGCTGATACATTCATGCAGTCCTTTTGTAAATGTTCAAGCACTTGTGCATGGATCCCAGTTCAAAACCATTATAAAATGGCAGCATTTTCATACTGAAAGATCATTCACACAACAAACACAAATTCAGTTTCACTGTCATTTGATAGTGACTCCTCTTCCCGAAAAACTTTGGCAACCTGACAAAGGGCAAACGTTCAGGAAAAAACTATTTTCCCAGTATGAGTAAAATGCTCAACAATATAAATATTAACTCCCTTGAGGCCACTGGCCACCACCAGTATCTAATTTCATCCTCCAAGAAAATACATTGCTGTTCCTCTTATTACTCTTCAACTCCTCAGGAAAAAGAATGTGCTGTGGAAGATTAGTCTGTAGACAGTGGATTTCCCTTGTATAGAACTCACCTTTCCAATATTTTCTCTTTGACCCTTAGGCAATTGACTAATACTTAGATATTCAAAGTTTTCTGGTTTGAGGTTGGGTCATTGGGGTGTACGCAATGGGCAGGTTTCCTTTAGCTTTTATCAACTGTCTCTGTTCTACCTCTCTTATTTGCAGTGAGATCTCGTAGGAGTTCCTTGCGGTAAGAGAACTAAATAATGACTGATACCATGAAACAGGTAGCCCCACAGAACATTGGCACAAATATTTCTGCTCTAGACCCCATCCTGTGAAGCCTAAGTATTTAAAAAGCACTTATGCATGTGCTTAATGTGAATTGGACTTAAGCACATGCGTTCCTGAATAGAGATGGATTTAAGCATTGCTTAAGTGCCTTAGCCTTCCAGAAGCTGTCACATTGTCCAACAGGGAATGCCATAGGGATCCTTCATGACCAAGATTTGCTTTTAAGAGGTTTGTTGAATGTAAGGTTTACATAAATTCAGGTGTCTTAAGAATTGTAATTGGCTTATATTTTTAAGAACAAACCTTGATACAAGGCGGGGTGGGTGTCTCTGCTGCTCCTGGCAGTGGGGGAGGTGGCTAGGTGCACCGCCCCTACCCCCAGCACCGTGCTCATGGCTCCCATTGGGCGGTGCTTGCAGGCACAGGCATTGCACAGAGACCCGCTGCCCCTCCTTCCCCTAAGGGGCAGGCAGAGACGTGCCAGCAGCAGCAAGCCACAGCCGCTTCCAGGAGCGGTGTGGGTCTATGGCAAGCAGACAGGCAGCCTGCCTGAGCCCCGCTGTGCCGCCACCCAGGAGCCACCTGTGGTAAGTGAATCCTGGCCAGAGCCTGCACCTGGCATTCCCCTCCTGCACCAACCCCTGGTCCCAAGTCAGCACCCCCTCCTGCACCCAATCTCCCTCCCAGACCCTGCATCCCCTCCTGCACTTCAATCCCCTGCCCCACACCGGAGACCCCTCCTGCATCAAACTCCCTCCCAGAGCCCACACCACTCACCCTCTCCTGCACCCCAATACTCTTCACCAGCTCGGAGCTCCGTCCTGCACCCAAACTCCCTCCCAGACCCCGCACTCCCTCCATTAATATAGTAGAAATGTGCAACCCATGACAATTTACCAAAATTTGTGGAGTAGTCCCCGTGAGAAAATTATTCCCCACCCCTAGTATAAGGGGTCAGTGGGGAAAGCAGTTGCTTGTTGCTATCCTCAGATTTTCTCTAGCGCCCATCTCATAGTATCTAAGTGTATCTATGTGTATCTAAGTGTGTATTCCAAGGCTGAATCTGCCCCAACAAACATTTTAAACATAACTCTCCTTGTCTATGCTAAGGAAAAAATCCTGATTAAAATCATATTCGTTATAACTGTTATAGCAATATTGTCTTTAATTAAATGATCACACTTTCATAACACACTATTCAAACTTCTCAGAAGACAGAATTATTAATTTCCTCATGCGCTTTTTATGGCACTCGTCACCACAGTACCTGAGTGCTTCACAAATATTAGTGAATTAATTTTCACAACACCCCTGTGAGATGAGGAAGAATTATTATCATCTCCATTTAAGATGGGTAGTTTGGGCACATTAAGGGCAAAAGTGTTTGCTAATTTTGGATACCCAATCTGAGATTACTTAGGACTTCTTTTTCCAACCCAGAATATTTTGACCTTGCACAGAACTTTGAGCCCTTTGTATGTTCAAAGTACAGCTCCCACTGACTTCAGTTGTAGCTGTAATTAGGTCAGCACTTCAAGACCCCAGTGTCTCAAATCAGGCACCCAGAAATTGAAGATGACAATTAGTGACCATCTGTGAAGTTTGGTTAGTGACTTGTTTGGCATCACAAATGAACTTTGAATCCCTGCAGAAGCAGGGATAGAACCCAGTTCACTAGGGAAGCATTCAACTGCCTTAATCATGAGACCATCCTTTCTTTCTTGAAAGTATCTCTTTAATTCACTACACACCTCCCATCTTCTTCAAAAAAGTGAAGCCGGGAGCCTACACACACCAGCTTCCTTCACTACATAACCCTAACTCATCCCCACAGAAGGTCCATCCTATGCACCTAGTGAGTCAGGGGTCCTGGAGAAAAAATAGTATGTGATCCTGTAATTAAAGACCACATCATGATGCATATGCACACAGGGGGAAAATTAAGGTTGCACAGGCAACCTTAATTCTAGCATTTCCTAACTTTTGAGCATTTGACTTTGCAACCTTAACTTTCTTTTAACACAGTTTTGTGTGTGTGGTATGTACATCATTTAAGCCATTTGGTACCCTGCATTGGCTCTCTTAATGACTTACATCTGGTAAAAGCTTTTCTTTTGTATCTTATTTTTTTTTTTACTGGAAATGCAAAGCATTTGACAGGAAATTGTTGTTTTAATGGGTTGTTTTGGTGTTGACTTGATTCCACTGTGACCTTTCAGTCCGTCCCTGAGCCACTTCCACAAATCTCTGCTCTCTGCATAATTTGTTTATTTTATTTTGTTACATTAAACAATGTTGATATATTAAAAACTGCAATCATTAAAAATGCAGCCATGAGTTAAGGCTAAGAGAGTACTTTTTGAAAACACGGCTGGTCCACTTTTGACCTGATATATCTCTAATGGTGTCTCAGTTACACCAGAGCTGACTTGGGCCCAGCCTGCTCTCAAACAATGACTGAGCTTCAGAGTGACTTGCAAAGGAAAAAGCAAAACAAATGTGCGTCCTTTTTTGTTTCTTTGTGATACGTAAAGGAGGCCTGAAATATTGGCATTTTCATCTCCCAAAATCTACTTTCTTTGCTTGATTTTTAACCTCTGAAGTATCAGGAATTTCATAAGATTCTGGGGATGTCTCTAATGTGTAGTTCTCAGCCCTGATGAATGAGAATAACTGAATCGTCAACAAACTCATGTTTTCTCCCAAATGTTTACAAGGCTTTTTGAGTTAAATGGGTGTTAACAAAAACAGAGTTTTACAGACTGAAAAAAAAATACTTCCCTTCTCAATAAATCCAGTTATACTTTCATAGCTGTGATATTATAATCCTATTCATTCACTAGTTTTCTAGTTGCAGAGTCTACCAAGAAGAACAGGGGAGATAAGATATACATTTCTAACACGAAAAGTATGCATGAAAAATACTTTCTAAAAAATCTATAAAAATGAAACCTTTTCAGGCCTTCTTTGTACATAGTAAAAAGAAAAGAACATAAACCCATTTTTCCCCTTTTCAGATCACCTTTAGAAGATGTGCAAATGCCAGCTTCCAGAAAAGACAAGCTCAGCACAACTCTTAAAAGATTGTCTTGGGGGAAGATTCCCTTTTGGTTCATCTGGCACAACTTCTGCATAGAGTCCACAGTAATTCTAGTCCAGGCACTGTTGTCACAATTCAGGGCAACTGCACTCGTATTCCTCCTCTATAGTTCCTTGAGGGCACTGCACCAGTCTTCTGGCTCTTCAGCCATCACCATTCTGTGAGGAAACCCATGTGTCTCACTCTCCTTCCAGGCTTACGGTTCCTTGCCTACACTGTAATATTCCCAGCAAACCAGAGAGCCTAAACAGGGCAGTGTCCGCACTTTACTTTCTCTTCAAAAGCTATGAACAGTGTAGTTGTTCAGAGTTATTACAGTTCTTTCTGTGCAAGCATATTTGTTCTTAAGGTAACAGCATTACAAAGAAAACATGAAAAACAATTTAAAAAACTCCACATGCTAATAAGATTACAAGAGATCACACCTCAACTCCAACAAAGGCTCTGGAAGGAGTCAATCCTTCAAAGACTGCAAAGGGTTTTTTCTGTTATCAATAAAACAAGGAATATTTGTACAGTAAAAATTATAAACAAAAGAAATAATAGTTTTCAATTCACCTCATACAAGTAATGTAGTGCAATCTCATTGTCATGAAAGTGCAACTTACAAATGCAGATTTTTTTTGTTACATATCTGCACTCATAAACAAAACAGTGTAAAACTTCAGAGCCCCTACTTCTTGTTCATTCAATCGCTAAGACAAACAGGGTTGTTTACATTTATAGAAGATAATGCTGCCCTCTTCTTATTTACAATGTCACCAGAAAGTGAGAACAGGCAATTGTATGACACTTTTATAGCTGGCATTGCAAGGTGTTTAGCTCAATGTGCCAGATATGGTAAACATTCGTATGCCTTTTCATGCTTCGACCACTATTCCAGCAAACATGCTTCCATGCTGATGACACTCATTAAAAAAAATAATATATTAATTAAATTTGTAACTGAACTCCTTGGGGGAGAATTGTATGTTCCCTGCTTTGTTTTAACCACATTCTGCCATATATGTCATGTTATAGCAGTCTCAGATGATGGCTCAGCACGTTGTTCATTTTAAGAACACTTCCACTGCAGATTTGCCAAAACACAAAAGAAGGTACTAATGTAAGATTTCTAAACACAGCTCCAGCACTCGACTCAAAGTTTAAGAATCTAAAGTGCCTTCCAAAATCTGAGAGGGGTGGGGTGTGAAGCATGCTTTCAACAGTCTTAAAAGAAAGACACTCAGATATGGAAACTACAGAACCTGAACCACCAAAAAAAGAAAATCAACCTTCTGCTGGTGGCATCAGACTCAGATAATGAAAATGAACATGTGTTGGTCTGCACTGCTTTAGACTGTTATCAAGCAGAACACATCATCAGCATGGACACCTGTCCCCTAGAATGGTGGTTGAAGTATAAAGGGACATATAAATCTTTAGCACACTTGGCATGTAAATATCTTGTGGTGCCAGCTACAACTGTGCCATGAGAATAGCAGGTGACACTGTAAATGAGAAGCGAGCAGAATTATCTCCTGCAAATGTAAACCAACTTATTTGTCTGAGTGATTGGCTGAACAAGAAGTAGGGCTAAGTGGATTTGCAGTTTCTAAAATTTTACATTGTTTTATTTTTCAAAGCAGTTTTTTGGTACACAATTCTACATTTGTAAGTTCAACTTTCATGATAAAGAGATTGCACTACAGTACGTGTATTAGGTGTATTGAAAAATACTATTTCTTTCGCTTTTTTACAGTGCAAATACTTGTAATCAAAAATAAATATAAAGTGAACAATGTACACTTTGTACTCTGTTTTGTAATTGAAATCAATATATTTGAAAATGTAGAAAATATCCCAAAATATTTAAATAAATGGTCATATATTATTGACATTTTTTTAATCGTGCAATTAGTTTTTTTAATCGCTTGACAGCCCTAATTATTATTTATGTGTATTTCCACAGCAAAGGCTAGTGAGGAGCTATGAAAAGTCGAGAGGGCAACTGCCCCCTCACTCTTGGCAAATGACATCGCAAATTTTATCATGCAGAAACACGAGCAGTTGGACATGAAGACAGTGTCTTGAAGACCGAAGGCAGATCTATTCTGTCTTTTCTTGTCCTATAGCTGCTCTGATCAATGCTGTGTGTGCCTTTCTTTTTCATATAATTTTGTGAAGAAGATTTACAGTGCGTGTGCACTGAAACCTGAAGCGAAGTCTGCGTATTCCAGTAGTACATTAAGTCCCTGGAGCAGCAGACATTCCAATCCACATACCTCATACTTGCTGCGCTTTCTAATTCCTCACTGCCTGGATAAAGAGTGAGGGCAACAGCACTGGAAAAAAAGTCCCCAAAAGATGACAAGATCCCAGGAATGGCCCCTCACAGGCTTAAGGAAACCATAAGAGAAAGGGGCATGTAGTGCTACATTAGCAACCCAAAAGAACCTTCTTAATTGCAAATGACCCAGATGTTAATCCTGGTGGGTTTCAAGGAGTAGAATCTTGTAGTGTAGTTTGAATAAAACAGGAAAACAAGTTTAGAAGCCTATTGCTTTTCTTTCTTTCTTTTTTCCCAAGGGAGCATGAGGCCCACAAGGTTACTTCACCTTCCACATTTCTATACCAAGCTCACTAGGTAGCAGTTCATGAAGCACAGAAACACAGTGAGTAGCATAGTATAAGAATCTGCACACTGTACAGTAGGAAACCTGGGAGCTCCTGTCAACCTAGTCAATGTACTGTTAAAAGAATTTTTTGTATGAAAGTCACACTTCCAGATCTTTGCTGAAGTTGAAGTCCCTTTGTGATAAGTGCTGTATATACATATTGTAAGAAAGAGTCCCTGCCCCCAAAGAGTTTATGATCTAACTTAGATGGACAAAGGATGAGAGAAAGGAAGTATTGATATTCCCATTTTATAGATGGCAAACTGAGGTGCAAAGAGATTAAGTGACTCTCTCACGGTGTCACAGAAGGCTTGTGACAATAGCACAAATTGAACCCAGATCTCCTGAGGCCCAGTTCAGTGCCTACAAAACCAACCTTCCTCATCTGAGCCCTGTTCTCAGCTATGAGGCCTAAGATTTAGTGTTTTCCCATATCTACCTCCAAGCACACCAGTCCCAAACTTTTCTGCCTTGCCCACAGGGGGCAGTTCAGACCCCCTAGGGAAACTGAGAGATGCAAAATAAATTATGTTCAGAATAGCAGTCACACGTGAAGGAAGTTGGATGACATGTACTGAGATCTTCTGTTAGCCAGGGAGCCTTGGGGTGGAAGGAAACCTGTGATATCTCACTGCTAGATAAATAGGTATGCGTCCAGAATCTCCATGGAACTTAAGTAATTATTACCAAAGGGTTCTCAGTCAGCACATAGCCACCCTATGGCACTGGAGAAAAGCTCATGCTAGCATTGAGACCTCTCTTTGGGACGGTGGGACTCTGCCATGACTTCAGAGAACTGTGCAGCAGAGGTTTGGCAGCAGCATCTCAACCAGCCCTATCAGTGGGTTAACAAACTATAAAGAAAAGCTCCCTACTGGTGTATCTACTGTACATGAAGGGAAAGAAGAAAGCATGGGCAATGTCTGTGAGAGTAATTAACCATTGAAACAACTTCATACATGCCTAGATTCCTAGGCCAGAGGGGACCATTGTGATCATCTGGTCTGACCTCCTGTGCAACACAGGCCACAGAATTTCCCCAAAATAATTCCTAGAACATATGTTCTAGAGAAACATCCAACACCAATTTTAAAATTGTCAGTGATAGAAATGCTACCATGACCCTTGGTAAACTGTTCAAATGTTAATTACTCTCACATTTCAAAAACTTACATCTTATTTCCAGTCTGAATTTGTCTAACTTCAAACTCCAGCCATTGGATCATGTTATACCTTTCTCTGCTAGACCGCGAAACCTTTGTTAAATATTTTCCCCCTTTTAGACTGCAATCAAGTCTCCCCTTAACCTTCTCTCTTTGTTCAGATAAATAGATTAAGCTCTTTGAGTTTATCAGTAAAAGGAATCTCACGGCTCTTCTCTGAATCCTCTCCAATTCACCAAAATCCTTCGTGAATTGTGGACATTTTTGTCAAAAGGGATAATGTGAGAAAAGAAGTTCAGTTTCCAAATGTCACATGCCAGTTTAATGGACTTCAGATGAAAGCCACCACTCTGGATGCTGTCTATCTATCTTCATGCATCTGATTTATATCATTTTAATAGCTAAGTACTAAACTACCCTTTCTCCTTAGCCCAACACAAAAAAACCTCAATAGTCCTGTTGTATGTATGTTTCCCTCCTGTAGGCTCCAAATATCTGAGCTTTGAGTCTGCCTCTTTAAGCCTTGTTTGTTATGTCCCTTGTTTCCATAGCACTTGTGTTTCCATGTTGTAGGCTTCTTTTATTTTTTTTCCAGACATTATCCTACCAGCACATGTTCCAGACCTGGGATTCCACCCACTTTCAGCCAAGAGGAAACTAATTTTTTGTGGTTGTAAACATACCAGGCCAAGTAAATACCTGTGGCTGGGATCTAGGTCTCTCTGGCTAGGAACAGCAACACAGCTGAGAGAGAGCACAGAGTGAAGAAGAGAGGCCGGGGGAAGAGCCAAACAAGCCTTTGTGCTTCTCTTCTCGCTAATCTGAGCCAGCCTCTCCTGTCAAGAAGAGGATGAAAAACAGGAACCATAATTTCTCTGCTGCAACTGCAAAGCCCAAAGTTTTCCATGCACAAAGGCTTTGTGCCTTCACCTTCACCCATGAAAAAAGTCCACCAGAGATGGGCCATGCTGCAAAATCTGGATCATGATAACAGTTCATGCCAAAGCAGAGCAGTTCAGATCAAGGGATTTAGTCTGAGCCTGGGGCTGACTTAAAGGACTGGTGAGCTCTTGGACTCAGTTGTGCCTAGTCATTAGGCAGGTGGGCAGTCAGAGTAGGGCCAAGGGTGACAAAAGAAACCACTCCCCCTACATCCCATTCCCATAGCCTGCCTAAGGGCCAGGCACAATTGCAGTCCCTGCATTCAGGAGAACAGCTGAGAGAGTGGGAAAGAGGGAAGCAGAGGGGGGAGGGGAGGGTCTCCTTTAGATACCAGGACTAGTTCAGTGTGGGAGGGTAGGGCATGATGCAGCACTGCACTGCTGCTTATGCTGGGCTGTGCACAGACAAGCCGTTAGAGATCATCTCTATGGGAAATATGACAGGACTGTCTCCAGTACTGGTCCCAGAAATTCATGCTGCACTGGCAGACACTGCACTGCCCTGGGTCTCTGGTTCCCCATTTGGAAAACAGGGGTAATGATAGTTATCTGTGGATGAAAAACACTATATAAGGCTTCTGACTGACCCATGTAAGCCACTGAAATTCTTGGTTAAAACTGCCCCATTTAGTGTGCTGTGCATGCTCTGCTCATCTGTTGGTTTATTCATCTCTCATCAGGACAGCTGTCTTGTGAAATACCCAGAGTTCCCTTTCGCAAATGTCCTCAGAACTGAGAGAGGCATCAGTGACCCTGACCTCAAGGTCCAGCCATCAGTCTCTGGGCTCCACAGATTTCCCTTTAGAGATAGATCTAGAGATAGCAGGAACACAGGACAGAAAAAAATCCCCAACATTATGCTATAGCTGAATGAATGTAGTGCCAGACACTAAAGCTCTCTGCTCGACCCCAGAATAGATATGACACAGACGACAGCAATATACGCTGAATCTATATCACACTAACAGGTAAGAAGGAAGTTCAGTTACCACGGTCCATTCAATTCACAACCTTTCTGAGACTGCCAAGGAGAGTGGCAGGCAGTAGCAGCAATATGGACCATTGTCCAGTAGGAAGTGGACTGAGGTTATTTGCTCATTTAATCTGAACCGCTAAAGTCAGCCGACAGAAACAACTTTCCCTTATTAACAACCTGACTAGACTGAAATTTCTGATATAGCGGTGGGAAACTCTATATCTGATTCCCCCAAACTGCCAGCCCCTCAGTCCATGTATCACTCATTTCTCTAGACAGTTTGAGTGTCTATGTGTAGTCATAAGACTTCGCTGAATGGAATGGGTGAATGAGTTTTGGACAAGGGATTGTTCATAAAGTGGTGTGTTTGACTAATCACTATTTGTCTTGTGTGATTGGTCACCTCAATCACACACAGTACTGTTTCTGCTCTCAGACTGAATGACTGGAGCTTCATAAGAATGACTAAACAATGAACGCTCTCTCTTCTACAAATTTTCTGTCAATCTTAAATACTCATATGGCTACCTACACTATAATCTTTAATGTATCTATCTTCACAATCCCTCTGTCAGATAGGGAAGTGTTATTATCCCCATTGTACAGACGACAACTCAGGCACAGAGAGACTAAAGCAGCAGCAAGTATCAGAGCCCAGGTCAACAGACTTGGGCTCATCGGGCTTGCCCTACAGAGGTAAAAATAGCCATGTAGATGTTTAAACTGGGCTCTGAAGCCCATCCTCTCCCTAAAGCCTAAGCTCCAGCCCAAACCAGAATGTCCACACAGTTTTAGCACGCTAATGAAAGCCTGAATCTGTCAGCCAGGACTGTGAGACTCACTGCCATAGCTGCCACTCATGTTGTAGCCACACCCAGAGTGACTTGCTCAAGATCACACAGGAAGTCTGTGGAAGAACAGGGAACTGAAAACTGGTCTCTCAAGTTCCTGGCTAGCACCCTAATCGCAGTAAAGCCATCCTTCACATTTTTTCAGATGAATTTTCAAATGAATAATCATTCATGCTAATATCCATGCCATTTTCAGGATTCACCAGTGTTTTAAAGAATATCCAACAGTTGTCCAAACCCTCATGATGCTATTATCCCCATTGTACAGATTAAAACTGAGGCACAGAGAGACTAAGGGTACATCTGCACAGCCTGAAAATTAGAGTGGCACTTGATTCATACAAATATTTACAAATGAGTTTTGATTATTAACTGTTCAAGAAACTCAACAAGTCAGAGCCAGAAACTTGTGAGCCTCATGGACTTTGAAATGAAACAAAACCAGAGTCATTCCCAGACCATGTCACATGATTAAGGGAGTAGCCCTGACATTATAGCTAAATCTGACATTTTTTCTACATTATATTTGGGTTCTCCCTGTGGTTACACATGGATGTCTTTACTTCCTGTCTTAAACTCTTGAGTAGTATTTCTGTACAGTATTAAACAGACTCTGCTTTCACCCCAGAAGCAGAACATTTCACTGATGGATCTTTCTGGCTGACTCAGTGTAAAATACAATTATTTTATTATATTGATCATTAAAATAAAAATAATTGATAACTTAGCAAGGGGGAAAGAGTTGATTAAAAAACATTATGTGACAGTCTCCTGTTGAACTTTCCCTGAATGTCAAGGCAAAGGAAAGGGATAGCGATAGTGGGAATGAAAGGATAGACTAACTCACGATTAAGAAGTTAGAGAACACTGAAATGCCATACTGTTCATCAGGGAAATTAAATTACTAATCCTTATTCCATATGGGGCATTGTGCAACTATGAAGGAGTCCTCAACAGCTGGCTATGAATGGCCAGTGCAATGGAAAAGGGTTGTAGATCTGCTGGGTTCTCTATGAATGCTATCAGATAGGAGCTGATCACTGCTAACCTAATGGAAGGCAGAGGTGCAGAAGAATGTGAGTTATGTGTATGTTTGTAGAGGAACCAAGAATACTGAAATTTCTGGTATATACCCCTGTTTCTGGCTGTGGCAGATAGGGGGAAGCAGACATCCTGACTGAGACTTTTGTAACTGTATGGTCCATGGTGTTATGTCCAGCTGACTTTCTGCCTTGCCAAGTTGCCAGTCATACCATAGAGTCTGTTATATTGGCTAACAAGACACGTCTTGGAGCCACACAGCAAATGTTCTGTGTCTGATACTTCTTCTGCACTAAAAACCAAGGGAATATAAAAGGGTTTGGGAAGGGGACATATGCATTCAAGAAACCATCACCTGCTCTGCACAGCAGAACTGCCAGTCTGAAAATCAAACCAAGATTCTTCAAGGAGAGAGATTTCACACACAGCTGCTAACATGCCAAAGAGTCAGTACTGGGTATCAACACAGAGAGCTTTGTAGAGATTCCTTAGAGCCATACATACAATACTTACGCTGCAGATCTGAAATCCCTGGCAGAAATGTGCTATAAGACAACACTCGTGCCTGTCTTACACCCCATGTAAATACATTGTAGTCATAGTCAGGGAAGCATTTGACCTATCCTGAGTACACATAACAATTGTTGTGCTCTCTGATACACCTGCCATTTTTTCTAGGACTCATGTCATTTCTGTCACGCTCCCAAATTCCTAACTCTGCATTTCCCCAAGCTGATTTTAATCTCTTTTTTCCAGCCACTGGAGCCGTCTGCATTTTTAATAATAAAATTCCTCTCCTGCCAACTGTACATGAAGGGAAGTGCCACAGACAGCCATCTTTCCTGAAGCAAAGGTTTGATTTCATTTGTGGTTGTTGTTTAAAGCTGGCATATGTAGAACCCAGCTCATGGCATATTCTCTCCAATTATGCTCTTGTCATCACATTCAGCTACATCCAAGAATATGCAGTGTTAAAGGAGCAGAGCTCCAAGAAATGTGTCTACTGGCTCTTTGCTTCTCTTGTCTTTTGTACTCAATTTTCACACAGAGAGAAGCCAATCACTATCTTGTGTGTAGCTGACATCCAAATCTGCAGGGCTCTTATCCCAAGAATTGCTTTTTATTGCTTTGTTTGTCTTTTTCACAGACAGGAACAAACCCATGTGCAGTTAAAATATAAATTGCACACAACAGAGCTGAAATCAGAACCATCATCTTTTATATCTAAACACACAGTTCTCTAATAGATGAACTAAATAAAAATATGTGTAACTGTTGGGAGTAGTAGGTCCTTTACCCCAGCACTAAGCCAGCCACTAGAGGGCAACATCACTCACTCACTCAGTGCTGATATTCCTGCCTCAAGCCCTACCAAAAAGCAATAAATCACAGAGTAAAAACCACACTTACATTTAACTACTGGCTCTTAATAGCTCATTGGCAGCATTTTAAATATTCCTTGATATCAGAAAGCATTTGACCTTAAGCAGAAATGGTTAGATTCAACCTTGACATTTTAACATAATAAAACAATTAATGTGGGTGTTGCACATTAAATATTATTTGATTTCCTGACCAGAATCCATAATGCAATCCCAGTTCAGCATGCTGTATCTCCTGACTCTAGATCACTGATAAAAATGTTTAATATCTTAGGACCAACAACAGATACCTGTAGAACCTCACCCTCTCAAAGAAGATTCCTCATCTAACATTACGTGGTGAGACCTATCAGTTAGTCTCTTTTAATCCATTAATGTGTGCCATGTTAATTTTATATAATTTTAGTTCTTTAACCAAAATGATGTGTGCTTCCAAGTCAAACACCTTTTAAAAGTCTATTATATCAACATTATTATTTTTATCAACAAAACTTGTAATCTCATCAAAAAAAATGATATCAAGTTAGTTTGACAGGATCTGTTTCCATAGACCCATGTTCACTGGCATTAATTATATTATTCTCCTTTAATTCTTTATTAATCAAGTGCTATATTAGCCACTCCATTATCTTGCCCAGTATTGCTGTCAGGCCAATGCCTATAATTTCCTGGGTTGTCCCATTTGCCCTTTTAAAAAATTGACACATTAGCTTTCTTCCCGTCGTCTGGATTTTCCTCAGTGTTCCAAGTGTTATTGAAAAGCAACAATAATGGTCCACTGAGCTCCTCAGTCAGCTCTTTTAAAATTTGTGTATTCAAGTTATCTGGACCTGCTGATTTTCAAATATCTAACTTTAGTAGATGCTGTTTAACAACCTCCTGACATACTACTGCAATGGAAATAATTTTATCAGAATCATGTGATGAGACTTTTTTTCCCCAAAACCAGAACAGATATTTATTGAACACTTCTGCTTTTTCACACTGTTATTGACAATTCTACCATTCCATCTAGTAATGGATCAATACTATTATCAGGATTCTTTTTGTTCCTAATATATTTTTTAAAAATATTATTATTATTATTATTTATTTACTACTACTACTACTACTACCTTTAACTCTGCTGGCCCTAGATTTCTTCTTCTGTTCCCTTTGCTTGCTTTCTGAGTTTCTACAGTTCCTAAATACTGATTTATATTTATTAATATCAACTTCCCCTTTCTTCCATGGTTTTTTTAAAAATTTTTATTTATTATAGCTTTCTTGCTTCCCCCTCTAAATCAGGTTGTTTTTTTTAATCAATACAGCCTTCTTCCTCGACTGTGGCATTTTGGGAATCTAGCAAAGAGTTCTTAAACAATTTTTCTGATTAAATTCTTCCTCCCAGCTGATTTGGCTCATAATTGGTTTCAGCTTTGTGAATCTGACCCTTTTAAATCACTAACTATATATATATATTATTGCTCTGGACTTTATTCTGTTTGCACATTATAAATGTGATCAAGTCATGATTACTTGTACCCAAGCTACCATTAATTTTTAGTTCTGTGATCAGTTCCTCTTTATCTGTCAAAAGCAGATATAACACAGAATTCCCCTGAGCTGATTGCAACATTCTTTGAGTTACAAAATTGTCATCTACGGCCTCCTGGTGCTCCAGGGCTGGGGCTGCGGGTGCCCCACCTGCCCAGCATGCTGGGGCTGGGGACGTGCAGGGGGACCAGCTGCAGCAGGTGGAGGAGTGCTCTGGGCTCTGGTGGTGTACAGGGGGCAGAAGGGGAAGGGCGAGGCAGAGTGGGAGGGGCCGGGGTCTAGCCTCCCACAACCACATGTTCACCTGCTGCCCATGCATCAAGGTCACCAAGAAGCAATACATCTGCTCTGGTAGCTCCTTCTATTGACCACATTTTTATACACAAAGGAAAGGACTGGGACCTTCATGTTTCCTTTATCTTAATTGCTGGACTGGTGGAATGAACATGACTAGGCTGGATGGAAAGAGATGAAAACTGATGATAGTGAGGCTTAAATAGAAAGGATGACTAGGAGACAAGTATGGTCTAAAGGTCTGTGTATACTCTAGGCCAGGGGTGGGCAAACTGAGGGCCACATTGAGGTTCAAAATTGTATGGAAGGCAAGGTAGGGAAGGTTGTGCCTCTCCAAACAGCCTGGCCCTGCCCCCATCTGGCCCCCTTCCACTTCTCGCCCCCCCTCAGAAGCCCCGACCCATCCAACACCCCTGTTCCTTGTGCCCTGACTACCTCCTCCAGAGACCTCCTGCCCCAACCACCCCCACCAAGACCCCACCCCATCTCTAAGCCCCCCTGCTCCTTGTCCCCTGACCATCCCCTCCAGAGAGCCCCCTGCCCTTAATCATCCCCCAAGACTGCATTCCCTCTCCAACCCCCCTGCTCCCTGTCCCCTGACTGCCCCTGACACTTAGCCACACTCCCGCCCCCTGACAGGCCCCCTGGGACTCTCATGCCCTATCCAACACCCCCGTTCCACATCCCCTGACCACCCTCCGAGACCTTCTTCCCCTTATCCAGCCCCCTGCCATGGCCCCCTTACCATGGCACTCAGAACAGCATGTCTGGATGGAGTCAGACACACTGCCACACTGATCCATCGGAGTGTGCAGCCCCACCCACCAGAGCGCTGCTCATGTGGTGTGCTGAGACTGCGGTGTGGGGGGAAGAAGGGGAGGGGGAGGAGCTAGTATCCCTAGCCGGGAGCTCAGGGGCCAGACAGGATAAGCCTGTGGGCCGGATATGGCCCGTGCGCCATAGTTTGCCCACCCCTGCTCTAGGCACATGGACATTGTGAGAAGTGGTCTGAGAGTTCAGGGAGTCCTGAGTTTGGATCCCAGCCCTGATACTGAATCCCTCTATGGTCTTGAGCAAGTCACTTCACCTATTATCCCCATCAGTAAAAGAGAATCATATTACACAGAGGTGCTGGGAGGATTTGTTAGTGTGGAAGCAATATAAAGTTGAATCGTTTCATGTTATTATTTATTATTTGAATTACCCTAGTATCTAAGAGCTCTAGTCATGGACCAGGAGCCCAGTGTGAGGGGCTGTATAAAGACAGAACACATGACAACTCTTCAAACGCTTATGTTGAAAAATAAATATCAAAGTTCAATGTCTAATTTCTTGAAACGCCCTGACTCAGAATACAAAGGGTCTGGTCACCTTGGAATGGACTCTACAGGGACTGCCTCTACTTCAATGACTCCAAAATCCTAGTCTGAACCCAGAGGTCTTTCTGCTAGAGAAGATTTCTTGCACTTGGAAGAAAGTAGGGTTCCAGTGCTCTCAAACGGGACCCTGGTCTGGCACAATTCCCAGATTTGCCCAGGAGAGAGGATCAAACATAATACCATTTCCAGTCCATCTGGACAGCTACATATAATTTCCTGCATGGCAGACTCTATTGAGTCATTTATTCTCTAATACTGTGCTGTGTCTGAAGAAGTCCAGTGCTTGCTGTGATGATAACATGCTGGATTTGTTTTAATACTGCAATGATGTCTCTTCTAATGCATATCAAAGCTCAAAAAATAAACATCTCTATTTTCTGGGTTGCTCCATGATTCCACTGCTTGTTTATGCTGCCTTGTGTTATCTCTATGTGACTCAGAGGAAAATCAGCTTCTGTGATGGTTAACAAAGAGCAGGGAGAACAGAGAACTGGCTCCAGTAACTCATGTGTGTGTTTAGGACTTTTTCTTCTTCGGATGATTTATTTTATGGCTCTCACTACAATGTTTACAGAATGTTCAATGGCTCAGCACAAAGTCATTTGCAAAGAAACTGAGATGAAATCAAAACAAATATGTTGGATAATTTCCCAGAGGAAAGGGAACTCTTTGTTTAGTTTCCATATTGCCCTGACTCTCCACCCATGGACTGTAACAGCTTAAATAAAACTTTTTCCAGATCATTCTCAAAAAGGTTTTGTTTTGAATTTTAGTATCAGTGAGGAGGACATGGGCACTGACAAATTCGGGGTTAATCCTGAATAATAAAATCTGTTAACTTTGTATAGCACCTTCCATTTGGGACTCTCAAAGCCCTGTACAAACATTAATAATGAATGCACCCTCACACTCTCCCATGTATCATTATCCCCATGTCACAAATGGGGAAACTGAGGCAAAAGTAAGCTAAGTGATTTGCCTGGAGTCACATGGTAAATCTGTAGACGATGCTGCACCAGAAACTAGATTATCTACTCTGGCCAACTGCACTTGGTGCAGGATGGAGTGGATGAGCTAAGATGTCTTTATGCAACCTTTGTGCTGCCCAGTGCTGGGACAGGCTGGGAGCTGAGATGGCACCAGTATAAATTAATGCATTATGAGGGCTACTGTAATTGACCCCCAACTCTCAACAAACCCCAAGACAGCCAAGGATTGTTAGGGGAAGGGGATGAGGAGACCCTAGTCACACTTCTTTCCTCTCAGTATGTTGAGTAAGCGAAATCTCAGAAGAGCAGCACAGTGGGCCTGAGAACAGGGCTTGTATCTCCTAGCTCCAGGTCCTGAGCTTTAGTCGCAGGACCCATCTCTGGTTGCTTAATACTGCATTGTGTAGCATCCAGGCATAGGCTTCAGAGGCCATGGGATGAATAGTTGTTCTGGATCAGTTACATTGAACAGTAACCGAAATGCTTTACTGTTCTCAGAGGAAGCACCTACATTCCATTTTGATTTTCAATAGATCTTGATCCAATAAGCCTGCTATGGCATTTTTAATAAATGCCTATTGACTAGAAAAATGTTGAGGGCATATCAGATACAGTGCACACTGCACAGTGCTAACTCATTGATGATGCTTGAATAATGCATTTCAGTCATACGCAATAACTGCCTTTTGCTTCTATTTACATTTATTTAAAGGACGCTAGGTAAATTCCAGGTAAATGAAAATGTAATCAATGCAGCTTTTGTTAAATATTAATGCGCTGGTTACTAAGGAAAGGATCAAAGTAAACTGTAGAATAAGCATCAGGAAACATTCCCAGTATTGCAAATCCCAAGCAATTAGAAATCATGAGTCAAGCCCTTTAAAATAATGACTTTTTTAAAAAAAAAAAAAAAATACGAGGTTTTTTTGATTTGCCTTTAGTTGGTGTTGGTGCATCTAAGGTGCATGTTTTAAAGCTTTTCTCTGCACCCAGAAGGGCGAGAAACCTTTCTCTTCTTCTTTATGACAGCTGAATTTTTCAGGCAATTTTCTGATTCCAATGGCTAGTACATCAAAAAAAAATATCAAATATCACAAGAATTATTAGGGCGCTACGAAATTCACTGTTCATTTTGGTCAATTTCATGGTCATAGAATTTTTAAAATTGTAAATTTCATGATTTCAGCTATTTAAATCTGAAATTTCCCGGTGTTGTAGTTGTAGGGGTCATGACCCAAAAAGAAGGTTGGGGGGGGTCACAAGATTATTGTAGGGAGGGATTGTGGTACTGCTACTCTTACTTCTACGCTGCTGCGGGTGGCAGCGCTGCCTTCAGAGCTGGGCAGCTGGAGATTGGTGGCTGCTGGTTGGGAGCACCCAGCTCTGAATACAGAACCGCCACCACCAGCAGCGCAAAAGTAAGGATGGCTTGGTATGGTGCCACCCTTACTTCTGCACTGCTGCTGGCAGGGAGCTGCCTTCAGAGTTGGGCACCCAGCTAGCAGCTGCATCCCTCCAGCCACCAGCTGCCGCTCTTCAGACTCCCAGCTCTGAAGGCAGCGCAGAAGTAAGGGTAATAATACCACAGCCCCCCTAAAATAGCTTGGAAATCCTCCACAACTCCTTTTTGCGTCAGGAACCCCAATTTGAGAGATGCTGGTCTCCCTCAAGAAATCTGTATAGTATATAGTAAAAACACACAAAAGACCAGATTTCGCAGGGGGGAGACCAGATTTCATGGTCTGTGACACATTTTTCATGGCCATGAATTTGGTAGGGCCCTAATCAGGATGAAATCATGAGAGTTGGCAACGTTTTCAACACTGCTATCTACTAGACTAGAATGAGGAGGGTGGAAACCTCAACACTGGAGTCATTTAAGATTGGACAAACAAAGCACTGGAGAATGTAGCATAGGAAACAATCCTGCACTGGCCAGGGGGAGGGGAATGACTGAGATGTGACCTAATAGGTTTTATCATCTCTAATTTCTAAGGTGAGGGAACAGGAGTTCCTTTACGATTCATGCAGAGGGAATCTGCTACACATAGGCAGAAAAGACTGGTGTCAGATGCCACCACAGCACTGTCCTTCATCCTCACCCTACACCCCGATCTCATGAAGAGTAAGGGAATCTGCAATAGGGAGATGAAAAATCATGGGTGGAAAGACAAGGGCAAGAGACCCCTACATTACTCTGTGCCTTTCCTGTCCATTCCTGCAAGCTTTTCTTTGGGAGGGGCTGTTGTGCCTCTGGAAAGAATCTGTGACCCATAACTCCTTTAATGCCTCCTGGCAAAGGTTGTTACAAGAATATCTTGATTCTGGTATATACATTCTGGTTTACCAAAGAATGTTTTATGAGGTCTTAAATTAAAGCCAGGGTCACATTGATCAATATTATTGTGAAATATAGGTACAGATACTATGCAAGGAGTTACTTATACTGACAATATGTTCTTAAAGTCCGTATCAGAGTCTTCTGCAGAGGCGATAATACAAGTTTTCTATTAGACAAAAGATGTTTATTCGCCTATCTCTCTGTCAGGATGTAAATTAAGCACTGTAAGCTAACATCAGGGCTGCCTGTTTACAAACAAAGTAAGATGTTAACAAAGTCATGGGAAGTCAACAGGGAAGCAGTACACGGGGAAAAATAAGCCACTGATGGTTATCCTGTGTCTGAGAATGGCTAATGAACTCTGTGGGTATATATAGGAGGCAAAGAAGATACCCCCTCATCCTGCACCTAGGAAGTAAATAGGCAGCATGTTTGCATTCATGAAAACAGAATATCAGCCAACCTTGACTGAAATCACTGAAGAAAACTTTGGGTGGGTAAAGTTATTTTACATGGGAGATTAACCTGATAGTTTAGTCTCTAGAAAGTATGTTATGATTTTGGTTTTTTTGTAACCATTTATTTCCAATAGCCTTACCCACTATCTCCTGACTCTTTGATAATAAATTTAGCTTTGTTACTACTATAAATATATCTCAGTGCAGTGGTGTTAAGCAAAGTGCTGGTCCTGAGTGGAATCTTCCAGTCTGGTGTAAATGCTGTTCCTTTGGGAATGGCAGACTCAGTATTTTATCTGAGCAGCCAGTGTATGAGGCTGAACACTTCTGGGGAAATCTTCAAAAGGACTTGGGGACTGGTGTGGAGCTATTGTTAACCTACAAGGCAAAGTAAGGGCTGGCATAGCCCAGAGGAGACTGCTTGAGTGGCTACAAGGCCGGGTTGTTAAGAAGCTGACATCCAGCTAAGCATAAGTAAGACTCCCTCACACTGAAAACAGGGTTAGTAGGGAGAGTCACAGTCCTGGGTACCCTGAGAAGAGTCACAGAAACTATTTGCCTCTCTAGGTTACACAAAAGAGTGCAGCAATATGAAGGTTTTGAAAGTTATTCATTGCTGTTTAAGCAAGTCCTTTTCTGTTTCAGTTAGAAACAACCAAACAGCTGGCTTTTCACTAGCACAGCTGGTGTTTTTACCTTAAGATTAATTAGAAAAAATTACCACCAATGCAGAAGCTGCACTTTTTTAGCATTTGCTGAAAAGTTTGTTTTATCCTGGGTATATTTTTGCAGGTTAGGATAAAATTGTGCCAGCATTTTTTGTTTTGTTTTTAAAAACGGACATTCTATTTTCAGTCTGGCCTCATTTTTCTAGTCTAGTTTAACCTATATAGGTTCTTACACTGGGACCTTCACAGTGGTAATTGAGTGCCTAGTGAGAACATCTAAATAAAGCATGTATTTTTAATAATGAGAATGATTAACCATTGGAGCACTTACCAAAGGATGTTTTAGATTTTTCTTCAATTGCAGTCTTTAAATCAATAGCAAATGTCTTTCTCAAAGATATATTCTACAGCCACAAGTTATAGGGTCTGATACAAGAGTGAGTGGGTGTGATCTATATGATCAGAATGGAATATCATAATGGTCCCACATGGCATTAAAATCTATGAATCTTCAGATGTTTAAAGGTAAAGGAATCAAGATCAGCCTATTCACATCTATTTGCTTAGGTATCTAGCCAGCCTTGATTCTTTCTCTGTTTCAGTAACAGAATGAGGTGGCCATTTTAAGAGTGAATCCAGACATAGGTTTGGGTTAGATGGCCAAAAAGGTTGGACAAGTGATCAGCCAGGACTATAAAAGAGAAACCTAGGGGTTCATTATCAGGGAACAGTGCTGGATAAAGACAGTGTCAGGGAATGGCTTTCTAGGCCAGAACACAGCCTGGCAGGAAAGCCACTGCAGGTAAAAGAGAAACTAATCATAGAAATGTAGACCAGAAGGGACCTCGAGAAGTCATCAAATCCAGTCCACTGCACTGTGGTAGAACTAAATAAAGTTAGGCCAGGCTTGACAGATGTTTGTCCAAACTACTCTTTAAAACCCCCCAAAATGGGGATTCCACAACCTGCCTTGGAGGCCTATTCCAGAATCCTTATGGTTTGAAAGTTTTTCCTAATATCTAATCTAAATCACCCTTGCTGCACTTTAAGCCCATTACTTCTTGTCCTACCCTCAGTGGGCATGGAGAACAGTTAATCACAGTCCTTTTTTTAACAGCCCTTAACATATTGGAAGACTCTTATCAGGTCCCCCGCTCAGTCTTCTATACTCAAAACTAAACAAGCCCCAGTTTTTTAACCTTTCCTCATAGGTCAGCTTTTCTAAACCTTTCTTTGTTTTGTTGCCCGCTTCTGGACTCTCACCAATTTGCCCACATCTTTCCTAAAGGGTGCTGCCCAGAATTGCGCACAGTACCAACACACGCTGAGGCCTCTACAGTGCCAAGTACAGCAGGAGAATTACTTCCCATGTCTTACATAAGCCACGCCTGTTAACACACCCCAGAATGAGATCAGCCTTTTTCACAACTGCATCACATTATTGACTCATATTCAACTTGCAATCCACTCTAACCCCCAGATCCTTTTCAGCAGACAGTTATTCCCCATTTTGTAGTTGTGCATTTGATTCTTCTATCCTAAATGAAGTACTTTACACTTGTCTTTATTGAATTTCGTCTGGCTGATTTCAGATCAGTTCTCCAATTTGTCAATATAGTTTTGAATTCTAATCCTGTCCTCCAAAATGCCTGTCACCCCTCCCAGCCTTGTGACATCTGCAATGTTATAAGCTTACTGTCCATTTTATTATCCAAGTCTTTAATGAAAATATTTAATATTGACTAGTACTGGACCCAGATAATAACACTAGTCTGTGTCTATACTACAGAGACTATAATGGCATAGCTAGCTCACCATGGCTATGCTGGCATAACCCCATAGTGTAGACATAGCCCACACCAATAGAAGGGGTTTTTCTGTCAGTATCAGAACACCACCTCCCTGAATGCCTATAGCGACAATGACAAAGGCATTCTTCCATCCATATAGATGTATCTATACTGGGGGTTAGGTCTACACACCTGTTTTTCACACCTGGGACTGATGTCACTATAGCAACCTAATTTTTAAGTGTAGACCAAGCCTGAGACCTGATGTGATGTGCTGTTTCTTCTAAGGGATCTGGGGACAACAGGACTGGACTGATAGGCCTAGACAGGAAGTGATCTAGAGAAATGAACTAAGCTTGGAATAAAGTGGTCCAATCACTACTCACAACAGCATTCCTGGATCAGAACCCAGAGTAAAGAGAGGACCTTTGTTCCCCTACTATGCCACTGGAAGTTGCTGATGCAGAAATCCTTAAGCCACAGTAGTAGCACCAAAACAGGGTGATCTTACAACCCTATTTTGTGACATAACAAGAGGGCTACATTATCTCAGCGTTAGCAATGTTCAGAAAACTCCTTCATAAAAGCACCACAATAGCCTGTAAGTCTGGGGAAGAGGACAGGAGAGGGGAAACCAATGCAATGATACCAGCACCCATTGCACTTCCAAATATATGGCTCTGTCCCTATGGCTTCTGGAGCTTTACAGGGGATTGGATTAAGGCCTCAAGGTGACAGTAAATAGCATCTTCCACCAAGATGCTACTTCAGGCTGGAACTTGCCTGAGCCAATATGGGGACTAAGCACTTCAGCAGCACTAGTGAGGCCTGCCCCCTGCAGGGAAGCTGCAGCTGGATTCCCATTGTCAGCTTCAGCTAATATAAAGTGGGGGAGTCTTTCCAGAAAGTGTCAGAATTCAAAGATGCTGATAGCAGTGAGGGTCACTGCCTTGATCCTGAAGAGGCTCACAGTCTTCCCTGCGAAACAAAGAGGTGAGAGAGAAAAGATCTCTGTTAAATCCATGAGCACTTTGAACCTGTTTATTGGCATAAGACTTGCATGTGATGAAGCCACATTCCCTTCTTGTACTTTGCCTGCCTTCATTGCTCAGCAAGGATTGTTATAGGAGTCTGGAAAGAGACATTTTCAAAAGAGCATACCGCAAGCTGAACAGGAAAAATAAAGCATTTGTTTGCTTCTTCACTAGGAGCACAATCTTGAGCCCATTCAAGTCATTTAGAGTTTGGCCTTTGACTTCAGTAGCCACTGAACCAAGCCACATAGGCCAAATCCTGAAATGTCTATTCTGTTCTTATTGTCAGCTAATATCAAAGGGCTGAACCAATGCCCTCTGCACTGACTTAGCCCCAGTGTCAGTATGAAGCCACAGCGTTCCACAAAACGCCCAACTCTTAGTAACAATGCTGCATACCTTGGGTTCAGGAGTCTCAGAATGTATGCCCATAGCTGTAAGACTTTCTGAGCCTAATTCTCCCATCCGTCTGAAATGCACTTGACGCAGGAAGGAAAGGAGGGATGCAAAGATAATTTATCTTTGCATCTTATGGGATTCTGGGCCCGGCTAGTAGCCAACTCGACTCCCCAATATAAGTTAGAGAAGACCAGAGACACTCTAATGGATGCTCATGCTGCTCAAAGCAGTGTCTGCAAAGTAGTAACAAGACTTTTACGTTGCACTGATCACAAGTACAGAATATTAAACATCTTGCAAATCAAGCAACAATTCAGCTTGGTTGGTGGCTGTCCAACCTGGTAGCAAGTGTCTGATTTTCAAATACCCAGCTTGTGGTATCTGTAAATTGGCCAACAGGATAACTGACCAAAACCCTAGATTGATGTTTTTGTCAGGTCATGTGGGACAATAGCTAAGCATTTTTTCAGGTGGTGTTGTGCCATATCCCAGCTATTGCTTTAAGGGATTCAGTCAAGTTATGGCCATTTGACGAATTGCAAGAGGTATGCTGTAAACAGAATGAGCGTCTTGAATACCTTCAAGTTTATTTCACTCTGAAAACAGGAAATAAAACACCCTTATTAATGGCAAAGGTCCTTTCCCACTGAGATTTCCCAGCACAGTAGATACCAACTGATTGCTCATTATAAGCATAATTTATCCTGAGAGAAGCACGGATTTTCATTTAAAAGGGATCCAAGTAAAAATCTAGTGTCTATAGGGGATGAAATTTAATTTACAGCCTTGAATCCCTTTCCATCGGCTTTTCTCAAAGCTGGTTCAGGCTGGAATGTTACACAGTGAGGCTGGAATGTTAATAGTGAGGCTATTCTGTGTCATTACTTGAATAAAAATACGCAGTCTGCCGTTGAATAAGAGACTGCTATTCAATGTAATGGCACTGTGCATATCAGGAACTGCACATTGTAGCAATCACCTGCCATAAATTACACACCTGGTGTGCACTGTTCAGTGCATATGGATTCAAAGAGTAAAAGGTCAAATTTTAGTGTAAAGCAGCATCTAGTGATAAGGGTTCATCATTGGAGAAGAATGATTCCTGAATTCACGACTAGCAAGGTGAGTGATTACACTGTGTATCATAGTGGATGGGAATCATTATTGTTAGTAGCCTGGATAGTAACTCCATCTCATTATTTCAGTGAGTCCATGAGGCATATGATGAAGCCATTGTACGAATATTCTAACTTCTAATGGCTACAATTGGAAGTGACATATTGCTGTTAGAACAGGTCAGTATCATGACACTGTGTGCTATTCTTAATACACTTTGACAGCTTCTTCTATTGTGCCTTGTATTTCGGTAGTGCCTTTCGTCCAAGGCCCCCCGTGCAAACAAGAATTAAGTAATTATCCTTCATAACACCCTTGTGAGATACAACAGGTCTGATCAGATCTGCGTTCCCTATGGATTCACTGCTGCACAGTAAGATTAACAGGCAAATCCAGCCTCCTCCTCCACAGCTGCAGAAGACCCCTGTGTAGCTGAACCAGGAAGGTGACTGTGGAATGTGCAGCACAGATCCTCCTCCGTACACGAACACAGGGAGGGAGGAAGTGAAATATGGGGTTAACCAACAGTTGATCCTTTTGTCGCTCTACACTGGGGAAAGCATAGGTGCTGAAACTAATGATGCAGGGAGTACTGCCGCACCCCCTGACTTGAAGTGGTTTCCATCATATACAGAGTTTACATCTTGATTCAATGGCTCTCAGCACCCCCACTATACACATTCTTCCAGCACCCCTGGGGGAGAAAGGGAAAGATGTTAAGTGTCATATAGCAGCTTCAGTCTCTTGGTTGACATACACATTGCAGAGCAATGCTATGACCTGTGGGGGGAGCTAACACAACATCATATGCTGAATTCTTAGTACTGCAGGGAGATGTTTAGTTGTGAGAAAACCAATTTTGTTTTAATCCAGATTAACAAAAAATAGAATGAAAACATGTCTATTCATATTACATACTGTTATCATGCAAATGTGGGTCCTAAAACCAGTTGACTGTCTCCTTTGAAGATGAACCCACACTATATAAACTGAAGATGTTGCTTTCTGCAAATGCTATTGCTGGAGCCCTGAGTGGATACAAAATTTGTATCCACATCTGATCCACAATCTGAAAATATTGTCTGAGGATACAAAGTAGATATCCACAGATTTTCAGGGCTCTAGATCATAGGTGCTAGAACTAAGGGTGCTGGGGGTGCCCCTCGCTTGAATTGGTTTCCATCATAGACAGGGTTTACAATTTGGTTCAATGGCTCTCAGCATCCCCACTACAAAAATTGTTCCAGCTCCCCTGCTCTAGATATAAAATTTGGATCTGCATCCTTCCACAATCCACAAACATGATCCATGGATATCCACATCACTAAGGCTCACTCTAAGTCAGGTAAAATGAAGTACTTTTCAACATAAACACTCTGAGCTTCCCTATGGAGTTGTGAGATTTGAATTTAAAGATGAAATGCAAAAGGGAACAAAATAAACTTGTGTTTGCTTAGTTTAGCATGCATAAATGAGGTCTGCAAATTGTTTGTTTGTTTCTTTGGGAGATTTTGTTTGTTTTGTGGGTTTTTTTCCAACAACAAAGAAGGGAGAACATGGAGTTGTCTTCTTTCCATTCGAAACCCAGGTCTTGTTTAATCCGGAACACTATAGTGACTGGAGAACTATGTGACAATGTGACATCCCAAGAATCAGGAAAAGCTGAGCAGCAAGGGACTTCTAATTTTGTTTTTGGTTTGTCACATTGATTTAACACCAATGACTAAAACTAAGATTAGAAATCAGAACACAAACAGAAAAAATACTTTTAAAAAACGCCCTTTCCCGATCTTCCTTATATATCATAAATAAAGCTAGAAGGGGAGGAAATTCCAATATAAAGAAAAAAAATATTTCCAGGCTACCTTTAATTCTTTCAACTACAGGAAATTCCACTCTTCTCCACAAGGTGGAAACCTTCATTACAGTTTGCCCCCAAAAAATAACACCCTAGTCCACAGACTTGTAAAACTTTGTTTTAGTTTAAATTAAAATACCGAAATAAATGACTAGCCAAAGTAAATAACATGACATTTAATAGACTTATGCATTTTATTACATCTATTCCAGGTCCAAAATGATCCTTTCAACAGATGCTGGCCCGAAAAAGCAATTGTATCATGCAAAAAGCAGTGTAAATAATAATACAGAACAGACTGAGAAGTGAAATTAGACCAGATTCTGTTAAATCTTTTCTTCGTGTTAAACCAGGTGCTCCTCAAAGCACCAGTGCAGAAGCTCAGCACTTAAAAAATATCTTGTTTTCATTTGATCTCTTTATAAAGGTCCAGTAATGAGCCTAATGTGGGCACAAGGGTGACTTCACACAAGTGGGACAACATCCAGAGATCTTGCACTCCTCTGATAATTTACCCCCAAAAAGCTGTGGATACAGCTCTCTGGGCATAAAGCAACTCACCAATAACAAACCAGTGTGTGTACACAGGATTGAGGGGAAAAGAAAATCATGTAAGATAAGGAATGTCAGAGAATTATGATCAGTGATGGGTTAAGCAATGAGTTTAATTATATAGGCATAGCTTGACTGAGTAAACTGCAATAGATGGATTAAAGGGATGCACAACCTAATACAACTTCACTGTCCTGCAGATTTTCCTGCTAGAGAAAATTTAGGCTGACTTGAATCTCATCCCATTAGTCCTGGTGGTTGTCCCCAATATTCTTCAAATAAGGGCATGGGGCAAACATTTGAGAGTTTCTAAAAGCCACACCCCCAGTTCATAGAGAGATCCGGCCAAGGAATAAAATTGGCAGAAGAAGAAAACACTGAGCCACAGATGATATCTGCATTGATCTGTGGGTGCTGGTACTGAGAATGGGGGTTTCTGCAGGGATGATGGATACCACAGACAGGGAAATACAAGATCATACATAGGGTGACCAGATGTCCCGATTTTGTAGTGACAGTCCTGATTTGGGGGGCTTTTTCTTATATAGGCTCCTATTACCCCCCCACTGCCTGTCCCGATTTTTTACACAAGATGATCCCTGGGAGATGATGGGGTGGACCTCTAGTACCAACAGAGCCCCAATGAGTTCGTTAGTGCTGGGGGTTCTCCCTGAGCAGAATCATTTGCGGGATCAGAGAAAACGATCTGCGTGAACTCGTCGGAATTCGCCATGTGTCGACCACTCTTTCTGCTTGCGCGTGATATCTCTTTTCTGTCTTTGTTCTTTAGCATGTGCGGCTGGGGAGCGGCAACTGTACCGCCCTGTGTTTGGAGAGCGCCTAGCACTAAATGTGAGCTAAGCAATTAAATGCCATTAGTAACTAAAGGACAATAACGAGCGCGCACTGAGGAAGGGGGACCAGAACTGCACAACGGCAACAGTGAGATCCATTGGGGTATAAAATAGTAATTTAATCAAACCACTGCTACCAAGGTGCGGTAAGGGGTGAAGTGCTAAGAACTGGACCTGAAGCAAAATCCCGCATCCCTCCAGCTGCCCCTGAACGTCGCGGGATTGAGATTGGATCCTGGCCCCACATTTTGCAAGAGCCCTTCCCGCATCTATCCAGTAACCTAGATCAGATCCGCTGCCCTACCCCGCCCTCTCCTTCCTCAGCCTTTGGGGCGTCTGGAATTTCGACCTGAATTTAGCAGCTTGACACCCACCCACCTTGTGCCCAAAGGTGCAGCACCCTTTGTGCTTCCCGAGGAAGGAAGTGCGGGGGGGGGGGTTGGTGATCTGCAGAGAGGTGCCGGTTTCCTTCCTTCGCGGCGGTAGATGCTACAGCTAAGTGGCCGCGGTGGCTCAGCTCTCTGTGTGGCTGGCCGGGGTCCTCTCCTTCCCCGGTGCCCCATGGGGGCAACTGCACCTCGAGAGTGGGGCCTCCCGAGCTCAGGCATCGCCGCTTTAAGCGGAGGACCATGCTGGGCGCCGAGGAGGGTCCCCTCGCCCCCCCGCTTCCCCACGTGGTGTCGGTCGGTGCCTGTGAATTTCAATCGCTGGAGGGTCGCTCTTGGTGCAGACATCGGGCGAAGCTGTCGGCAGAGCGGCCGGTCCCGGAGCTGAGATCCCGACACCCCCGGGGGCTGCCGCCTCCGCCCGCCAAGCAGCAGCGGCTCATCCCGGGGCTGGAGGGTCCCGGCGCCCCGCGCGGCGATGAATGAGCGTCGCCCGGAGCCGGGGAGCGGCGGGGCTGCACCGCCGCCAGGTCCCGGAGCGGCGGAGTGAAGCGGCGGCGGGAGGATGAAGCGGCCGGGCCGGGCCGCGCTGGGCTCCCTGGCCGCGCTCTGGCTCCTGGTGCTGGGCTCGCTGCTGGGGCTCTGGACCGGCTTGCAGCGGGAGCGGGAGCAGGAGCAGGAGCAGGCGGGCGAGCGGGAGCGGCGCTTCCCCGCGGGAACAGAGCGGCGGGGCTGGGGGCGCGGCGGCCCCGGAGATCCGGCTCCCGACCGCCGCTCGCCGGGGCAGGGCGAGTCCCGGGGCGCCCCGAAAACTTTCCGAGCGCTGCTCACGCTGCCGGCCGCCGGCGAGTCCCTGGAGGGGCAGGAGGCGCCAGCGGACCCCCGCGAGGAGCCCGGGCAGAGCTCGCAGCCGGAGCCCCGGCAGGGGCAGAACTTGGAGCCTGATTCCCGTGAGCCGCCGGCCCAGGAGGCTCCCGCGGACTCCGCCTCCCCGGTGCAAGGGGGCATCTTCTGGAGCCGGGCGCTGGAGGAGCAGGTGCCGCAGGGGTTCGACCCGGAGCAGGCGGCCGCGTGGTTGGAGACTGCCCGGGCGGCTCGCGTCGCCTCCCTGGAGCGGGGCGGGTGCGGCCGCAGCTCCAACCGGCTGGCCCGGCTGTCTGACGGGAGTCGAGCCTGCGTCCGCTACGGCATCAACCCGGAGCAGATCCAGGGGGAGGCGCTCTCCTACCGGCTGGCCCAGCTGCTGGGCATCCAGCAGCGCCTGCCGCCCATGACCCTGGCCCTGGTGGAAGCTCGCGGCGGGCAGTGGGGGCAGGTGCGGGACGAGCTGCGGGGCTCGCACTGGGCCGAGGGCGCGGTGGTCAGCCTCACCCAGTGGGTGGACAACTTGACCGACGTGGTGGCCCCCGCGCCCTGGAGATCCGAGGCGGGGTCGGGCAGGAGACTGCAGCCTCTGGCGGCTGGGGAGCTGGGCGGCCTCACCCAGTCCCAGCTGGTGGAGCTGGTGCAGTGGACCGACCTGATCCTCTTTGACTACCTGACGGCCAACTTTGACCGGCTGGTCAGCAACCTCTTCAGCCTGCAGTGGGACCCCCGGGTGATGCACCGGGCCACCAGCAACCTGCACCGGGCTCCCAACGGGGGCCTCGTCTTCATAGACAACGAGGCGGGCCTGGTGCACGGCTACAGGCTCCTCTCCATGTGGGACAAGTACAACGAGCCCTTGCTCCGCTCCGTGTGCATCTTCCGGGAGGCCACTGCCCAGCGGGTGCGGGAGCTGCACCGCCTGCAGAACGCAGCCTCGGAGCTGCTGAAACTCTACCGGACTCACGAACCCCTCTCCGGCCGGCTGGGCTTCCTGTCTGAACAGCAGGCGCAGCTGCTGCAAGGCAGGATAGACTTTGTCCACAAGCACATTTTGCACTGCAAAGCCATGGCCACCTCACTGTGATCAGTTTGTCTCCACTGCCCTGTATTTATGTAACTCGAGGGCGAGGAGTGAGTTTCCCCCACTAACCTTTTCGCAGCTGTAACATGTTCTGGGGCTCTCTAAACAGGAGACTAAAATCATTCAGGAACCAGTTTCCTCCTGGGAAGGAGGTGTAAGCTAGTGGGTTGAGTACAGGACTGGGAGCTCCTGGGGGAAGTGTAAAGGGCCCAGCTTCCTCTTCTCTGGCTGCTGGAGCCTTTTTAATGGCCCATTTGGTAGGGTGCTTAAAGGACCAGTCCTGGGAGACACTGGAGTCCCCTCCCCTCTCCTTTAACCTCACAGGGAGTCCAATGTACTCCACTACCTAGGAGAGGCACTGGAATAGGATTGGGCCCTCTGCATGGCTTTAGATGCCTCAATTTAGGTTGAATATTCTTTGCCCCAGGAATTATTGTTGTTGGCCTCCGGAAAGGGACCCTAAAACATCTGCCTCTGCTCACTACGTCTGTGAAGCATGGGTGATCATACTTACCTGCCTGCCTGGCAGGGCTTTGTGAGAAATAATTAGTTAATGTTTCTAAAGTGTTCTAAGATGAAAAGTGCTGTCAGTATTATTATATCTCTTTGTATTAGTTCCACATTGGGTCTCTTTCCGGAGTTTAAAAAAAATCAAGCCTCTTAAGTATTTCTCTTAACTCTCTCAGTACAACTGCCCACTTAAAAGGCACTGTGCAAAAACTATTGTCCTTAACTGGACTGGGATCAACTACCTTTCTTCTAATGGAGGCAGGCAGGGACACATGTATTTTCTTGTTATGACGATTTATTTAAAAATAATTGACATCCATAGACTAAGAACTGATTGCACAGCACAGGAGCCCTTGACTAGCAAAACTGCCTCATCCAGGGAGGCACTTTTCCTATTGGTATATCTATCCCGAACGGATCTATTAACTTTGTTAATCTTGTCAATGAAAAGTATAGAGAGAGTCCGTATCCCAGTAGTTGGTCATCTTTGTTGTTGGAAGCATCTTGTTAATTATAAGTGTCTGTTATTTCTAATCACTGTCATTGGTTTGAATGCTAAAATAACTGACTAATGGGTGAAAAATCATCCCAGGGTTTTAAATATTATTATTATACTAAGACTTTGGACACATTAGTCAAATCGGCGGAAAATCAGTTACATGCACTTTACTTTGACTTTTTATTTTTTATAAGAAGACTTTTCTTTTACAAAGTCTGCCTTTTCTGTGCGTTATATATGTTCATAAATTCTTCTGTAACATACAAAAGAAGCTGATATTTCAGTAAAAGGGTGTTAATGTTTTACCTTTGTTCCAAATACTTGATTTGAATTTAAAATGAACACTTAATCATCAATCAGAGAGATAGCCGTGTTAGTCTGGAATTGCAGAATGCATCCGAAGAAGTGGGTATTAGCCCACGAAAGCTTATCCTTCAATACTTTAGTTAGTCTTTAAGGTGCCACAGAACTCTTTGTCACTTAATCATCAGTATTTTTCCAAAGAGAAATAGCACCTGATTTACGCCAGGTTAAGAAAGAGAAGAATCAGGCCTTCTAATTTTCCTTTTTCTTCCTTTCCTAAAACAGATTTACTTATTTTAGTGCAAGTTGGTACATGAACATTCTTATTTTGGAATAACAGTTCCTGTTACCAGCCTTAGTTAGATAGACTTTAGTGACTTTTATTCTGAAATGTGTTCACCCCCCCATCTTCCTCTGAAAGAACTAAATCAGTTTCTTGACATTAACTTGCTTAAGTCAGTGCAAGTATGATGTAGGCAACCTCATCATGTGTTCAGATGGTGCGCCATTCTGTTACTTCAAGCTCAAGCGCTGCTATAACAAAAGCATCCCCTGTGGGGGCCATCCATTATCAATAGATGTTACTTTATATTAGCTTTCTATCCTTTAGGTTTTGACTTTATTTATCCTGTATTCACAATTAGGGACCAACTCCAATCATAGCTCTGGAATGCTTGTCCAACAAACTATATAATTTAGAAAATTTCCATTGCACTAAGTGTCATAAGTTTCTTGGGACTAGGTGTACAGACTAAAAGAAAAATTATACACTGTCAGTTGGGTTTTTTTGTTTGTTTGTTTTTACCAAAAAACAACTTGTAACAATACTGATACAATAACACACAGCCAAGACACAATGTAAAGGCCAAAATTGGAGTAGGAAATCAAACAAATTAAACCTTCTCTTTAAACCCAGATACAAACTATTATGCGATCAAACCTGAATACAACCTCTTCCACTTCTGGATAGGCATATCTTTGTTGATTGAATGCTGCAAGGTGCTGGATGGAAGCCACATAAGTATGTGCTTTCACTTTTATTTGGAGCACTAAATTTCCCATGAATTCAAAGAGTACTGCATATGTGTACATTTAGAGTACCAGACTGGTCTTATATCTGTTAATAATTTATGCAGGCTAAACTCCACAGCTGAACAGTTTTCTTTGACAGTTTATTCTTTTAATTTTTGTAAGGGCAAGAAAACAGTTTTACAAACACATGAATAAACTTAGTACAGTTATAATGTGTAGTGCTCTTTACCAAATATACTTTTTAAATCTCACAGCTGCCCCAACAGCAGCTTCCACTCAACTGCATTAACTGACAAGCTCTTTATTTAACTTGTATTTATAGCTCTCAGCATTTATCTCTCAATACAATGCACAAAATCCCATGTGATGTCCCTTTTCTATTTACATGACAATTACAATTTAACTGTGTAATTCTTAATATTTCTTTAGCGCTCTTTGTCAGCATTACTTTGTAGCTTACTCAGATGCAACGTTTCAGTTGTGTTCGCCTAATGAAAATACATCTAAATAATAAACCACTGTCATAAATTTTAAACCACAGTGAAGAGCAAACTGCTGTGCCACAAACATCCAAGGTTTCATTTCTGTTTAGTAAGTATTTCTGTAAGTGTCAGCACAACTACAGTTTTGACTGCTAATGGGCAATATATTTTCTTTGCAACATCTTTAGAACCAGACCCAAGATAATTACACCTTTCAAGAAGAAACATGAATTTCTCTTTGATGATTGATAACTATCTTAAGTTATATATAGGTTGCATGTTAGAAGATGGGGATAGTTATAGACTAATGATGCTAGAGATAAATCTGCAAGCAACTGGAAGAAATGAGCTTATTCAATGAGGATATAGAAAACCAGCTTGATTGGATTATGACACTTTACCGTGTGGTTTATGTGCTTCAGGAAAATACTAAGAGCCTCAATTCATTTTATTTGTCTGAAGTAAGATCATCTGTCTCTGTGCTAGAAAAAGCGTTGAATTAGCATCAAATTAAGGAAGATTAAGGCTATGTTTAACTCTGCTGTTCAGTTTCTTTTAAGGCAGAATAGTCACTAGTAAATTCTTGGTCTGCTACATTCTTTGCATTCCTTCTCAACTTTATATGCTGTCTGAGGTCTAACTGTCTCTAACCAGCATAAAGAGGGTTTTGAACTTTTTTGTGCCCAATTCTCTTCTCATTTACATCAGTTTAGCTCCTTTTTCTCCCATGGAATTATTCTTGATTTTCACCAGTGAAAGCAGGCCCTTCCTGGTTTTGGTGTACAATGACCAGAAGATTTAACAATCTGGGAGTTTGAAATAATTTCTATGTGTAACTAAATAATTAAATGCCACTGGGTTTTTGATTCTGAGCATACACTGCTGTAGCTTAGAAATAATTTAACTGGATGTCAAAGGAATCACACTCATGTAAATGAGTTTAGAATAAGGCCTGGGGATTTTTAGGCCTCAGTTCAGCAAAACATTTAAGCATGTACTTAACTTTAAGCACTTAGCAGTCCCATTGAAGTCAATGTAAACACTTGCATGCTCATGGGCTTATTTGGTTTGCTGCGCTGGGATCTTAATCAACTGTCAATTGTTACATATAACTGGTAGGAAAACGTAGTTTGAAAATGGCTATTTTTCTGGCCGATCACTGGCTATCCTAGATTTAGTAGGTGGTTTTCCAGTCACCAGAGCTGGACGGACAGTCCCCCCACGCTACTGCCTGACAATTGCAGCTCAGCTGTAGATTTCAGAATGTGAAACACTCCTCCTTTAATCCCTTGTCTTAGAACCCTCCTGTCTGATTATCTTCAGAATTCCTTCCCCCAAAGTCTCCTCTAACTGGAGCCTAAAAAGACATGATTCTCCATCGGGCTTAACTCCATCAACATAAATGGAGTTAGCCTCAATTTACACCAGTGTGAGTGGAGAATCTGGTCTTAGATTCTTTTCAGGCAGAGATGGGTTTACTACTGGACTTTAGGGTCAAGGTATTACAGTCAGACTTGTAAGGAAAAGTGAGTCATCACTGAGCTCTCGCAATGCAGTGAGCATCAGAACCCCATTGAATTTAATAAGCTGCCCATTGAGTGAACAGAGCCAGATTGAGATAAGGTGGACATTTGTACCTGCCACCTCTAGAGCATATCCCTGGCACAGGAGTTGGCAGAAATGGGCATAGCTCCTTTGACTCTTTACAGTCAGGTCATCCCGTTTGAAGATCTTGCCAGAAACTATAGGCCCAGTGCTAAACACAGAGTTATGTTTTGATTCAGTAATTTACATCACATCCTTATTAACCGCTAGCATAGTTTTGTGGTTTATTTTCGTTTGAGGGGTTTTTTTTATGATAATGGTATTTAGAATTTGCTCACTGCCATAGTAGGTGGTCTAGGATTAGCTAGGATGTGAGATCATATTAAGACTTAATCCGCTCTTGCATGTTATTCCTGCTTTGCAACCACAGCATAAAATTTAACTGCTCCTTCAGAGCCTTGCGCTCTGGGTTGAATGCTGTGAAGCTCTGGCAATCAGAGCACAGACTTTATAATAAGCAGCTCCTACTGGGGGTCTGAATGACACTTAGGATTGGTAATGACCCATAAAACCTTTTACCTTGAGGTCACTGGTTTTAATGCAGCTCAGGGCTGTAACAGCTAAGCTTTTGTCTATGCTAGGGATTTGCCCTGGTTACAGCCATCAATGGCCAGCTACTGGTGTAGTGGCACTGATGGAAATCCCTATTGTAGACAGGCAAAGCAACTTGTACTGGTGCAGCTTACCCTGGTTTCACCAATTTGAAGCACAGCATACAGCAGTTTTCTCAGTCTATGCTGGGGTTTTGCCTCAGTGCAGCGATCCCACTGGCTGAAATTCCCATATAGACAAAGCCTTAAAAGCTGTGACCTTGTGAATGGCCTCGTTGAAAGGAATTAGTGGTCTCGGTTTCGTTCCCAGCAGAGTGGTGTCCCCATCACAAAAACTACTGCTGCCAATTGGAAACTGTGTGGCACTTCGAGCAGAGAGGGCAAGGAGTGAATGGATGATTGAACCTGACCTCTCCCTCCCAGGCTGTAAAGGGTTACCAATATTTGGTCATTTCATTCTGGAGCATTTCACAACCCAGAAATCTCATTTTTCAGGAAACTTTCCAATGGGGCAACACTGGAATTCAACCTTTTGCATATTTTGCTGTCAAAATTGATTTGCATTTTTCACTGGCCAATAGCTCTACGTTGGAGGGAAAAATAGATTCATTTTCATTTTTTGTTGTCAAGCAAAACATTTGGGCCACAGTGAATATGTGAAACAACACAGACTGCCAGGTACATCTCTACCCCTTCCCCTCCTGCAGTTGGCCTCTCCATGTCAGAATTGAGACAGGTTGGCACAGCGCAGTGTGTAGATAAATAAGAGGACGTCCATCTTGAAAGGTGCTAGTGTTTAACTGCTGTTAAATTACCACACACAAAATAGGCCATTGTCTTCAGAAGCTTTTAGAACTCTACAGATTTCAGCTCTTTCTATCACTTAACTCTCTAGGAATGGGCTAAATATATCTAGCATACCTTTAATCTTTTGGCAAAAAGAATGCTCCGCAGCTGGTCTTTGCTAGGTGCAAGATAGAGGAGAGGGCTTTTTAGAAGATGTGTCTTAGTGCTTAGTATTCTGCCTGTTACACTGTGAGCAGGGAGCACTGCCTAGTGCTGAGAGCATGGGTCTGGGACTCAGGAGATCCAGAATGCTAAACCCCAGCTTTCTTTCAGACTTCTTCTGTGACCTATTCTAGTTAGGTTTTAATACTGTGCCTGTCAGTGTAGTATCTGACCCTGTGCATGTCACTTAACCTCTCTCTGCCACAGTTTTCCCGTCTGTAAAATGAGGATTGTCATACTATGATGTTGTATGAATGAATTCATTAACATTTTCAAAGCACTTAGAGACCCTCTAATAGAAGGTGCTATAGAAAAGCAAAGCATTATTATCAATTGAATGATATGTTTTCACTTTAGATTTTTAGAAGCATTCCCCAAAGTCACAAACCTCTCCATCCAGATCCAGTGAAATAATCTCATTGTCACAACAGAGAGTATTCTGATCAAGCAATGTCCCAAAATGGAGTCTGCTCTTCTGCAGCGTGCAGCATTTCAGACAGACAAGAAGGGTGTGTATGCTCCAGCACCTAAAAGGAGCAGGAATAGAGGTGGAATTGCATTGCAGCTGCAGCAAAAGGACCCAGCCCCTATGCTGCCATGTAGACCCAGCACATCCTGATGTTCAGCTGATAGCAACTTTTGAGTTCCAGCAGCACAGAAGACCATAACTGGGATCAACCATGAAGCTGACATTTTATTTTATTAACTAGAGATTTTATTAGCTAGAGGTTAGATTTGAAATGATTCAGCTTATTGCTTGTCTTTTTTACTCCCCCTGCCTCCCCTCATTCCTCCTCTAATTCAAAAGTGGCTGAATGATTTTATCGCAAAATGTGCTCCATTTTACAACAAAACAAAACACCACTCTCCCCCCAAAAGCCTATTAATTCCACCACTGAGATCTTGCAAAATCCCCTGAAAGTGAGGACAGACAGGCACTTAGCTAAAGTGGTATTAACACACTAATAGCATTAATGTAGCACATAACAGAGGAGGGAGTGAATATATTTTACATTGGTATCTCAAATGTAGCACAAAAGAATTGTGGTTTATTTCTGCATATCTGTAAATTTCAGTTGTAGGAGTCATAATTTTTTAACGTGCCTGTCTTGCTAGCTTCCTCCTTCTGTCCTGCTGTGGGGGAAAGCACATTAATAAATGATGTTTCAAAGCTGCCTGTCTAGTTTTTTTCTTCTGTGTATGATTTTTTTGGAGTTGAGCTGAGAACCTATTCACTGTATTTGTTTAAATGACTGTAGTTAGTCAATTTTCCTCAGTTTGGCTGGGTCACTTTCACACTCCTAGAAGTTTTAAGCAG
Organism: Dermatemys mawii; assembly: GCA_007922305.1. NCBI lineage: Eukaryota > Metazoa > Chordata > Testudines > Dermatemydidae > Dermatemys > Dermatemys mawii. Next base: position 27,750,804 of record ML677332.1, read on the forward strand.
CATTTAATTTTTTTCCTGATAAGAGAAACTAATTGTTTACTTGGATTTGTTAAAATTATACAGAATTTGCATGGATGTCAAAGGTTTTTGTATTGTTGCAATGCAAAATCATGTGACATACATTATGGTTGAATGTGGATTGCTATTAATGGTTTTATTCTCCTTTCACATCAGCCATACAGCAGAGTAACTTCACATCAATGAAGATATTCCTGATTTACAGCCATTTACAGAATCAGGCCCCACTATACTTGCAATTTGTCATATACAAGTAGGCTAAATTCTGTTCTCATTTACATCCAGGAAGGTCTGAGAGCATGATTTTGGTTGCAATTTGGAGCTAAAAAGCTGCTGCTAATCATATCAATGGCAAGCATTATTTGGTTTTATCCTGCTTGCTGTTAACAGTGACAAGGAAACTAATAGCAGTACTCCCTGCTCTTTCCTCTGCTAGCAAGCCAGCAGACAAGAGCCCAACTAAACAAAGAGTTACAAGAATCAGAACTGTAGGACATTTTATGAGCTACTGTATTATGGGATGTTTCAGACTATACCAAAAAGCAAGGCAATCATCTGCAGGCTCATAAAAACAATTACCTGTGTAGAAATCGATCAAAAGTAGCAGGGGAAAAATGTACACTGGGAAAGTCATGTGGGGGCCCAGTTATATTACTGCCAGGCTCATAAAAGAGGTTACTGGGTGGCATTCAGTTATTATCCTTCAGGAAATATACCACGGCGTGGAGGGGCACAGGAGATGACCTGGAGTCTGGTACAAACAACTAATAGGATGCTGCCTCAATGCCATAGACCCCTAAGGAATTTCATAGAAGAACAATATAATAAACAAGAAATCTGAGACTCAGAAATGGAAGCGCTGTACTGAATCATCTAATTCATCCCTCCATTTAGTCTCTGGTCAATTCAGAATTTCTTTTCCTACAGTATATGCTCCAAGGTTTTGCCCACTCTAATCTCAAGTGACTTATATGATTGGGATTTCCGCAAGATCTCCCGTGAGACTATTCCACAGTCTAATAGACCTCATGGTTAGGAATATTTCTCCCCCTGATATTTAACCTCAGTCTTCCCTTAGAAAAGTTCTTCTTGGAGGATAGAAGGTTCTCAAATAGGAAGGAGTAAGAAAAATTGATAAAACAAATTTGCTTAAGAGGAGATGGATCATTTCAGTTGATGTGGTATCCTCCAGAGGAGAGGGGCGATATAAATGTAGGAAATTATTACCTCAGAGTGCAACAAAGGAGAATAGTTCCTTGCTGTATATTTGTGTGTATGAACAGCAAACCCAAGAGACTTGACAGGTGTGATACGAATGAGAGCTTCCATTATGGATGTTAATGAGGTTCTTCAGGTGTCTGTCAGCTATTGAACCAAGGATGCCAACTGATGACAGACAGCTTTCACACCAGCTTGTGATTTACAGTGAGCTGCTGCTATGTTTCAAACATTTAAAAGAAAGACAGTCTTGGTGGACACGGAAGGCTTAAAGGGATGTTGCTAGTTGCACCTCATGTTTTTAAAAAGCAAATTTCCTTCCTTATGTTGCTAATAACACTTAGATTATTAAAACTGGAGATAAAATAAAAAAGTAATTTACTGGTCAGCACACTGTCTACATAGTTAGTTGACTTTTTGTACTACATTCAATTTATATAATGGAAATCCATAAAGCACTATATATATATAGTGAGTTTCTAATCTGTTTCATTTTCCAGACCTCTTCTTCATTAGCAGGATATTGCACAATCTGGGCTGTGGATGTTATCCCTTGAAAATTAAACTGTTTCCGTTGAAATAAAAAAAAAAATCATGAAAACATTTCCATGGATGTAATTTTGTAAAACGGTCTTTTTAGAAAAGCTTTATTTTGATTTAAATGATTTATATCTTTTTTATTCTATATTTTTCAAGATCTCAGCTTGAGTTCCTCCATGCTGGAGGGAAGATAGGGAAATGACTAATACTCAGATACTTTGCCATGAAACTGCATAGAAACAGAATAAAACCATGTTCCCACTAACAGGGCTTTTGATTATAAGTTCTGCAAGACATTTATAATGCCACCGTTGATCATGTAAAAGAGGCTCAGGCCCGGGATGGTATGAACACCAAAGTACATTTCTAACAGTTGGTTGACAAACGGGATAACATATTGCTGCTCATAGGTCACCATTTCACATAAAATGTCAAAACTGAAGTTGGATCAAAACAGCTGTAAGCACAAATGTTACTTAGGAAGTCTTTCTCTGGCACTGGATGAAAACTGCTCAGAACCAACAACACCTGAACCTCTTCCTCATTTCAGTGTGACAATGGCTCCTCATGCTACTGAGCAAGATTCTTTTTCTGCGTTCTGACAGTTGCACACAGATTTTATCCAAAATAAGTGGGAAATTTGGGTGACATTTCCCAGCAAGACTGGATGGCAAAAACCAGGCTTTCTATATAGTTACTTCATGAAGATAGTTATTGATTTACACCAGACTTGCACCTTTCTCCTTGTCAGTGTCATATTCCTTCTTGCAGTGAAATTAACAAGGGTTTTACACATCCAATTGGTAGCATTTGTATCAGGTGTTTTAGAGCCATGCCAAAGGTGTCTCCCCTCTTCATCCTTTTTGGAAAAGCTATTTTTACTATTTCAGATACCACTAATATTAATAATAATGCCCAGATTGACCCCCACCCACGCACACACACCCTACTTTTGTGTAGAATGGGACCTCTGCTGTCCACATGACACCCCACCACCACCCTTGTACTCTGTGGATGCTCTTCTACTGGAATTCCATAATGTTGAGGCTCTGTGAGACCTTATGGGTGGGGCTGGAACGGCAAGGATTTGGAGATCATCCACCTTTATGATGCCATTTTCTGCTCAGATCCCAGATTACTGCACAGAAGTCTAAGAAGGGGTTCATGCAGTTTGCCAGTAATTGATCTTCCGCTTGGTTGCCTCCATAGCTGCTAGTGAGAAGTGATATGAGGACATCAGGCAACAGCAGCCTGGCTTTTACTGGAGCCATACTGCCAGTGGGGAATAGGTAGATGGAGATCATAGAACCATAGGACTGGAAGGAACCTCGAGAGGTCATCTAGTCCAGTCCCCTCCACTCATGGCAGAACTAAGTATTGTCTATAGATCTAGCTATGGACAATCTGACCAAGGTAATCATTACAAAACCTCCAAAACACCTCACCAGAAAAGGGCTGGCTAATGAGAGGAACCTTGCAGTATGCCATAAAGGTCAGTCTAGTTGAGGAAATTAACTCTAGAGGTAAGTGTCTCTTAACAGAAAATGCCTTGTCTCCAGCTTCCAGACATTTTATCAGGAGGTTGTTATCTCAAGTAACTCAGCCTATTTCAACTACAGGAAGGAACACTCTCTAATGAACTAAGCTTTTCAGTATACGACCGATGTAGGTAAAAAGCATTATGTTCATTTTGTGATGGGGAAACTGAGGCACAGAACAGGTACTTGACTTGCCCAAGGCCACAGCACGAGCTAGTAACATATCTAGAAATAGAAACCAGGAGTATGGGCTCCTAGTACCTTGCTCAAATCATTAAGCATGCTACATCTCCCACAGAATATAGCCATTCACACTCATCTACACTTTGCTACAGGTTCTCAGATGCCAACATTTTCAATACATATAAATGCATGCTGTAGTTTAAACCTTTTTTAGGACATCAGCTTGTGCTACATGCCCCCGTCCTTCTATTTGCTGCACTGGGATAAGAGGATATGATCACACAGAGACATGCTGCTCCAGCAATTCTGTCAGACACCACTTATGGTGATATATTGAAGATGACAAGTTATTTTATTATACAAATGCAAATAGGTATTTACTTCACTGTTACTTTCCAATGTGATGGCATTTTAATGGTCCCCATAAGCTTCTTCCCCTTACAGCAAGTATCAGTATGCCCACAGTCATCAAGACAATTCATTCTCAGGTAGGGGGAGTGTGCTCATAGAATGACTTTAAAAATGATCATGCTGCCTGACATGGATTATTCGCAAAGTTTTTAGCATTTCATTTTTCAGTTTGAATAATAACACAATACATCTAGGTTTGTCAAATGGATTCTTTTATGCAACTAGATGTGACAGCATCCTCCATTCTTGACTTTTAACATTTTATGCGTTCACAAATCTTGCAGAAATTTGTGAAAAAAGGCAAATATACAGAGACGAGAGCAGCATCTGTATACAACTGTCAGGGACATGAGTTACAGCATGAATATATAATAAAGAATAAGAATGCTTCAAAATCTTATCAATAGTAATATAAATGCAGTGATATTAACAATGTAATATTAAGGCTTTGCACTTCTATAGGACTTTTCATGCATGGATCTTAAAGTGGTTTATAAACATGAATCAAGCCCCTTATAAGGAGTATACTATTCTCCTTTTATTATCGATAGTAAAACCGAGGTACACTGAAGTTAACTGATGTGCCTACATACACACAGGAAGTCAGTGGAAGGGTCAAAAATAATAAATCTAAGTGAAGTGAAGGATGTTTAAGCTGGAGTAATTTATATTTCTTGTAGGCCCCTCCATGTAAGTTACACCAACCTTAGACTCCCTTAGGCTCACATCACTTATCAACAAATAATTCACAGCCCTTTACAGAGCTCCTCTGAATATATCCCACTGGACCAACAGGTTTGTCTACATTTAAAAAGTTGCACTGTTGTAACTAAATCTACTGAATGTTAAAGCTGGCAAATGAATGCTCAGATAGACAATGATGATTTCAAGTTGGAGAATTTTGCTCGTTTGACTTGGAAGATAAAAATGATTTCCACTGAAGTTTGAAGTTGGCTCATGGGTCTAGCCAAATTCAGCACCACATATAGAGTGGTGCTGCTAGTAGGGGTGTTGTCATACCCCTGGCTTGAAGTAGTAATAACAAACACCAAAGACTTGGTTTCCATAACTTCCATCAGCAGCACCCCCACTATAAGAATTGTCCCAGAACCCGGGAAATAGACACATATATCTATATGTTAAACAATGACAAAAGGTTGCAGTGGCAAGTTTCAGTGAATGTAACCACTTAGCTAAACACATACAAACGTAGAACCTAATTTTCTACTGTCTTACCTCTTTTGCAGTAATTTGCCTCTGCACAATGTGGGTGTAAAACTAAATTGAATCAGAATGGTAGCATGTTAGTCCCACTTTCTCACTCACTTTTTGTTGGTGCAAATAAACAAGGGGCAAGGCAGCAGAGAATCAGTCCTGTATTTTTTTAATATGCATTGTGTACTATTAACTACCTAATTTAATTAGGGTAAAATACTATATTGGATTGATTTTAAAAGAAAATAAACCTTTATTAGCACATAAAGATAATGAAATTAAGTAATAACAAGCAGGTCAGATCTCTATAGATTATTTGATAATCAATGAAATGTAATAGTAAATGTCACCTATTATTGTTAAGGATTCCACTACTCAAGAAGAAGAGGGGATCTAATTCTGGTCTGACTCACCCCCGGGTTTACAAATTGGTTCTTCTACTTTATACCAGTATAAGTCAGGGTAGCATCAGGTTTTGGAACTTCTTAGCCCAGCTCAAAGCTTTCCTGAGATTTGAACCTAGGCTGCTTTCAAATATTTTTCTTCTTTTTCCCACTGTTGCTTTTTGAAAATATTTATTTTCTTTGTGGATGACTCTGGTTAGGACTAAATGGCTCTTAGCAGCTAAAGCAGCCCACAGCATTCAGATGCTCCTCACAGAGCCTCAAGTGTTCTCTATTAACACTTTTCTTGAGTGCATTGCATTAAGAATTCTGTATGACATATTTCCACCTCAAGGCAAAGTCATTTTTTTTTTCTTTCTCTCTTTTGCTCTCTGACTTGAAACCTGAAGTCTTTTCACATCAAGTATTTAATTTTCCTTTGTTCGGGATAAAATGGTATATAAAATATGTGTTGCCATGGATGCAAAACCCACAGAGCTTATTGATCCTCTTGCACAGGTAGATTTCAACCAGGTCATCGAGCATTATACAGTATTAAGGCATGCATAGGGATGGGGAAAGGAGAAATAGCTTTTCAATTTTAAGTTCACTCTGCTTGAAGGCAATGTATTGAAATCTTACAAAAGGCTTTTATCTGACAGGAGAGTTGGCTGGACTGGTTCTTAATGTGTTGACCAACATTCCTTTGCCAGGATTTGATTTTTCTTCCCCCGTATATTATTCCTTCACTGATAAACGTTGACAGCAGATCTCTTGTGTTTCCCAATGACTGAGTGGGATTGTTTGCTTTAAATAGGTCCCTAAACCAGCTGCTTCTTTCTGACAAATTTTAAAACTGACATTTTCCCACACTGAGCCTGAGGTGGAATCCATGAGAGACTTTGGGGTACATTATGGATCAATGCTCAATTGCTTCCTGACTGCACTCCCTGCTTCCAAAAATACATCTTCATGTTCTGTAAAAGCGCCATAAACATGTATCCATAATAACTCTAAGAAGCTTGTCATGGAACCCCTCCTAGTACCAGATGACCCCAGCTAAGAACTGTACACAGGCATTGGTGGCATGTCGGGGTAATACACTCAAATATGTGGAGTGTGCACTTCCACTCCAGGGTCCTGTTCCAGAATGTCCTTTTGTGACTCCTGATTAAGAGGGCCTGTGAAATGGCTTCTTTATAAGTTTGGCATAGATAGCTGAATAGGAGAGGAAAAGTTCTATCCTGCAGGTCCTCACAGGGCCATGGGTTTTGTTTGTTTTTCAGTCTGATCTTTTAATCAGCAGCTATATTTGGTTCCATCTTTTGAGCAGCAGGGCTCACTAATTGTGTATCCCTAACTCTTATCATTATGGCATTTGCCAGCTGCATTCTGAATAGATCCCTAGAACTGGGTCTATCTACACAGAGTGAGTGCACACAGCCCCATCAGGATTACTTCTGTGTAGGGGGAAACTGCCTGATGCAGATCAAATGCTCTCTCTCCTCTTGACCCTAGTGTAGAGGGTGCTGTCTGTTAGATAAAAAAATGTGTACCAGGGGCATCCTCACACTCACAATACCTGGCTGTCAATGCAGCCCATTGGGGCTGTTGCTAATTGGGCAAAAGAGCAGCCCTCAGGGCAAGCCCCGCCCCCTGCCAGTCATAGGATCAGGGTAACACAAAGATGGTGTTAGTATCTCAGATAGTTCTCAGGGTACCCAGAACTGTGAGACATCTTGTTACCTCCTGCTGACAGCATGTGGGAATTCTGCATGTGCTTAGTTGGCTGTCGGCTTCCTAACATAGCCACTCAGGCACTCTCCTCTGGGCTATTCCAGCTCTTACTTTGCATTGCAGATTAATAATAGGTGAACTCCAGTCCTTGAGTCTTTTCGAAGCATTCCCCCGTGATATCCAGCCTGTCACTGGCTACTCACAGAAATACTAGGTCTGCTGTCCACAAAGGAACAGTGTATCAACAAATTGTAAGATTCAGCTCAGGACCAGCCCTTTGCTTAACACCATAGCACTGAGATATATTTATAATAAAAATAAGAATATGTTCATAATCAAAGATTCATCATTCATGTGATTGTGAGTAAGAGAATTGGAAACAATATTCTACATAAAAAACAAAATCATAACACACTTGCTAGAGACTAAACTTAACTGTGAGATAAATCTGTCTAGCGAAGTTTATCTCAATCAAAGTCTTTTGCGGCATTTCCAGCTAAGATTGGCTGAGATTTTCATGAATGTAAATGTGCTGCCGATTTATTTCCTAGGTGCAGGAAGAGGGGGTGTATTCTTTGCCTCCTACGTATACCCCCAAAGTCATTTGTCTGTCCTTGTTTTTCCCATGTGCTGCATCTCTGTTGATTTAACATGTCATTGTTAACATCTGACTTTGTACATAAATGGGCATCCATTGTGTTAGCTTACAATGCTTAATTTACATCCTAACAGTGAAAGAAACATTTTTTACCTCCTGTCTGGAGGACTAGGTTTTCACCTCTGCCTTGACGCACTTTAAAACTATATTTTCAGTATATACATAACTCCTTACATAGTATCAGTACGTACATTTCACAATGATATTAATGACCCGTGTGACCCTGGCTTCTTTCATTTAAGACCTTTAATGGACTAAAATGTACATACCAGAATCAGGATATTCTTGTAACCCCTTTGCCAGTTAGCGTTAAGGGGTTCTTGAGTCAAAATAACATGTGTGAACTCTGCCCCCAACAAGTTCAAGAGCACTGACTCTGTGCTGTCCACAGTTCAGGTGAACTATAGAATCAGGGCTTGGATGTCTGAAAGGGGCAGGGGAGAGATATAGTTGCTCCCAACTGAGGACATTCTTTAGGGGCACAATCCTGCTCCTTTGGAAGCCTCCCTCTCTCTCTCAGACTGAGATCTAGAATCTTCCTGAATTCTAATCCAAGTGTGTTCACAGGTTTGATCTGTGGCCTTGGACAAGTCATTTGGCATATCTACCACAGGTTTTCTATCTGTAAATGGGGCTAATTCTATTTAAGTACTGTACATGAGAGTTGTGAGGAGTAACTAAAGTCTGTACAGTGCTGTGGGAGAATTAAATATTAGAATTAATGACACGATGTACATTCTATGTTTTTATGGCCACAAGTTTGGCATGCCCACATTGCATACTAGTTATGGTTTGTGGCACTTGGTATAACCCAAACAGCTCAAAAGAATACCTTTTAATTCTAGAGAGAAACAGGCAGGAGATCTCTGGTATATATATACTTTAAAAAGTACTTTACAGAGTCCCTCTAAGTTAATTTAAACCTTATTTTATAATATTCACTGTGTTTTTGTGGCTTCATCTCCTTTCATTTCAGCAGTAGCACACTTGCATTAGAACATCAATTTGCCCATTCTAATTACATTGGTCTGTGGCCTCCACAGAGCCTCACTAAAATTGTTTCTTTTCATTTTATCTAAAGAGTGTAACGTTGCCTCCATAGACTTGGACCAAAATTGGTTCATTTCTTTTCGAATGATCTCTTCCCGCTACGTTGCCTTATAATTTCTTGCACTCATTCCTTACTGCTAGATACACAAGCTTCAATTCAGCTCTGGTGATAAGTTGGATGAATTCTGCGGGAGGGCAAGTTCTCAGCTCAGTACCTCTGTGATGGGATTCCAGGGGTGCAACCTGGGACTGTGGGACCGCTGTATCCCCTGAACTCTCTCCACCCTGGGCTCTCTCACACAATGCTTTGCTAGTGACAAGCAGCAAGCCCCTCCAGGCACTGTGATCACTCAGCACAACCGCATGTGAAGCCCACACACACAGCTATATTAGAAGATGAGCAGTGCACATTTATTAATTGGTTCACCACTTCATTACCAGCAAGTGGATATACACCAGTCTTTGCAAACCTGAGCACATTTGCCACACACTTCAGACAAACTCACTGGTAAAGATAAACAGTAAAGGAAATTTACTGACTACAAAAACAGATTTTAAGTGATATTAACTGACAAGCAAAAAGTCAGAGTTACTTACCAAATGAAATAAAATAGAAGCACGCAGTCTAAACTCTCAACCCTATTAGACTGGGCAACAACTAGACTTAGCAGTTTTTTTCACCCCACTGGATATTGCAGTCTTCTCTGTTGGAATCTTCAGTCTTCTTCTCAGTGTCTTTGTTGCTTGCAGCATAGGTGGGGGCAGGAGAAAAGAGAAGCATGGGTCCGCTGTGTTCTGCTTTATACCCTATCCCATGTGCTTCGGGACCACACAAGTCCAGGGGTGTCTGGGGAGGCACTGCTGAGTCTCCAGGCAAGGCTGAGCAATTCCCCTGGTGCGGCCTCATGCAGATGAGTCATTGAATTGTAGCTCCTTTGCTAGACAATGGTGGTTGATGGGTTGTCTGACACTCCACCCCTGTGTTGGTTACTTTCCTTGCTGTTGCCTCTGGGGAGCTAATATGTGGCTGATTCCCCAACTTACAGTAGTAATATCTGGCTGATTCCCCAACTTTTAGTGACAACCATACAACACAATTCTCATAACATTGTGTGCATAATAATATACATATATGGCTAGAAAAAATGACTTTCAGCGGATCATAACCTTTCCCCTGATACCTTACAAGGCATGCTTTGTATGTAAGATCATGATTATATAAAAATGAGTAATATGAGGGGTTACAGGCTGCTCCTCCCAAGGTACAGAATATCACACCCTCTATATAAAAAAAGTAGGGCACATCAGAGGAACTTGATCAACAATTTGCACAGTTAAGCATGTGGAACTGTTGTACCTACTCCAAAGGAACCTGGAACTAAATAAACCTGGTGCCTGAAAAAGATACTTATTCAAGAAGAGTGATTTCTCCACTTTTGGGATGAAGGAGACGTTAAGATATATGCAGAATCCATGTCAGCCTTATTGGAAAATAATGTTCTGTAGTGTGAAACATAGAAACCTGTGGCTATCAGACCCTGATTACTCATGAGGGCTATAGTAGCAGAAAGCTGCATTCTTCTTTCTAACTGACTTGGGGCTTTAATAAAGCTATTGTATTTGACCACTAGCTTAGGAAACAGTAATGTAACAGAATAAGAAAAAATCATTAATGTTCATTGAACATAGCACTCATCTCTAGCTTCTGCCACCCAAGACAGAAGAGGAAAATTCTCTTTCTGTAACTAAGTCTACATAACTGTATATTTAATGTTTCACCTCCAGCACTTTTTCCAATAAACTGTGTGATGTTTGCTGATTTGCTCTTAAAACCCGAGGTAATGCGCACTGAAAGTGGAAATTTTCCAGCAGGAAAATAATGGTCTGGGATGGTTCCTTGTAAATAAAAACTTGCTTTCTCTCACTCAGATGCTCTGTTGGACCTGGGTCACCTTCCAATTACTTCCCTTGCCCACAATGGTCTAAAGTGGACCTTGTAGATAGAAATTTTCTTTCATTTTTATTCTAAAATAGCTGAAGTATGGCCACACATACTTTCCCTAGCCATGCCCCCAGTATGTCACCTACTGAAGGGACTGTAAGGTATTCTGCCCTATCCAGGGACTATGCTGCAAGAATTCTTGGATAGAGAGTTACGCTGGCTTTCCTCCTGTGGCATTAAGCAGGAGGAATGAGGTGCCTTAAAGTTCTTCGGACTAACGCCTTACTTTTCTAGTGAAGTAAATAGGCCAGGAAATGCCTGAAGCCATGGAAATTGTTGTGTATGGCCCATTTCTTGAAACCTCCATCTGGATACAAATTTTATAGCTAGCTTAATCTTTATAATAGTCCGTACAAAAACCCCATTTCCAAACATCTCAAAGATTGGGGTGTTCAAAATCTGCTTCTGGATCCAGATAGTTGAGATTGTCTCTAGCTACAACTGGTCCCATGAGAATAAATCCTGGCCAAATTCACCCTTGTAGGCACTTAGGCAAACTAGTGAGTCCTGCTGCTGTGGAAGCCTACTTCAAATCTCCATCAAATTCAAGAAACAGCTTGCTCTCCTGCCGGCAAGCAAAAGTTGAACCACGTTGTGCTGATCGACAGAGGAGACTTAAGCTCAGTATTGCTGTGCCTGACTTTAGCTGCCCTACTGCCTAATGGATAAAATAAAACAGCTCCCAGTTAGGTGCTCAGGCTCCCTGTACAATGCACAGGAGAGTTAGATGCCTGAGAATGGGATCCATAAAAGCCAGCATGCTGAGGAGAAAGCCATCTAAGCTACATGATAGGAAATAATGAGAAGACAGCTGTGGCCTAAGCTCTTCTTCCCCCGAGAAAAGCACATAGACTCCTGACTGTGGGCCAGAAGGAGGCACCTCCCCTCACTTGGGATTCTCAGCTGTGAATCCTCTCCTGGAATTAGGCATCCTAAGTCTTTTCTCTCAAAAAAATGAGAAGGAGGAGCTGAGGCCCTTATTTATAATCTTGAGCAAATGGTTAGAGTACTCATCCAGGGTGTGGAAGACCAAGATTCAGATTGCTCCTCTGCCGGATTCAGAGCAGGGATTTTAATCACATCTGAGGAGAGCACCCTACCCACTGGGCTATGAAGTATTCTGGGGGTGAGGGGTCTCTCTCAATTTTTCCTGTTGAAGCTGTTCCTCTTTGTATAAATAACTAAATATTCATTGGGCTAGATGAACAGTGAGAATGACTCTATGTTCCAGTGCTTAGGGCAGCCACCTGGTATGTAGGACTCAAACTCAAATTCATGTCCCTGTTGAACTTGCATCTCTCAAAGTTAATAGAGGGCCACTACCACTTGTGTTCTCTTAGCTGACCTCTGAGAACTCCTACCAGATTGGGTCCTGCAGGTGAGACAGGTGGGGTAATGCCTAGTTTGAGAATCTTGCCAACTGTACCAGCGGAAACTTAGATACTTACAGAATTAGGTGGCAGCTGAGCAGGGGTTTTGAAGATCTAAATTTTGGACTTGGGTATCTAAAGTAGCATTTAGGTGTATAAATCCCTTTGTGGATCTAGTGTTTTAGCTCTAAAAAAGGGCAGACTGAATCTTATTGAGTATAATGCTTCAGTACAGCATTAAAACCAAACGTCTCCAAGGAAAAATTTGATACAACTAGCAATGTTACATTAGCTTTATTTCAATGTAATGAAAAAGAGCACTACAAGAAACTACTAGTTTAGAGCGCTTCTTGGTCAATTATACCACCACAGAATACATCATCTTCACTCTCCAAAAAACCTATTATAAAGGACAAAAACTAGAGGACATGACTAACATGGCTACATGATTAAAGATAAATGGATGATCGTTTTTGAGTAGCAAATCATCCTGGATAAATAAAAGGCTTATAAATATGTATGATTATATTTCATGTTAGAAGTTTCTGTTTACAAGGCAAAATGCAGCAATAATTTACAAAAAGGACTATTAAGAAATAGTTTGATCCATAATAAGAAGTCTCTCTGGTTCAAAATGGTTTTGCTCTTGTCATATTAATTTTGTGTGTGTGTGTGCTCATGAAATAACGGTAAGTGAATGAAATTAACACAATTCATCAAACAGCATTTGCAGATTATGGTCAGGTAATATAGACAGGATAGAGGTTAAATCACAGTTTTTCTAATGAGACTAGCAGTTTACATTCTTTCATGAGTATGGAACATTAGCAACAGCTGGGATTCTTTCATTCACAATATTTCTGAAATGGATTTATTCAGCAAGGGGTCATCACATTTCACTGCAATGAGCTCTAATAAGATAAGATGTTGGCTAATATAGTAACAACAGGAGATCAGATTAGGTGATCTCATGGGCACGCTTGGTAAAATGAAATCGGTCATAGAGTCTAGCTGCATATGAATATTGTATATATTGTGTGCAGGATTATCTGCATTAGACTGTGTATAAAACTAACTAGCTAAAAGCTCCCCTGCCCCTTCTTGAATTTACACCTTTCATTACTTCTCCAGGAAAAGCAAAGGTTTTCATTACTGATCAGCATACCCAAACTTACAGCAATGGAAATAAAGAAATAGCTCACCGATCACATGAAAAGGTTCTATGCACAGGGGAAAAACTAGCATCCATTTAGCAAAGGAAAGTAACTGCCACATGGGACTGGGCTGAACATGAGGCTGTATTCTGATCTCAGTAACACCAGGGTAAACTGGAGGTAACTCAGTATATTTCCTCCAGTGTAACTGAGATCAGAATCTAGCCCAGGATGCACTAGCTGCAAAGTTCAGCTACATATTCCAATAATCTGAAGCCGAAAAAAAATGGATTTGCAAAAACCGTTGAAGACACTGGGAAAATCTTAGTGTTGCCATCCCTCACAATTGTATTGTAAGTCTCACAATATCTGGAGCTTTTCTTAAAGCCTAGCTTCTAGATCCATGTGATTAGAGAAGAAAAAGTAGGTTTTTTTAAGCCCTCAGGGTTGCCAAGAAACACTTGAAAATGTGATACCTCCTCTCCCCCCTACCTCCCTAGTGCAACCTGCAGGCTCGGAAACCAAAGGAAAATAAAAATACCTTTTTAAAAAAAATTGTGTTTTTTGTTTTTTTAAGGCAAACTCGGGATTTGTGGGAGGAGGGGAGCTGCACAAGGCCACGCAGCACAGAAGACACTATTTTGAAGAGCTCACTGCCCTGTCCTCACTGGAGTGACCTCGCATGCAGCGTGTGTGTGAAGACACATCAGCAGAGGTGAAGCATCAAGTTCTTCAAAATGGTGTCCCCCATCCAGGATACCAGACAAAATTGCATTCAATTTTGTTTCCACAAAATCATAGAAAAAGAGGGTTTTCTGCCTTAACGCTGTACGAATGGCCTGCTTAGATGGAGGTCCTGCTCCAAATTCTGTTACTGAATCTCAGTGATGGCAACGCAGCAGAACAGAGTACATTTAGTAGCACCATGCAGCTAGAATAGTGGCTGCTTAAAATGGTGTAAATCATGTGTTCCTATTGGCATTGCTGTTAGCTTTCTAATCCTCTTGTAGCCATTACAGACAAGGGGCCCAATTCTTTTCTTGCTTAAGCAAGCAAAACTCCACCTGCTTCACAGCAGTTATTCCCCACTGATGCTAGGTTGACCAGATGCCTGGTTTTCTACCAGAACACCCAGTTGAAAAAGGTCCCTGGCAGCTCCAGCCAGCATCTCTGACCAGGACACTAAATGTTTGGTCAATGGTGCTGTGGGGCAGGGCTCCAACTGCACCCTGGAAGCAGCCAGCAAGTCCGGCTCTTAAGCGGGGGGGGGGGGGAGGAACCCACTGGGCTCTGCATGCTGCCTCCGCCCTGAGCACCTTCTCTGCATTCCCACCGGCCAGGAACTAGGGGCAATGGGAGCTGTGAGTGAGAGCCACCTGCCGTTCCTCTGCGACGGACCTGCTGGCTGCTTCTGGGGCACAGCACAGAGTTAGGACAGGCAGGAAGCC
>ML677332.1:27765738-27787375 GCA_007922305.1 Dermatemys mawii
TGTAGTGAGTGTTTGACAAGGCCTCGGGGGAAGGGGCAGGGCTGGGGTGTTTGGTTTTGTGTGATTAGAAAGTTGGCCGTCCTAATGGATGCTGAACTTAGCCTCGGAATACCCGGCCCTAGGAAAGATGCAACCGAGTCAGCTTTTTAAATGAGTCACTGAAACGGTGTTGTTGCCACCGTGTTGGTCCCACGCGTACAGCACAGCTCTGTGCTTTGCCTCTCTCTCACCGACAGAGGCTGGTCCCATAAAAGAGATTCCCCTCAACCGCCTTGTCTCCCTGAGACACACACACGCATTTTTCACCATACTAAGAGGGAGATACTTAAAGAAACAAAACTCCCTTAACATTACTCCCAGCAGGTGAGGGATTTCCCCTTCACACCAGCGTGTTCTGCCAGATCTGATGCTTCCTGCAGGGAAGAGAGGGGAAAAGGCCATTGCCACTTTAAATGACTCAGGAAGTAAAAACCACGATGGCCTGAACTTTAAAAGTGAAAGTAGTTGCTAAGGTGCATCGGGCCCCGCTGCTCGGTCTAGGGCAGTAGGTGAGATCCCAGCCCCCCGCTCATGTGAAGTAGGAGGGGTGAGGTTATCTGGGCGTGTGAGATCCCAGTGGCTCGGGGGGGGGGGGGGGGAGGAGGAGGAGGGTCAGGCCGGGAGCTCCGCCAGAAATAGAAGGCGAGGGGGGGTTGTAGCGGGAGAAGAGGAAACAGAGCAACTGGCCTGTCCAAGTGCCGCAGGGCGCGGAGCAGCTGGGGGCTTGTGCTAGAAGCGGGGGGAGCAGCGATTATCCTATTCCCCCCCCACCCCCGCTGAGAGCTGCCGCGGGGAAGCGACCAGGCGGGGCGGGGGGCTGCAGCGCCCGCCAGGCCGCCCCCGGGACAGGCTCGCCATGGCCTCGGCGGCGGGGGAGCGCGCCGAGGAGCTCCCCCCCGACGGCACGTGCGATGTCTGCGAGCCCGACGAGGCGCAGGGCGCGGTGGGGCTGTGCGAGGAGTGCGGCTTCTCCTTCTGCGCGCCCCACGCCGAGGAGCACGGCCGGAGGTACGCGGCCCACCGGCTGCGGGGGCCTGCCGCGGGCGGCGAGGAGGCAGGGGAGGAGGCGCCCAAGCTGGAGCGGAAGAAGTGCGAGGAGCACGGGCAGGAGCTGAGCCTGTACTGCAAGGAGCACGAGAAGATCATCTGCGTGCTGTGCGCCGTCACGGGCACCCACCGCCAGCACCAGCTCATCACCCTGGAGGAAGCCTACCAGGCCATGAGGGTAAGCGCCCCTCCCTGCCTTCCCCCATGGGGGACAGGGCTCCTCCTTCCTGCCCCCCCCTTCTCACCGTGGGGGACCGGCTCCTCCGCTCCCCGGGTGTCGGAGGCGCTCCACTGAAGTGGCAGCTTTGCACCGGAGTTGGGAGCGGAGCCCCATTGCACACCCTGGGGAAACTGAGGCACGAAGAAGGGCAGTCGCTCTCTTGGCAGGGCTGTTTCGCAGTGTGTCAGTTTCAGGGTCCAGCATGACCTGCCAGGATGTGTGTGGTGGTGTTAAGCCAGACTCAGTATTGCCCCATGGGTCCTCGCCCTTTCTGGCTCCCCATCACACACACGCCCATAAACAGAAGGGCAGAAAGAGATGGAGAAGGAAGGGGCAAAGGGGCTTTAGAGCAGGTCCAAGGTACCTGTTTAGGATGATGTAATCTCTTTGTCTGCCCCCCACCAGTGCAAGGGACAGGCCACACTCACATATTGGGTATTGGTTGCCTGAGATGATCCTGCACTCAGCAGTTCTCCATGGCCGCAAACTCCTTTGGGACTATGGCACTGGAGTGTGTAAAATAGGCCAGTGCTCAGGACTGCAGTATTCTGCATCTGCTGAACTGGCCCCGGATACTTCTGAACAAGGAAGGCACAAGCAACCTCCCGTCTGCCTTTGCCCTGGCGTAGGGGTTAATTCTCCTGATATTGGTCTATAAACTCTTTGGTATTGTGGGCTTGATTTTCCTCTCGCCCAAGTTGACACTGGAGTAACTCCACTGTTGCCAGTGAAGTTGCATTTGAATCCCATCAGAACCTCAAGGAAGTAAAGCATCTCTCTTTTTGTCTTTACAGTGAGTGCACCCAGGACACAGACATAACCAAATTCTCAGTTGTGCATTGCTGCTTACAACCCACATATAGACCAGAGCCAGCTTTTGCAGTGTCCGGTTGTGAAGGTTTCATTTAGACCCATCAGGAGGTTACATATTGGAAGCATGGTTGTTAATGCCCTGTAAGGCCTGGTCCATGCTGCAGAGTTTTATCAGTAACACTTGCCTTCTGTTGGCACACAGGCTGCATGCAGTGTGTTCCTTCTTAGAGATCCGAGGAGGTTTTGTCTTTTGGCATGTCCATGCCTTCCCCAGAGGAACAGTTTGTGGTGTCTTTAATATCCTTGGCAAAGCAATAATTCTGGGACATTTTCCCACATATTGGCATCACATCTGACCTGCCCTTCCTCTGAGGAGGGCATTAGTGCCCCATAAGGGTATTTTCTATACTGAAACTCAGCGTGTTAGAAAACAAATCCCAGGGTCTGTCACTGCAGGCTCAAGAAGCAACCAGCCAAACCAAGCTTCTTTTCTCTGCTCCTGTGGCACTTGGGGCAGCTGCAACAGCACGTGTGAGTTGGCCCCAGGGAGTTATCAATAGACTGCTTATTTCTCCATCTCTTCCCACCCTTCTGTTTATGGGTGAGTGTGATGAGCAGTCATAAGGGGGGAGGACACATGGAGCAAGAAAGAAGGGAGGGGAAAGAAAAACTACATGGGTTAGAGAGCAGGGAAAGAGAGATGGTGAAATGACAGCACCAGTGCTGGGACATTGGCGTGTGAGGACATAGCAGAAGGTAACCAGCCACCAATCAATTGTGAAGAGCATCTCCAGTGCTTGGAAAAAACATGGGAACTGTGGAATAAAATCTGACTTAGGCAAGCAGCTCTCAGTAAATGTAATATTACCGGGTTTCCTTGGGACAACTGTTTGTCATCCTGTCATCCTCTCCTGTGCTCTGTCTGCTTCAGTCTGATGTTAAGGGAGGCTATTGACATGTGCAAGCCTCTTATTCTCTCATGTGGGAAATTCTTGCATACTTGAGTAGCGTGCTGGTGCAGTGTGCCCTGGCAAACCAAGACACGGCCAATAGGTTTAATTTTAGGCCTCCCTTCTGGCCTTCATGATTGTTTTTCTGCAATCCCAGGAAAAGTGATGCTTTGTTTCTTAGGAAATGTGGGCGTTTTTAAAGATATGGTGTTAATTTTCTAAGTATCAAAATTTGAAGGGGGGAAGGAATACACAGATGTGCTGCTTCCTCTTTGTTCACTTCACTGCAGATTTATTTGTTGTTAACAGGCAAAATGGCTAGGTAAAGGACCAATAGCTCCTCTGGATACATCTACACTGCAGCTGGGAGCTTGGGGGTTGAGTGGGCTGGAGATCCCGAGCTCCAGCCCATGCCGCTACGCCCACACTGCTATTTTGAGTGTGCTAACACAAGCCCTGCTAGCTCAAATCCATCTACCCAGGCTGAGAGGTTTGCTTCGTGCTGCAGTGTAGACACACCTTTGGTCTACCTGCTATTGCCTTTCAGCTGAAACCGCAGTTTCAGAAACTCCCATAGCTCCATAAAGAGTGGACTGGATGATTCAGGGGGGATTAGTAGTAAGATATTAAGTCTCTGAGTTGTATCTGACCCCGTTAGTTGATTAGCTGAGAGTTCCTACCATATGATGGTGTTAGGTGTTGGCTCAGTCCTGTCTCACGGTCTACATCGTAAAAATTGCTAGTGCCCATAAGGCTGTTGTTGGCAGTCTCACAGCTTTATCAAGTAGCAAAACATTGCAGTCAGGTGTATGTTAGAAGTCTTGTTGGTTACAAGACTTCTCCTGTTCAGGAAAAGACGGAGGGGCTGCTCCCCTGAAGTCTGTGACTTCACTATCAGTGGAGTCAGACATTAAATCTAGAAAGTAGTGTGGAGTTGGGGCTTCTTTGTACCATGTGATGACAGCAGCCAATAGAAAATGATCACCCAGATGGCCACACTCCAAAAAAATACAGGCTCTCTGGAGTTTTGAGAGATTTTTGCTCCATCAGGAGACTTTTCTTGGTCCCAATGGTGTCTAACACTGAGTGGCAATTGCAACACTGACCCAGAGCACAGCCCCTGGATGTTGCCATAACTTAAGCTTTTAGCCATCTGAGCCCTGACCCCATCTCCTTTTGGGTTGCATAGAATCTCAGCCCGGCATGTATTTTTCTTATTTTAAATTTTTTTATCCCAGAATTCACAGAATAAATTAACTGAATACACTCCTGGTTCATATTTACCCAAATCTAACCATGATGCTCCCATCTCCATTACAGATTAGGCAGGTGCGTACTGGATACAACTTTAATTTCCTTGGAGCACTGTTTCTTGAAATGAACTTAGAAGTTCTTGTTATTCATCCTGCTTCTTACTGAGTTATATCTAACTTAAAAGTGCGGTCCCTCAGGCTGCTAAGTGCTCTGGACTTGGTGAAATCTGAGGTTGCTCTGTGCCGTGGTAGGCCTGCAGTACCAGGAATATAATCAATCTGTTTCAGTCAGGTGGGTGGAGGGATAAGGTTGGTTAGGTTTTTGCAAACTTCAAATTGCTGGCTCTACTCCTGTGTCCACGGTGGAGAATCCGTAATGGGTAACAAACATCTTTAGCAGTGGTTTGGATCATCCTAGATTTAGAATGTGTGTGTTCAGGCTCAACTCTCCAAATAATAACATGGA
Organism: Dermatemys mawii; assembly: GCA_007922305.1. Taxonomy (NCBI): domain Eukaryota; kingdom Metazoa; phylum Chordata; order Testudines; family Dermatemydidae; genus Dermatemys; species Dermatemys mawii. Next base: position 27,770,527 of record ML677332.1, read on the forward strand.
TACCTTGTGAATAGGTGGCAATAGCCAGCCTCGTATGACCTTCAAGTTGTGCTCTGATAGCTTATTTTATCAAAAATATTTCAGCTGATGTTTTAATGCTGTGGAAGAGCCACATGGCAAGTGAAATGAAAGACTCAGTGAATGCCCTAAGCTGATCCTAGTCTCTGAACTAGGATCCTAGGAGCTACTGTGAAGGATCTAGAGCACAGAAGTTTAAATCAGATGGAACATGCTCACATTTCTCTGCTTTGACATTTTAATGTCTTTTGAGAGGAAAAAAAATGCTCTTGTTTTCTGTCTCTGGGGTACGTGTTAAGGATCATTGGGATGCTGCTTGCACTGTTTAAATCACTCTGCCTTCTGTCTCGTGTCCAACTAATCCTTCAGGACACTTGCCATTGATGCCTCATTGAAAAACTTCTATTTGGAAATAATCCTGCTTATATACCATATTTTAGTAGTTAACCGTTTATTTTGGTTGATTACTTGGAGCACTTGTATACAAATAAGATCTTTGATTTTTGACTGTTTCTGCTGCTTCTGCCTCCTTTGAAATCCTAATCTGAATGTGTGCTGTCACAATTGATTGCTCAAGGAACAGAGGATAGGATGCCTGAAAACTGACTAGTGATATATAAACATCTTAATTAGGTAGGCTTCCAATAAATCATAGAATATCAAAGTTGGAAGGGACCTCAGGAGGTCATCTAGTCCAACCCACTGCTCAAAGCAGGTCCAATCCCCAACTAAATCATCCCAGCCAGGGCTTTGTCAAGCCTGACCTTAAAAACCTCTAAGGAAGGAGATTCCACCACCTCACTAGATAACCCATTCCAGTGCTTCACCACCCTCCTAGTGAGAGAGTATTTTCTAATATCCAACCTAAACCTCCCCCACTGCAACTTGAGACCATTACTCCTTGTTCTGTCATCTGGTACCACTGAGAACAGTCTAGATCCATCCTCTTTGGATCCCCTTTCAGATAGTTGAAAGCAGCTATCAAATCCCTCCTCATTCTTCTCTTCTGCAGACTAAACAATCCCAGTTCCCTCAGCCTCTCCTCGTAAGTCATGTGCTCCAGCTCCCTAATAATTTTTGTTGCCTTCTGCTGGTCTCTTTCCAATTTTTCTACATCCATCTTGTAGTGTGGAGCCCAAAACTGGAGTACTCCAGATGAGGCCTCACCAGTGTCGTCCACTGTAACACCCATGTCCTTTTCTGCAGAACTTCTGCCTAGCCATTTGGTCCCTAGTCTGTAGCAGTGCATAGGATTCTTCTGTCCTAAGTGCAGGACTCTGCCCTTGTCCTTGTTGAACCTCATCAGATTTCTTTTGGCCCAATCCTCCAATTTGTTTAAGTCCCTCTGTATCCTATCTCTACCATCCAGCAGATCTACCACTCCTCCCAGTTTAGTGTCATCTGCAAACTTGCTGAGGGTGCAATCCATGCCGTCCTCCAGATCATTAATGAAGATATTGAACAAAACCAGACCCTGGACCAACCTTGGGGCACTCCGCTTGATACCGGCTGCCAACTAGACATGGAGCCATTGATCACTACCCATTGAGCCTGATAATCTATCCACCTTATGGTCCATTCATCCAGTCCATATGTCTTTAACTTGCTGGCAAGAATACTGTGGGAGACCTTATCAAAAGCTTTGCTAAAGTCAAGGAATAACATGCCCAGTGCTTTCCCCTCATCCACAGTGCTGGTTATCTCGTCATAGGAGGCAATTAGGTTAGTCAGGCATGACTTGCCCTTGGTGAATCCATGCTGACTGTTCCTGATAACTTTCCTCTCCTTGAAGTGCTTCAAAATTGATTCCTTGAGAACCTGCTCCGTGGTTTTTCCAGGGACTGAGGTGAGGCTGACTGACTTGTAGTTCCCCAGGTCCTCCTTCTTTCCTTTTTTAAAGATGGGCACTATGTTAATCTTTTTCCAGTAATCTGGAACTTCCCCCGATCACCATGAGTTTTCAGAGATAATGGCCAATGGCTCTATAATCACACCCGCCAACTCTTTTAGCACCCTCGAGTGCAGTGCATCTGGCCCCATGGATTTGTGCTCGTCCAGCTTTTCTAAATAGTCCTGAACCACTTCTTTCTCCACAGAGGGCTGGTTACCTGCTCCCCATACTGTGCTGCCCAGTTCATGAAGACAGAGTTAAAATAAGCATTGAGTACATTTGCTTTTTCCACATCCTCTGTCACTGGTAAGGGGCCCATACTTTCCTTAACAACCTTCTTGTTGCTGACATACCTGTAGAAACCCTTCTTGTTACTCTTAACATCCCTTGCTAGCTGCCTCCAAGTGTGATTTGGCCTGCCGAACTTCACTCCTGCATGCCTGAGTAATATTTTTATTCTCCTCCCTAGTCCAATTTTCCACTTCTTGTAAGCTGCTTTTTTGTCTTTAAGATCAGCAAGGATTTCACAAAAGCCAAGCTGGTTGCCTGCCATATTTACTATTCTTTCTACACATCGTTTGTTCAATGAGGAAAGAGTAACAGAAGCAGATGACATTGTCATCAAAGTATTCCTGTTTTGATGCAGCTGTCTCAAGTAATGCCTCTTTTTTGACCTTAATGCCTTTTGTCTGAATAAAAATAGTCCCAGAAGAGCAGGCAAATGTATTCATGGGTTCACTGCAACCTGACTGATAGAATTAGCTGAAAAACTGCTGCATTCCTATTGTCCTGTGAAAATCCTTGTGCTTTGTGGAGTTAAAATGAGTGCTGTTTAGTGACCTCTGTCCTCCCTTCCTTTGTAGGATAGAGAACCCGTTGACCTGAAGGTGGCCATGCTGGAGATGGTGGAAAGGTTAAAGTTCAAGTGTGCAGACCCTAAAGTAAGTTACTGAAATGATTGTTCTTTTGAATGAGAGTGCTCTCTCTTGCCTTTCATTCTCCTTGAGCTAAGTGCATTATATTGTTAATGACTCTCTGAATGTTACATTGAGATCTAATTAAGCTTGTCAATCAAAACACAGAAAGCAGACTTCTGATATGACTAGTAATATGTCATATTTTCTCCTTCTATTTTATGACTTTGAATGGTACAATCATTAATTGTTTTCCCTCAACTGCAAACAAGTGTGGTGTTAATTTTCTTTGCAGCAGCACTTACCTTAGCGGCCCACACCCACTCCAAAATCAGTGTAGCTAAACAAATTGTGAAAGGTCCACAACCAGCTGTACAGTTGCTAAGGTGGCAGCAAATAATCTATTGGAGGAACTAGGACAACAGTCTTCCTTCCGTCACCCAAGTGGAGATAATAACCAAGAGCCCTGTGGAGAGTGTACTAAGGAATCTTGTCAGAAGATGTAAAGATGACAATCTTCCTGGAAAAACTGACCTCCTGGAAAGAGAAGGAAAGGTATAATATCTCAAGTGTACGTATTCCAGTGCAGAGTCGGGGAGCGGACTAAGAACTACTTACTGGTATGACACCTGTTAACACTGACTCCCATTTGCAAGCCAAAAACTGCAATGGAAATGGCATCTGCAAAGCTTCACTTTAGAGCCTGGGAGTAGTGGTCATATTACTCAGCTGGAAAGAGGACTTCTCCTTCTCAACATTGTGATAAGTAAAAAGCATACTACATCAGCAAAATTGAGGCTAATGTGGTTCATACAAGAACCTAACCCACTGTTGAGGAACAATGTAAAGAAATGCAGATTTAGACCTTCTTTACACTGCCACATACTGCACTGAAACTTTCTTCTCTCAGGGGTGTGAAAAACCAACCTCCCTTAGTGATGCAAGTTTCAGCACTGTAAAGTGACAGTGTAGACAGTGCATGAGCTCTGGGAGTCGCACTCTGGTAGCTATTCCCCTCGTGGGGGTGGTTTTATTACAGGGTTCTCTCCCAGCGCTGGAACCGCGACTACTCAGCTAAGGCTGCTGCGGCAGTGCTTTAACGTCAGCTGTGTGGCATACCCTTAGACCAGCTATCAGGAAAAACTTCCCAGTGGCAAGATCTGTTAGATTATGGAGCAGTCTCCTAAGGGAAATGGCAGCAAGCCCTGTTGCTTGATGTATTGAGACAAAATAGAAGCACAACAAAGGTGCCACAATGTATAGAGTATAGTAGACCCAGTCAGTTATCAACACCAGAGATACGAACTTGCCAGTCAATCATACACCTCATTTGGAACCAGAAGTATGCAATCAGGCAGAAGCAAAAACCCCTCTCCCACCCACAAAAAAAGGGGGTAGGGGGAAAATGAAGTACAGTACTGTGTTAAATGTAAACTACTAAAAATATAAAGGGAGAGCAGCATTTTTGTTCTGCATAGTAAAGTTTCAAAGCTGTATTAAGTCAATGTTCAGTTGTAAACTTCTGAAAGAACCACAACATTTTGTTCAGAGTTACGAACAACCTCTATTCCCAAGGTGTTCATAACTCCGAGGTTCTACTACTGTAGATGATGGGGTAGGTCTTCCTTATCTCTTATCCTATGCACTTATATTCTTTTCAAGTTTCCTGGTTGTTTCCATATTTCCCTCCGGTGGCTAAATCATGTACAGTGGATTCCGGTTAATTGGGACACATCGGGACCAGAACAATTTGGCCCAATTAAGCGGCTGACGTAAATAAAAAGGGCCGCTTTGTTTCCGTTCTTTCCGATGTGTCCCAATTAAGCAGCTGCCCCAATTAACCGGTGGCCCGATTAACTGGAATCCACTGTATATACTGTGACAAAGCTCTGTCCTTATCTTCGTGGATCCTGCATTTCCTGGCATATTGTTACTAGCCTCAGCGGCTCGCTGTGACCCTCCACGGAGCCCTTCTCTCTCTGGAGACAAGGTCACAGCCTATTGAGCCATTTTCATCACAAGCCAGTGAGGAGAAACTATCTTTCCTGGCACAGTCTCTATTGTCTCCCAATCTCAGAGACTAATTAGGGGAGGCAGAAAGTGGGGAGCCCAGGCCCGCCCTCTACTCTGGGCTCCAGCCCAGATACCCTAATAGTATCAGCTAAGATGGCTGACCTTTTATCCACAAAACACAATACAACTCCCTGGGCTACTTTCCCACAGCAGTCCCTGCTTCTTCAAACTCCACTTCACCCTTACCTCAGGGCCTCCTTCCTTGCATCTGATATGTTGTCCACCACTCAGTCTCACCAACAGCACCACTTCCTTCCACAGCTCCTGACACCCACAGCCCACCTGACTAACTGGGAGGTTTTTATCTGGTTTCAGCCAGTCCCTGATTGGCTTCAGGTGTCCCAATCAGGCTAGCTGTTTCTACTCCTTTCTAGAAGGTTCTTAATTGGCCCCAGGTGTCTTGATTGGCCTGGAATGGCCTTTGTTTGGCTATCCAGGGAACAGGGACCTGCCCATCCTGAGACTAATATACCTGCCTTCCAGCACTCCTATATCCTTCTGGTCTGACTCCGTCACAATACTTATTTGTAAGCACTTCCAAGGTGTGCATAGTGTGTGGTAATTGCTTGCTCCACACTAAGGGGTGTTAAGTACTGGAATTCCAAAACGAGATGGATGGAAGTTGTGATCAAATGGACACTGATATACCATACCTGATCATGGACTGCAAGGTAACAAAGTATCTACTAACACCCAAACCTCATTAACTGGGCTTTGTTACAGGAGCTCGCTGCCCCACTCCATTGTGGCCAACATCTATTTGTCCTCCTTTAATAGACTATTTTGTGTCTGCGATTTTTTTTTTTTTCTCTCCCCTGCTGTAATTCTCCTGGAACATCTGCTTCAACCAGAAACAAACAGCAGTTCGTTTTCTGGATATTGCGTCCTTGCCTGAACGCTCCGGCCCTGAAATCCTCCAGCGCTTTGTTCCTGTAGCGTTTTTTCCCTCTAGCGCTACAAGACTTGATTAATCCAAATGTTGAAGTCCCGCAGGCACTGTAGTTATTTTTAGCTTTAGAGCTCTGCAAAAGGTGGATGAAGATTTATGATTTCATCTAATATAAATCTAGCAGCTCTTCCCTTCTCAGCTAGGGCTTGGATGGATTCCAGCAACCTCCTCCCCTCTCTTAAATAGCCTTTTATTTCTTCAATTAAAAAGTTCAGAAGGGCCAGTGATTCCTTCAAGGCCCTAAGGAGCATGGATGAAATAGGTACAATATATAATGTTAGGAATTTTTGCATATGGCTGCTTTCATTTGGGGAGTATAAACTGGTTTTTGCAAACATCCATTTATTTACTGCCTTGGCTCAATGTCTTGAGTTGGGAGGAAAAGGAGGCTGGAATGGTGAGAGAGGCTGGTTAGGCTAGTGATGAACTTTATAAAATTTGGAGATCCATTTTGAACGCTTACCTAAAGTTCTAAGATCTTTTATTTGAATATCTCCTTAAGAATGGCCTCCATCTTTACTCCACCTTTTCATCTTTTCAGTTGGCTTTCAGAGACGCTGACTCTTATTCCGAGGGGATAAACGTTAGAACATATGAATGGCCATGTTGGGTCAAACAAATGGCCCATCTAGCCCTGTATCCCATCCTCTGACAGCAGCCAACCAGATGTTACGCTTTCACCATCACAGTCTTAATCCAGTTGTTTGTAGTATATTCCTATTTGCTATACTCTTGTTGTTCAAGTATGGAATTTCTATCCATAGAGATTCTGTGTACAGTTTGATTCATTTGAGAGTTTTACTATATTTGGCTCTGTGCTTTCTTTCACATATATAGTGCCATTCTTCTACCAGCAAAACCTACTCTGTCACTCATATATTTTGTACCCTGGCATTACCATATCCCGTTGATTATCATCATTCCACAAAGTTTCTGTGATGCCTATTACACTAATATCGTCATTTAATACCAGGCACTCGAGTTAACAGATCTTAGTATTTAGATGTTTACTGTTGCATACAAACACTTTTTAGTTGTCTGCCCTCCAAGTGATGTCATTGAATGGAACTCTTTCATTTGACTGTTTGTTTCTTTTCAGTTCCTCTCTGTACTTTATATCAACTTCTATCCTCTCTTCTTTGCTGGTAATATTCTCTACTGTAGGATGTATCTGTCTGAACTGTGTGCTATTCCACGCCTGTCGGCTTTCCCCAAACCTTTAGTTTAAAAACTCCTCTAGAACTTTTTAAATTTTACATGCCAGCATTCTGGTTCCATTTTGTGGCTTAGGTGGAACCCATTCTTCCTGTCTAGGCTTATCCTTTTTCAAAAAGTTCCCCAGTTCCTAAAAAATCTAAAACCCTCCTTCCTATACCATCTTCTCATCCACGCTTTAAGACTCTGCAGTTCGGCCTGTCTAACTGGCCCTGCGCATGGAACTGGAAGCATTTCTGAGAATAAAACCTAAGACCTCCATGATAACAGTCTCTTACGTAGAAGCCTAAATTCGGTCTCCAGCACTTCTCTCCTATCTTTCCCTATATCACTGGTACCCACAGGGATCACAACCTCTGGTTCTTCCCTGGCACTGCACGTAAGTCTGTCTAGTTGTCTGGAAAGATCTACAACCCTTGTATCTGGCAGGCAGTTTCCTTGGAGCAGGAGGATTTGGCATGGAGCCTTTGGAACTTGTTTGTTAGCCTTCAGGACCACCTTTACTTCTTGTCTGTGAAGCGATTGATGTTGGCTGGATAGCCACAATGTAGGGAGGTTAATTTTTCTGTTTGTGTATATCTACTCTATGGTAATTAACGGGTTTGTCAAAGGTGCCTAGAGAATTGGATGAGGCCATTGTATGATTATGTAATAAAAGAAATTCTAACAAAGAATGAAGGAAAAAAAAAAAAGGGCCAAACTAAAATTGTAAAGTTCTTCTAAAATGCTGGCCATAAATACAAGCTCTGTGACTTCACACATGCTCACTGGCCAGACTGTGTTCCTGTACCCATTGTCCTCCGCAATTGGACCAAGGAGAGACCTATCTTTTCCTCCCCCCCCCCCCTTTCCTGTTTGGTAACTTAGAGGTCATGCTCCTCCTTGTGGGGGTCTGTATATCAAAAGGCCAACCTCGTTCTTACAGACTCCAACTCACAGCTCTGCTCCTGCTGTGCCTCTTGAGCATCTGCAGACTAGAGTTCACCATAAATCCCGGTAGATTCAGACATATGGACACACTGTTAGAGGTTCAGAACTTGTGATGCTAAGAATCCCTAACTGCCGTTGAAGTCAATGGGAGTCCAGGGTGTTCAGCATCTGGTGGGTTCAGACCCCTAGGAAAATGGGTCCCTTCTAAATTGGCATATTGTACTTTCTAAATTACCCTGCTTTTCTGTACATTAACCTTCCATTTTCAGCACTATAGTTTAGTTTACAGTCCACATGGTTATTAGCAGTCTCCTTAATCTGTTTTTGCTGCAATGCTATAAACTGTATGTAATTATTTTTATAACTAATGCAAGCAAACTAACATAGCAGCATGTGAATTAAAAGAACCCTTCTTTGTTGCACAGAACCTAGTTTTCAGTTAACCAGTTCAGTGTAGCTGTGTTACCTGTGACCACTGGTGTAAGTCTAACAGACTGGTGGGCTGTGTATATTTATACAAACAGGGGATCAGTGCATAAAGGCAATTAGCTGGAGTTTATAAGTCTAGTTAACCTTTCTGGAGCCAACACAAAAAGGCAGCAACGGTCCCCAGCTTGTCTAAAAGGGAAATAGTTGTAAGCTGCACCTTTTTGTTTTGTGGGGAAGGAGAAGCAGGAAGGGGAGAAAGTGAAATGGCCTTTTTAAAAATCAATATCCTTTTTTAAAGCCGTGAAATGTTCTTTGTCACCTCTCCTGCTTTACTGTGACTGTCAGAGAAACATGGGCTTTAAACAGTTCAATACAACTGAAAAATTAGATGAAGAGGCAAAGTTTTAGCAAGTAGTTTTCAGTAATGGTCTCTGCCAAATGGTGATTCATTTGCCTGAACAGCTGATTATGAGGTAAAAGCCATTTTGACAAGCAAAGCAGAGCTGTCAGACTCTTTTTCCCTATAAGAAACTACATTTCATGTTTCATGCCAGATGGTATGTGACGTTTAATATAAGACTCTTGTTACCTACTTATAAAACTTTACTATGATAATAGTGATAAAGCAGCTGAGTGTTATTTTTGACAGTCTTCTTCTCTTTGCCTAGTTCATCCACCTGTTCAGTTTGGGCTGGGGCACCTTACTTTCATTTTGAAAAAAGAGGCTTAACTCTACAGTTTTATGAATTAAGGAGATCTGACTTGTAGATAATGATCTAGCAGTGAATCTCATTTAATCTCTAGGGTCATTCACTGGCTCACTTGTTATATGCCAGGCAAATATATCCAATGCAAAAGGAAAAAGGGGTAGTTAAAAAGGGATAATGGCATTATAGGGAAGGATCCTGTAGTTAGTTCATACAATTGCTAATTTCCCACTGGAGTAATGCAAATTTAATTGATCTGTCATTGAAATCCCCACAGAGGAAAGGGCACTAATAATATTGACAAGTCTGTTACCATGAACAGGAAAAGCTGGATTTTTTTTTTTTTAATTTATTGATGATAGGGTCACACCAATGCCAATATCAGATTCTGCAGGCTAAACTGGGTCAGGCCAGCTCACTCTTTGAATCGGAGACCTCCCAGGAAGCAAGATTAATGATTCACTGAGCAGAGTGTTTCCTCCTTGCTCAGTGCAGAACTCATGCCCCAGTGTGGCACTGGTGGGTGTTTTCCCTCAAGTGACATATGAAACGAGCGTTGACCACTGGTGATGCTTAATTTGGTAAGGGCAGAGGTAATAATCGTGCTGTTATGGCTAAATTCCAGATGGTATAAATCACTTTTTGCCTATCAAAATTGCCACCCCCCAGTGCTGCTATTGGATAGAGTGTTCCCCGAAGCATGGTCCTCTTATCAATCTTTGATAGTGGGAGTTGTATAAGTACCTCACCATCTGAGCACCTCACAATCTGTAATGTATATATTTAGTCTCACAACACCTCCCTCTGGTACAGATGAACTACTATCCCATTATATGGGTGGGAAAACTGAGGCACAGAGAACTAAGCAACTTGCCCAAGGTGTCTCAGCATCTCTGTGGCAGAGCAAGGCGTTGAACTCTAGTCTTCCGAGTCCCAGAAGTCACCGACTTCTCTGAAAACAGAATTGGATCCTTAATTTGATGGAAGTTGTGACATAAATGTAAATTATTTATTGTTGGGGCTGCAAGTTGATTGGTCACTGGTACCTGGCATTTGATAGCTATTCCATCCCCCTCTTCAAATATCTAGAGAAAAGAGGTAGTGTCATCATACATTCAGCGGTCAGAGATGTGACAGTTGCTAGGTGAATGGCAGACTTGCATGTAACTGTGGGGTCCCTGGCTACCAATTCTGTTACTGGAAAGCATTCTTCCACCATTGTAATTCATCCATAGTGCTGGAAAAAACCCCTTGGAATGTGTACTTTCCAGATGAATTGTCCCAGTGCAGGCAAAAGTGGAGAGCAATGGACAGCCATGCAATATCCCCCATCTGCATGGTTGGGACTGAGGCAGTTTCCACTACGAACTGCACATAGCAGCTTTTGGCAGAGATGCATCAATGAGGCCGGCTCTGTGGTTTGTTTTTGTTTGTTTTGTTTTTTTTTTCCTGAGCCCTCATCAAGCTGCTGCAGCGATTTTACTGAGACGTCTCTTGAAAAGAATGTTTAATCCTGATTTTTACTAGAAAAGGAAAATGTGATAATGAGAGTCCATAAGGTAGCAATCGCCCCACAAATGTCCTTGCTGTATACATCCTCCATGTTGCGACAGGTGAGACTCCAGCCTGGCCAGTCAGTATGCAGATTGCTCCTTTACCAGGTGAACTAAAAGTGGTTGTGCTAAGGTTGTCTCATAACTCTCTTTGGCTTGGTCTATGCTAAATTTTGTTTTTCCTTAAAAATTTCCCACTATTGTGCTACCACTAGTGCTGTACCACTTGTGTTAGCTGGGGAGGGGTGGAGATGAGTATAAGTGATGCTTCCAATCAAAAAGTTACATTTACAGTCAACATCAGAACTCTTGGGTGAGGAAACTTGGAGGCTGACGTTTGAACTGTCTTTCCCTTTGAAATAAGTGGACTCATTTGGGTGGGGAATGAATCGCATTTTGTGTCTGTAAACCAAATGAAATATGTTCTACATCAGTTTTAAATATAGTGCCTGCCTGAACAAAGAGCCTCCATAAACCTTTCGTGTCACTTTCACCCACCCACTTCCTCTGTCATTACTCTTAGATCAGAATTTTTTCTCTAGATTTTGAGAGGCGTGGGTAGGAGAATTGCAGAAATCCAATAATATTAGACCGCCATGATTCTTAGTGGAACGTGGCTACATCTGTAGTGCTTTGTGCTGCCTGTTCCTAAGATGGTTAAAGTATTATTTAGAGATCCTTTACACAGAGAAAGAAAGGGAGGACAAATCCACTGAAGCAACATGGTTCTTATAATGTGTTGGTGTATTCTTTCCGAATGGAAACTTATTGCCTCATAACATTCTAAACAAACAGCTATATTCCAGAAACAATAAAATGTTTGCTGGAATGTCCATTACTAATCAGCTCGCTCTTAAGTTTTGTTAAATCAGGGCAGTTGCTATACATTTACGCTGGCAAACTGACCTCACACGCCTGATGACTAGCCATCAAATGGCAAATGCACAGTGTACTAATGAGCTGCTAAGCTATTGTGGGAGCCATCATTTTTAATGGGTCTAAATTGCACTGTAAACAGAAGGAAGCAGGATGTCTGCGAAGGACTGTGCCCGAAATTGCTTGAATTGGTTTCCAGTCATGAGTGGAGATTCCAGTTTTAATTGGAGGGTTGATTGTCTGCGTTCTGCTTTTTTGGGGTGTCTGGTTCAGAAATTGAATGTGTGTCCACTAGCGTCTGTCACCTAAACTAGCAGATGAAATAATGGTGTAAATGACTACTCAGAGCGAAAGACAGTGAAGAATAAAGCCCTGGGTGTCTGGATCCAACTCCCTGTTCGACAACCGACTTGGTTTGACTTTGGGCAAGGCATTTAGGTTACGTCTATGCTACACACTTCTGGTGGCGGCATGTAGTGTACAAGTATATGCCATAGTGAAAAGCAGGCTGAGCCTGCACTGGTGTGTGTGTGTGTAGCCACACATGTCAGTAAAAGGTTCTGGCAGAGGAGGGGGAGGCAGCAGAGAAAAGCTTCAGCAGCGAGAGCTGCCAGTCTTTCCCTACTGCTGGAGCCTTTCACCGCTGCAGGAAAGACTGGCAATAGGGAGGGAGCAGGAACATTACACTGCTAAAAAGCAGTGTAGATGGGAAGGCACGGTTTGGGTTACTGGTAGTTTTGCCAAGCGCCCAGGATTGTCCTGGAGTCTCCAGGAATTAAAGATTAATTGAAATTTGTCATGTGACGAAATCTTCAGGAATTCATCCAACCTTAATTGGGAACCTTAGCTACTGGAGAGCTGTGTAGATAGGGCCCTTATTTTTCAGTTTTTATTTTATTTTTCCCAGGAATTTCAGTGTTTATCACCACAACAAAAACAGGTGAAAATGGGTGCAAAAACCTGGTGTTAATTTTTCTGGGTAAGTATCGGGGGGAGGGGGGTATTTTGGTGGATGGAAAGACAGGAGAAAAAAGTATTCAATAGATTGGTGAATGGAATTCAAAACTTTAATGTGGTTTGCTGCAGAAGTAAAACAGAACTCAAAACACAATGCCACTTCTGAGTTTGAGAAAACAATACATCTCTAATCCCCAAATAAAACTTTTCATTTGAATAAACAGTTTACTGTTGTAGATTTAGAACTATTAGCCTATAAATATTTATATTTAATAATCAGGCCACACCATTTTCAGTGCATACACTCACTTCATCCTTTTTTCCTGTTTTTGTGTTTTTAAACTTTTGAATACTTCCTTGTATTCTGAAATGCATTCTGATACAGGCTTTCATTTTCTTCCCTTTTAATGTGTCAAATCTTTAAACCATTATCTGCTAACAGCTTGAAATGTGTATGTGGTTGGCGTGAGATTCAGATGCGCATGCATTTCAGAGCTTGCGAGCGTGCCTGTTTATTGTATGTTTCTTCTATCTAGACTAATATATAGTCTTACTTCAACAGGCAGCTTGCATATACACACAAACTTATATATGTATGATGATAATATATCTCATGCAGTGTATTGTATTGCCCTAATAAAATAAGTTATTTTTTTTACATATTTGAGTGATGCAAAAGTAGGGTGAAAATCAGAAAAAAATGAATATTTTTTGTAAAACCTGGGAATTTTCAGGAAAAATAGTTAAACTGAGAACAAAGGGGCTTATGTATAGCGTTGCCAGTTTTGTAATATATAAAAACTGGACACGCCTGCCCTGCTGCGCCCCTTCCTCCTGAGTTCTCTCCACCCCCTGCTTTGCCGCTCGCTGGACAGAGGAACAAAAGGCGGGGGTGTCGTGGCAGAGGCTGGAGAAGCAAAGGGGGATGGGCAGAGGCAGCGGTGTGACTGGAGGAGCAAGGGGGAAGCCCCTTCAAAAATCTAATATGGCCCTCATCTCAAAAAGTTGGAAGACCCCTGACCTAAGCTGTATGGTCCATGTCTCATGGTCTATGCTACTATTCTGCACTGGGGGGCTTTGCCTATTCTCTACACTGCCGAAGAAAGCATGCAGTATAGACATACCCTTAGGCTCTGTACCTCGGTTTCCCCAGGCTCACCCTGTTGCAGTGCTGGTATACAAAGAGAGCATGGTTATTACACTAGTCCTCCTAGCAGTCTTGTGATTGTTCCTGCAACTGCTTTGTTCACGGTCTTCTGTAGTCCTGATTATTGTATTGCAGCTTCTGTAACATTTTCTGTATGAGTTTTTTGTGTTTATAAGGTGCAACATATGCAGTCTAGATCATTTCTTGTCTAAATACATAATGTATTACAGTCATACATTAGAGGGTTGCACACTCTATTACTTCTGTTGGCTGAGCTCATTGCATTTCTCCTTTGTTCCCTCCTGCCCCCTTCAAGCTTCTTGTTTGCCACTCCAGTACCAGGGCTCTGTGCATCCCCTCCTCCATTACTTCTTTTCTTTCTGTCTGATAAGTCATTCACTGTGTCAATATTTACAACTGTTTTGATATATAGAAAATTGCAGAGCTGGCTGAAGAAGCTGTTAAGCCTGCTGACTGGATGCCAGGAGTTCCGTGTCCCTCCCGCCATTTCTCCCTTCTGGTTCTCACCAGATCAATAGTGTCCTTAATGCTGAGAGCATTCTTTGACATTTTGTAATTTGATGGGAGACAGTGTTCAAAAGGTACCATGTTACAAACAGACACCATCAAATTCAGTGTAAGGCCTCTTTTTTCCCCCTCCCTCCCCCCAATTCTCAATGTAATTTGTTCTGGCTGAGTAATCTTGGACTCATAGGACACAACTCCTCTCTCCTGCTGCCAGCTGAGGTACCATCTCAGGGGTGGGAAATGGGTTGCCGGGTCTACTCTAAGGAGTACTTTAATGAGTGTGACATCACAGCTCTCTTTGTTCCTTATTCCTGCCCCAAGTGGTACCGCCGGAGGGGTATGGGGCCATGTGCTGGGTTTGGTGGATGGGGTCACGGGGTCGGGAGCCATCCAGGTTCTCTTTGCCCTCTTGCCCATTCCAGCAGCTCCCAAGCATTCTCACTCATGCAACGTACTACTCCTTTCGTGGCAGGGCGGGCATGAGTGCCATATTCCTGAGGAACAGGAGAAGGGAAATGAGGATTGTTAGCAGTTAATAGATCTGGAAAACCCACTGTCCTTTCAAAGGACAAAGAAAAGGCACTTCTCTAGCCAGAGAGCTTTCCTGTAGCTGCATTTCAAAGGCCTGCTTCAAACATGGAGTTGTCGGAGGGTCTCTAACAAGTTGCAGGAATCTTTTATTCGTTAGGCAAAGGAAATATAGAAGTTGCTGTCAGCTCCCCCTATGCTTTTTATGCACTGCCGATGCGTGCCCCCTTTCCCACCCCCTCCCCCATGGAATGGCAAATTAGAGAATTTATATTTTGAAAATTCAAAACTCCAAGAATGGATTGCTGCTCTGACAAACTCCTACGTCAGAGAACTGTGCTGGAAACTGTAGGATATGTACTCTCAACTGACTGGGCGATGGGGTTGCAGTGATGGGAGTGCTGTGTGGGGACACACTGAACTTATTTTACACAAAGCATGATGATTAGTGTGGCTACTTGGAAGTGCTGAAAGTTACAGTGGTTCAGCTGAGCCATTGTGTGTCCAGTGTAGACGAGGCTCTGTCAGGTTATGGTCGCTTCTCTTTAATGTAGTGGAGACATTAGAGAAACCAAAAAAAGAAGGTTATATTTGCAATCAAATTACAAACCTGCTCACTAGGCAAAGTTACCCCCCCTTGCCGTCTTTCTCATTTCCATCTCCAGTGTACGAACAGATGATGCTTTAACAAGAGCTAACTGACCAGCAGATGTCCAGTGGGAACCCCTGCCATGTAGTCTGGGGGAGCAATGGAACCTGTGCTGCCCTAATGGTTCTGCCCTAAAATAGAGAGAATCTGGTTTAGAAATTACATGGGGGTTGCAGATTTATTTGAGACATGGCGCTTATGTTAGTCAGGTGTGTTTGTGTCGACGCTGTTCAGGGAGTGTTTTTGACATGCAGATCCAGCCATCTAATGAAACTCAAAATGTCAACAAAATCCATCATTTCCATGGCAAATCAGAGCCCTGGAAGGTAGCAGTATAAATCTATCAAGAACAAATGAAGACATTTTCACTTCATGCTTATGAACTTCAAGCCCCTAGTGTGCTGGTGCTACTGTGCCTGCTCTCTCTGCTGGTTGGGACAGGGCAGATTCTCAGAGAAGTGCCATCTTTTCTCACTTTTGAATTTTTTTTTCTTTTCTGAACAGTGATCATTCAAATGAGCATCTGAGGTCATAGTACTCTTGCCTTGATTTTTATTATTAGATCTGTAGTTTCAATTCCACTTTCATTTCAGTCCTTTCCTCATAAGATGAGGCACAGAATGGCTTCCTTTATACCTGGCAGGTAGTCTGGCTGATAGTTCACTTGCTTCTGAAGCATTCATCCTATTTCAGCTTTTTACTTGTGCTGCTTTCTGCCCTTGACCCTTGCAAGTTTTTGCTGGAGAATGCCCTGTGTATTTTCAAGGCGTACTTCCAGCACAGGTTTCCATCATTATCCAATAGTGTCAATTAAAGGGGGAAATGTATTACCTCTTGCTGATAACAATCCCAGATCTGCTGGCAGAGCTAACTATCAGCGGCTCACAGAATGATATCTACAAAGCTACTGTGTTTTGTGTGTGTTGTTAATTCTATTTTCTTTTTTTTTTTTTTCCCCCTCTTCTCATTTTTTAACTGTTATAGATGGGGCTGGTAGCACTGCCTACTATAAAGGTTGCTTGGGACTTTCTATTATAGGACCTTTTTTCAGTTAGTTTATAACTGTAGTCAGCTTTAACTAGTCACAGTGAATTTTTCCATGCCAAGTGTCCATCTCAGATTGGATTTGTTTGGAATTTTTCAGCCAAAACAGTTCAGCTATTTTTTGAGAATGAGGCTAAGGGGGAAGAGTTGTTTTGTTTTACAGTGTTTTTTTTTTTTTTTAGAAAAATAAAATGTTGGTAACCTTTCCTTGAGAAGCTCTAGCATGCAGGTACTTTGTATAAAACCTTGAAATTTGACAGGGTGGTGTTATTGGTGTCAGGTTGTGCCTTTTGCTTGTTGCTCCAGGTTGGAATAAGACCAAGGACTGGACCTGAGACCAGGGAACCTGTTTCTCCTGTGCTCTCAATGACCTGCACCTCTTTCCCCCTGTAAGCCCCTTCCCACATGCCCATACAGTGTGGAGGAAGAAATTGCCTGATT